>WBMY01012864.1:426059-555714 GCA_013397315.1 Donacobius atricapilla
GGGATGCCCTGTGCAGGGCCAGGAGTTGGACTCACTGATCCTGATGGATCCCTTCTAACTCAGGAAATTCTGTGCTTCTGTGATAAGGCAAGACTGTATTTCCCAATCCGATTTTCATTCTCTGTAATTCTCTGGGCAAATTGTTAAATACTTCGGAGTTTAGGGACATCAAGCTGGGCAGGGCGAGAGCGGGCAAAGTGACAGGAGCGGAAATGCAGAGACATAGAAGCACACGCCCCGTGCGCCTTTCCGCGGGCGGCCCGGGGCGGGGCGCCGCCATGTTCAGTGAGGGCACCGCGCCGCCATGTTCAGTGCGGGCACCGCGCCGGGGNGGCTCCGCGCTGCCCTTCCTGCTCGTGCTCCTTGACCTGCAGTACCAGGGTGAGCCGGGCCGGGGTCCCTGCGGGGGTGCCTTGCGAGGGTTGGGCCCTCGGCCGTGGTGGCTGGTGGGCCTCCCTCCGTCCCCCCTGTCCGCCATGGCAGCGGGGCACACACCCCACAGCCCCCCCGCCTCCCCTGGCCTCTGTCGTCTTGAGGGGGGGAATATTTCGGGAAAGGGTGTGAGGAGAGAGGTGCAGCGTTGCCACCTCGTCACTCGGGGCTGTGGCGAAGGGTGCGTAAGGAGGACAGGGCCGCTGCCGGTGCCCTGTGGGGTTAGCCGGGAGCTCCTGGCGGCGCGGTGGAGGCGGCTCGCTGTGCGTGCGCTTGGCGCTCCCCGGCCTGCGCACGGACGGGCTCAGGCTGCCGGGGTGCCCTCGAGTGCAGCCGTGTGCCAGCATTGGCCCTGCTGTGCTGGCCGTGAATTTCGCACTCCGGTGAGGATTTTGTGTAGTCCCGAAGTTCAAAGGCTTCTCCAGTTGCCCCATCTCAGCCGCAGCCAGTATTAGTACTACACTTAGAGATTCGCTGAGGCTTTTGATGGTTGCGTTGAATTTGTTCTGGTTTTGTTTTGTTGTTATGGTTTCTGGATTTTTTTGCCGTTTGTTTTTCCACGTCTCGCCATTAGTATTTGAAGTTCAGCTTATCTGCGCTTTGAGCAGCTTGTTTACTTTCATAGTACCCTGCCAGCAGCACCTGTGAAGCCAGACTTCTATTCACAGGCTTCTGTTGAGTTTCTAACTCTTGCTATAGGATGGTGGTTACAGCCAGGGTTTCGCGTGAGGGACTTTCTTTACCTGCCAGTGGCAGATGGGAGTGGAACTGAAGCTGTCAGTAGTCAGAAAAAGTCTATGGGCTTAAGGAAGGTATAGGTTAACGTTAAAAAATCACTTGATACACTACATTAGAGAATAGTTCAGCTGGCCGGGTGGCCACAGGAACATGCTGTGGCCAAGGCACCCTGCAGTACTCTGGTGTCAAATTGCCTTTTTTAAACTATCCATTCTAATAGTGTTAGAAGACAAATAATTTTTGTCAGAGTATACGGTTGTTTTGTTTTTCCCCTGAGATTGTGGCAGTGGTGCGCTTGCTGAGGATTCTTTATTTAGAATTGCCAGCCTATGTCAAGTAAGTGGCTGTTTGGGCGTACCACATTTCTTAATTTGGGGGACATTTTCTTAACTTCAGTTAATAAAGATGTAGAGTACAGTAATGGAAGTCAAGTGGCAGTACTGGATCTTATTTACTGAATTCACTAACCTTTTAGTTCATGAGTTAATTTTTCAGAAATTAGAGAATTTCTTGGGGGTGGGCTATGTTAAGTATTTAGATTCCCCCCCCCCNATATATTTTTACTCCCCCCCCCCCCCCCCCCACGAATATTACTGGCTTTTGAGCTCAAAAGAGGTCATAGTCACATTTAATTTTGACTCTTGATGTCTTGATAATAGAAGTCTGCTTTGTGTCATCTGATTATGAATCTCTGGAAGAGTCATTCTGCATTAACTTTGTATCTTACAGTCGAGGTCAATGATGACTATTTATTTCTGGCTGGTAAATAGACTCAGTAAAAACGTTTTTGATTCCTCCTCTTTATCCAAATTTGTGATGAGTTTGGAACAGGTCCTCTCTTGGGAAGACTCATTCTTCATTGGTATTTGTCCACACTAACCACAACAAAAAGAGGTGACTGAGGAGGAATAAAGAAGTGTTGTTCATTTTCCCCCTCTCCTTCCTCGTAGCAGAAGAAAGGAAATGTAATATGGGGGAGAATAAATGGGCTCTGAGTATACAGAGCTCAGTTAGTTACTGTCAGATGACAAGTATTAAGTGTTTTTTTTTCTTCGCCCCCGTTTTATTTTTGCCCTAAGTTTGGGAGCTTTTTTGTTTTTTTCCTTGGCCCCAAATAACATAGGCAACTTGAGGGTGGGGCTTTTTTTTGTCTGTCAGTCTTTACTGAATGTACCAAGTGCCTTTGCAGACGAAAGGAGTAAAAACCTGATGGGTGAAAGTTACACGTGGCTCAGCTAGCTTCTCTGAGGCTCCTTGTAAACCTCAGAAGTGTTGCTTCTGAAGCTGTCGGTGCTTGTCAACATCTTACTTAGCTTAGTGCCGTTCTTGAAAGTCATGTTCGCAAATATACCTAAAGCAATGACCAAACCGTTTAGAAATAACAGCAAACTTAAGATTCAGGGTTGTTCTGATAAAAAAATGTTGCAAAAACAGAATCTGCCACTCTCCTGACAAGATAAGGCAATCATTAAGCTCCTCCGTGGGGAAAAAAAAAAGGGTTTAGATGAATGTAATTAAGATTAGTGACATGCTTGCTACTTCTTGGTCATTTAAACAACTGGTTTTGGTACACAATAGGAATTAATTCTCTTTATTTTCATAGGCTTGTTACTCATCTTGGGAATAAGATTTAGAAAAAAAGTGAGTGGAAATTCTGCAGGGGGAAAACAGAAGCATGTGGTCAAATATAACATCTTGAAACTGTTGAACTGTTGTCAAGTTGCAGGGCTTTCTTGTGTTCTTTGCAGTGTGGATGGGACTCATTATTTGAGGATATAGTTGAAGTCTGTAGACTTAGATGCCTACACATTAGCACCAATTATTCTAATAAAACAAAAATCCTGCCAGGAAGTTATAATTTATTTGAAGTATTTAACTAGAAAAACAGGTTAGCTGCACCTGCTTATCTTCCCTGTACCTTCTGATTATTATCCTTTGAGTTGTCAGGGCTAGTACCAATTGTCTGGGAATAGTTTAGGGGTTTGTGCTTGTTTGGTTTTTTTTTGTGTTGGTTTGGTTTTCTCTTTTGAATTTTAGACTTGCCCCAGTGTAAGGACTACAAGGTCTGAATATCCAGAGTATTTGACTTGGTTAAACAGCTGGAGCTCATGTGAGTGGTTGTTTGAAGCCCAAGGTTATCACTTAGACAGTCTCTGGAAATGATACTCAGATTAAAATACATGGAAGTTTTTAAAAATAAATGGTAAGCTTGCATATCTCTTGTGTAAATTTATTTTCTTGGTGGAGCATGCAGTGATTCTTCAACTGGGCCTGTGGTGTCCAGCTCACCAGCTGTGTATCTGTTGGAAAGAGCTCTGTGAGCTGGGGCTTGGTGGGTTTTTTGCTCCAGCTGAAGTTGAGCTCTTAGGTTTATTCCCAGACCAAAGAGTACATAGGTACCCAAACAGGTTGCAGAGAATTTGAGTCCTTGGACTTCTGTGCTGATGTTATCAGTTTTCTGGTGTCTACTGTGGGCTGCTTTATGTAGAGCAATGTTTCCCCACAGCCAGAAAATGAATAAGCAATAGATTTCTGTGAATAAACAGCCCAACTATCAGGTTAGTGCAGAGTGTTCCTGAGTAGTTACGGTAAATATCACTTTTCATTGTGGTTAGGCTGATGATGCAGGCTGCTCCTGGAAATTCATGGATCAATTTATGATGTTCAGCAACTTGCAGAGTTCAGGTTTAATGTATGGTTTAATGTATGTCAAATAGAATTAGTCTTATTCTCCAGGGAATCTACAGGACTTCACAATTTGCTTCTTTATTTATCCATGTTGCTCCTGCTTTTAGTACTTGTTTGCTATTAGTGGGCATTTTTCTGTGGGCAAATTTGTTTTATTAGTTGTCTTCATTATTTTCAAGGGAAAAGATGGGTTTTCCACTAAAGGATTATGTAACTGTAAAACCGTACTGAACACAACGTGTTTGAAAGTGTGTAGGTACATTTTACGGTGGAAAAATGTATTCTTGGAGCTATCCTGATGTGACTGAGTGTAAAACAAGGATGCTTGAGACTGTGGGAATTGAATGCCATATTTGGGTATGTGGAAAGTTCTTCAAGGAGTAATATATAGCCCAATTCTAGGATACCACTCCCAACTGACAAGTTTTGAAAGATTTCAGGTATCTGTGTGTGTGGGGAAATGCAGGAGGTAGGAAACAGGAGTTTTTAGTTGGTATTAGGTCATGTTAAATACTTCTGTTTGTAGTTTGATACCTGCTTTACTGCTAACATACTTCCAAAGCCAGGGGAATTTGTGGTGAGGTATTTTTCCACTTCTGAGTTTTTTTGTTGTGCTTCTAATGCTTGCTTTGTCACTTTAAAGGACACCGGACAACTTGATGTTTGAAGCTTTAAGCTAGTGAAGCAAAATGGGCAAGGAAGAATGTCCTCTCTTGCTGCAAACTGGACATTCACATAAAATGGAAATAAATTTCTTACATGCCTAGAATTGACTTTAAAATGAATCTTTTAGTAAAATCCTTAAATAATGTTTTTTTTATCATGTAGGCAGTTTTAACTCTATCTACTTAAAAATATTTGCTGGAAATGTGGGACTTCATGAAGTAATTTCCATTAATCAAAAAAAATCATTTTCTATCATTGTTCTAAAACAAGTAATTGAGTTTAAGCCCTTGAATGCAGCTTGCTGAATTATTGTCTATCTTTTAGCAGACAAAACTTTCTCTAGTGGATGCAGAGGGGATTTTGTTCACTTTAGCGTAGGCAACTCAAGGATTTTCATATAAAGTGGAATTAAAAGAATTACGAGCTGTATAATGGAATAGAAAAGAAAAATTAAAGTCCCAGGTGTTAAGAGCTCCTACATCTAAAATCATGATGATTTGGTGATAAGAAATTACTGTTCTTTCATTACAAATACGTTGTTGTTTAACCACCTTTCACTGTGAGATGTTTGGGTATACTTTCCTTCAATCAGTTGTACTGTAACATTTTTATTTGGATTCTAAGAAGCAACTTTGAACTGCTGCTGCATTTTTGTATATAAAATGCCCATCTGAATCAACTCGGTGCAAAGCCTGAGTGAAATAAGTTATGAATAATTGGGTTTTAATGTAATGTGCTTATTCAGGATTTCAATGTATTACCTTGCTTAAATCGAGGCATTGGGTATTCTCTTAATAAATGAAAATTTTTCTAGTGTGAAAGTTAGTCATAAGCTGGTGGGTAATTTGTAGTGAAATTCTGCCCTGATCTGAAGACTGCAGGAAGCAGGACAAACAAAAATCCTGTTGCTGAGTGATGTATGTACCGCATGTACTTGCGCCTGACTGCTCATTTCTGCTCAGCAATAGCCTTTCCCTGTTTGAGCAGCAGCAGTTCATTAGCTTTAAACTCAAACTGGCACTTCCCAGACTTACCACTTTACTGTGGTTTTCGTGCTACTGGTTAAAGGAAAAAGGAGTGAGAATTTTAATTGTTTGTCAAAACTTGCAATCCTGTAGAAGTTTGCCCTGGAAATTATGGAGATGAGACAAAAGTGCAGTAGATGAGAAGCCAATCTCCGAGTAGCCTAACAGTTCTCAGTTAAGTATTAATTTACCATCAGGGTCATGAAATTTAACTTGGAGCCTTTGTGTATTTGCTGCGTGTGTGTGTTATGAGTGCTTTCCAGATTCTTCTGAAACTGAACGTCAAAGTGTGTTACTGAACGTGTAGATGTGCATTCAGTGCCTTGTCACAATGGGGGGCAAAGCAGTGTCTTGTGTATTTTTATGTCCTAATTGGGACGTACTGGGAGGTTATTAGGCTACAGGGTGCCTTACAGAATCTCAGAATCCCTTAGCGATTACCCCCCTGCGATTACCTAAAGTGCAGGAAGATGTGACTTCTACCTCTATCAGTTATGGTTTGTTACATGTATTGTCACTGCATGTGTTTGCTGTAATCAGACTGGTCATTCAATACCTTGATCTTTTTGTTTTTCTTTAAGGAGCTGAGTGTGGAATAAATGCAGAAGTAGAAAAACAACTTGAAATGGGGAAGAAGTTATTGGCTGCTGGACAGCTGGCGGATGCTTTGTCTCACTTTCACGCAGCTATAGGTGCGTATCTCAGGGAGGTGATTCTGTGCTGAAATACCTTTGGGTGGGTTTTTCCCACTGTCTGCTTCCTTAAATATCCTTCTTTCTTGCAAACTGCATTCCATGAGTCACAAAGGTTAGGGTATCTTTATACAGCAGTTTGGATAGAAGCCAACAGAGATGCAGTAGAATATTTATGCTTTGGTTTTGATAAAAGAAAACTGTAAAATGAACTACATGATACATAAACACGTAAGTCACTGTTGTTCTGGAAGCTAGCTGTATGAAAGGAATTATAATTGAGTCTGATGTTATTTGATGAGGTATTCCCTGTCTGTCTAACCCCATCAAGATCAGGTTTCATCTTTATGATGTTTTTCAAAGTACGAGTATGCCTTTCAAAGGCTGGCTTTATCCATGCTTTCTCCCATCTAGTGCTGTTAAAAATTCAGTGTTTAAAATAGTCACTCTCCTTATTTTTTTCTTAATTAAATCTTGAAGCGGGTGATACCTCAGTGAAACTCATGCTGCAAGTTTGAGATACTGAATTGGTAGTGGAGAGCAAAATTGTCCTTGTCTGTCTCACTAGTAGCCAGGTAGTGAGTTCATTCTTGTTTGGTGTTCTGCATTTTCAACAAATTGAGAAGTTAAATGTTTGCTTTTAAGAATTTTAAAGCAACTTAGCTGAATGAAATCCTTTAATTCAAGCATAGAAACAGCATGTGTAAAGAGCAGTGTCCACAGTTTCTTAATTGCATGGTGCAGTATTTTAAGTTGTTGGACTTTGTTGTAATATGTACAAGTGCATTTTTTCTCCAAGAAAAGAATCTTACTGAGATGTTACGCACTGATGAGTCATACTATTGATACTTTTTTATTTATGCCTTGGTTTATAGTGAGATGTAAATGAAACATTGGTTGTTCCTGAGTTGTTTGCCTTCTCCAAGATCAACTTCCCTTACACAAAGGGAATGGAGGAGACAACTTCTTTTTTTTTTCTATTATGGAAGCTCCTTGTTCTGCCTAGATGCAATCTGTTACTCCTTTTGTTTGCGTGTTGCTGCCCAAGCATTTCTGTGGGATCTGTGCACGGTTAGTGCTACAGTGTGGTGTTCTCCTTTATTGTTGGTTGGCAAACTTGAACTTGGATTTGATCAGGAGGCCAGTTCAGTGTGTGGCTGTGCAGTTCCTGGTGATGATGCAGAGGCAGCAGTGGTGTGAGGTGCCTGCGGGGGTGAAACCCGGTGCTTTGCCAGCTGGGCTTGAGGAGCTTTTAGAAACATGGTCTGACCACCTCAGTTGTGACCTTTATGGGGTTCTTAGTTGGATGTTGATTTTAGCCTGATTGCCTCATTTTCATCAGACTTCTTCTTCTTTGGATTTTGTCTTTTTGAAAAGATTTTAAGCATGATTTGCCAACTGTGCTTGTGAGGAGGTAAGAATTCTTTCCTGGCTGTACTGCATTGTTGTAGACCGTGAGGTGAATAGATCTTTCTGTCTTGCCTCAGCCAGTCTATTTTTTTTTTTTTTCAAACATCTAAAATAGAAGAAAACCACTGTCCATATTACTTTTAATAACTCTTTCTTCAATCCCATCTTATACCTTCTGGCTGAGTAAGTGTCTGTTGTTGTTCATTATTGGTGCTGGAGTACTGAGGCAAAATCATCTGTCAGATAATCATCTGGTGCTGGAATGTGCTTTTTGTGTTAGGTCTTTCCTACCTGTCATCCTTTGTGTGTTAATAGAGTTCCTTAATTGCAGCTGTCAATTTATGCCTAGCCTACACATTTAGGACTCAGTGCTGCTTTTTTTTTTTAAGGGTAGTAACGGTTGAATTTGTTTAACGTTTATAATGCTGACATACGAAGAGGCATACAGCATGGGAGTTCCTACTAAATTTCAGCTCTGGAGATTAGCGTTTTCACAACCAAGATACTGCAGAGGAAGAGTGTGGATAGCTTTCTCAGTGAGATCTGAAGTGGTGCTTTGATAATGGAGGTGGCCAGCCATGAAACTTGGTTGCTGATCATAAGACTTTTGGTGGTGCTATTTCTTCCATTTATTTTGAAGTTCAGCTTTAACCTCAAATGATGTGAGGAAGAAAAATACTACTTCTGTTCCTCAGATACGGATCTTCTTGTCTGCAAATTCTGGACTGATTGTTACGTTTTTAATAGCATAGTAAAAGTTTTCCTGTCTTCCAGCATTGGGTTGTTTTGGTGGTTGAAGTTACTTTCCTTGAGAGCCCACTGTAACTGTCACCTGTTTCTGTGAAATTCTGCATAGAGAAGAATGTTAAGAATAGTATTCTTGTTTTCAGAGACTGATGTTTGCTTCTTGTACAGGTGTATGTGCTAGCTTAGAGAGTGCTAAAGTCACTGGGTCTTGGAATTTTGACCAGGAGACAACATGGAATGTATAGGCCCTGAAGTTAGCCTTCATGTTTTGATAGTGTGTGTGCATTTGTCCACTGGCGAGAGAGAATGTTGGTGCCTACTTTGACTAAAGGAAGAAGTTGCAGATATTTCAATGAATGAGATAAAGAGTCTGGGTCTGTGTTGACATTGCACTAGCATATTAGTAATTTTAGGAATATTTCTATTTATGCAATACAGTGATCAGCACCTGGGCTGGAAAATGATGAATTAATTTGCTTTCAAATGTAGGCCTGCAGTTGGAGATAACGCATTAGTACGCAGAGGTTGTTCTCCCATATAAAGCTGAAGAGCACATACGTATTTGACCTTCACTCTCAATTATTTGGCATTTACAGTATTTCTATAATCTTTATTGTTAAATAATTAAACTTCATAGAAAATACTGCTTGCACAATGTTGCAAATTTTATGTCTTATTAATGTATACCATTGTTTTCTAGTGGCTTCTAAGTCAGATGATATATTTTTAGACATTACTGTTCCACTGTACCAGAAATTTCCGTACCTTTGAGTTAGTATTCTGATTGCTGTTCATTCATTTGCAGAGGGAGACTCTGAGAACTACATTGCTTATTATAGAAGAGCCACAGTGTACTTAGCCATGGGCAAATCTAAAGCAGCAATTCGTGATTTAAGTAAAGTGGTTGAATTAAAGCAGGACTTTACATCAGTAAGTATTACTGGATTTGAAGATTGTTCAAGTGTAAAAAAAAAAATTGCTTTAAAGAAGGTTTGGGGGGTTTTTCAGACTTCGCTCCACAGGAATAGAGAATACGTTATCCCTCAGAGGGCTTTAAAGTGGATAAAATAAAAGGAATGGTGTGTGTGCCTTAATTTGCAATTATGCTGAGCACAGTCTAGACAGTTACTTGAACAACTACCCCTTTTACCAAGTTCATGGATTTATACTAAACACTTCTCTCACTTGTGGTTATTCTGTTGTTCACCAAGGCTTTGCCATTTGGGACAGGGAGAAGAGAGCACACAGATGCCTCTGAGGTTTTTTGTCTTAATCAGCATTTGATTTGAGGTGTCTCTTCTCCACATGAACTGTCCTAATGTCAGTGCACTCCTGTGTGACTGTTGCAAGTTCTGATTTGCTTGCCTCTTTCTCAATTCTGTGTACTGTATGTGAAGACTGCCTCACTAGTAGGGAGCTGATGCTGGAGTCCTCTCCAGCTGGTTCTCACCTCCATTTTTTGAGGGCAGTGGCATGTCCTGTAGAGTTGACAAAAAAGGAGCAAGTGTTAAATTCATTGTCCTATGAAAATATTCTAACTATAAATCAAAGTCTTCTAAATCATTGACTTGTGTTTTTACATACCTTTTATTACTCTGAGAGTTTAATGAAATAATTAATTGTGGGAATTGTTTATTGTTTATTATTTCTGCTATTTACTTAATCGCTAAGCAGTTGTAATCAGGAAAGTGGTGTAAAGTCAACCTTTACTTTGATTGGTGAAACTTTTCAAATGAGTTCTTTCCATAAAAATTGTCTGCTTTTTGTTCTTCAGTTCTGATGCAGAGCAATCCTTTACCATTAAAGAGGCCTTATAAAACATCATTAAATCAAAAAGACAAAGAATGGGTGTCATGATCTCTGTTTCAGCTTGTTAGCTATACTAAAATGAAACTTGTGTTCCTACTTTGCTCAATTCCTATTTGTAAATAAAAAGTTACGTTTCATTTCAGGCAAGATTACAGAGAGGACACTTACTGCTTAAGCAAGGAAAATTCGATGAAGCAGAGGATGACTTTAAAAATGTGGTAAGTTGGAGACTAGTGTTAAACTGCATCACTGCTTTTAAGGTTGGGTTCTGAGCCAAGGTGCCATCTGAACTCTGATGCCCTAGAGTATGTGGTATCTAGGCCTGAGTTTGTCTTTCCTGTTTTTTGCAGGCACAGTAGCTAAGCAACCTTGTTTGAAAAAATGACCAGTGAAGTTGCGGTATAGTGATGCAAATGAAATGGGGTGTTGCCTGAGGCAGTGGAGCACTTTGGAGAGTCTTACTTGTGTGTGCCTGACACTTGGTGGTCTCTGCTTACTGATAGCTGTACTAGGGAGCAGCCTTCATTCAGAAATAAGTGATGTGGCACTCGAAGTACGTAGTTGAACTCTGGTTTACGTCACTATGTTGATGTCTCCCTAGGAAATCAATGGGGCATCATGGACCAACCTTTGCAGGTTCCTGTCTCTTTCTCCTGGTTGCAAAAGAATTGTTGGCTCTTAATTTAGTGAGTGAGCAGATAAATCAATACATTTCAGTGGCATCCCTCTGTCTCCTAATCTGCAGAGTTCTCCATCTTTGTGAATGTCTTGACAGTAATTTCTCTCCATGGTCAGGAACTGTACAGTTTCCATATACACATAGTTGGATATTACCCACCTAAAACTCTTTTGGGCTGTTTTTAGTTTTAATGGCTATTTTGTGCATTTCAGCCCCATGCTGCAAAGGTAAACTGATCTTAACCCCAGAAAAAAAGCCCTCAGAGAATGTGAATCTTGGTTTCCTCTCTATTGCACAAAATTCATGTAAATATAAGTAAGATACACTCTTCATTCTTGCTTGCTCTTCAAGAGTTGCTGTTTTGAACAGCTGATGTGTCCCATAAACCAAAATAAGAAGAATTTGCAATGTAACAGATGCTGTCTTCTTGGGTCTCTTTGAAGAGAGTGATGAAAAAAGAAGTTGTGTGGTCCAGATTGCAGCTGTTTAATGGAAATCTTACTAGTAAGTGTAGATGACAAAACTGGAGTGGTTATCCTGTATGTTCTGCGGGACAGCTACGAGGAATGGCTCTTGCAGGTAGAAATGCACCAGGCAGTTCTTGTGTCTGTAGCAGAGCTCCAGCAGCTTATTCTGAAGTTCACGTAGCAGTGGCACCTCTGGCTGCTTCTTCACCAATAAGTCTCTTAGGAGTGTGTGGTCTGATAGCAGCACAGCCCTGCTGTCTGTAAATGTGGGAGAGCATCATTCAGCTCAGATTAACTGAGTTGCTGCAGTACCAATTATGCAGTGTCACTGTTGATTGTGAGTCTGTGTGTGCGTTCTTAGCAGTTACTGTTTCTTAAAGTATTGCTAAGTGCTGCATATAGAATTGTTTCTCCAGTCAACTGTCAAGTGTCTTTCCCTATTGCCAAACCTGCTGCAAAAATTTATTTGCTGCCTTCGGTCAGTCAAATAGTCCCAGTACTCAATCAGGCCTTAAATCTGAAGTAGAACAGAGTTTCTTCCTAGAAGCTGATTTAGGAAAATAGCATATTAGTTGTCAATCTGACTTCCATTTTCCTTTTTTCTATGAACAATATTGCCTGTTTACTTAGACAATTGTCAAGTGGTCTGTTTTAAAGAGCATAATTTTCAGTTTAGTCTATTCAAGCAAAATGAGTAAACAGTATTAAAGTAGTAATTTGTAATAGGTTAATTTATTCTATGTGGAGTGGATTAAATTGTGCTACATACCTTGAAATCTCTAAGTAGAATACCTGTTTCTTTGAGAGGTTTCCCTTGTTTTTCTAAATTTTTCAGATTTTCCGTCCCTTCTCTCGTAGTCATGTTTTTCAAAAGGGACCTCAACAGTTTAGGAAATGCAGTCATTTTTGAGGGAGAGAAAGCAAGAAAAATTCTGCCCATCTAAATGGAGGGAAGAATGACAGGTAAACTTTCGCGGCTTGTAAGACCAGTGGCTTTGTGTAGAATTAAAAAAATCCATTGTAACTATTCTTAATATAAAACAGTAGACCTATTCTTTAATGTGTACTCATGAAAATTCATGTCCTCAAATTCTTTCGATATAATTTCATAGTATGAGGAAAAAGTCTCATGGTGAGCACCCTAAATATCTTTAAATTATCGATTGCTAAGCAGTTTCTCTGTATATTCCTGCCTTCTATGCCATATCGGTACTGCCGTCTTGTGAGGCAGTGCTGCTATGAGAGTAGGCAGTAGGAATGCCTAGCTGCAAAGGATGCAGTATTCCTTTTTGGGAGCAGAGCCTCTTGAGATTCAGCTTTCGTGTGTTATTTTTAGCTACCCATGGGGTTGGTTTTTTTTTTTGTACTCTCTACTTTCCTGTTGGCTGAAATTAATCACGAGGTTTGGATAGAGGGTGTGATTCAGACTTATGCCTTCACATATTAAGCAATACTGCATTTCTAGAAACCTCTCCTTTTGGCCCACAGATGGATCAAGCTGATTAAATTCTTTACATGGGTCAGGTTTTCTACATGAAACAAGGAGTAAGCAGAATTCCTTTGGTGATTTTCAAAGTTGTTGCTCATGCTAGATGAATAGTAATTCTTTCTTTGCTACAACTTGGTTTAGTGTTCATATACTTTAATATCAAGTTTCTTCGGTTTGCTTTTGTGGTTTCTGATTACTAGAAGTCAGCAGGACAGATCTGTGCGTGCATCAACACTTGTGTCCAGGGCCTCAAGCCAAGAAAGCCCTGGAATGTTTATTTTACCTGTAAGCATGTGATTTTTACTGAAAATAAAATGGATATTGGCATACTTCGTTTGATGGAAGGCCTTCTGGAAACACGACAAAAGCAATGCAAATCCTGGCAGCCCTGTGTGTGAGCCTTACAGTGTTGTCAATGACTCTGCTTATGTTCTAGAGAAAAAAACAAGCATTTGAGTTGGTGAATTCTGTAGAAGGTACAAAATCAGGGCAGAACTTCTGCCTTGTCTATTGGAAAGTGAGGAAAGGACCAAATTGTTTTATTTCATTTAAATTTTGATCTTTTTTAAGACTAACTGTAACACAGTTGCAGTTTATTGCAATATGTAAATGGAGGTGTCCCAAATATGCAATTCTGTCTGCCTTGGAAGACCAAACACTTCAAAGCTTGACATTGAAGGCACAGCTTCCAGCTCCACTAGATGTCAGCCAAGACCAAGTGACTGAGCTCTGTACATCTGCAAATTGCTTTCTCCTCTAGAGAAACCCCTGTCTGTTGCAAAATGCGTTGGACAACAGCTTGGTGCATGTAATAGTACTCTTTTGGATGGAGGTGGGAGAGGCCATCTCATGAACCTGTAATAATCAAATTAGGTTAAGTTCCTAGGCACACTGGGGTTGGGTATTTGAGGCTCTCTTAACCACATCAGAGTAACATTAGGTGTTTCCAAATACATTCCTCTGTGGTACAGTGATCATCTGCAGCTTCCCAGCTAAAGAATGAAAGGTATTAAAATATTTCCTGGGGGGGAGGTGGGGGGGGTGGTTTCCATCTATGTCCTTATAGCTGTGTTACCGAGTATGTTACCAATGCAGGGCTTTCCTCTGTGCACTGTTCTTGAGGGCATGGATGTCATCATCTTGGATACCGCAAACCGTCGAGGTTCCCTCAGTTCCCTTCAGAATGTTTTTCACAAGCTGAATGAACAGGCTTCTTATTGCTTTAGTTAATGTTACTGATTTAAGCATCAGCAATATGCTAATTACTTAAGAAAAGCTTATGAGTGTATATTTTCATCATAATGTAGCACACAAACACTCAATGACTTCAGTTGGAATGATACCTTGAAAAATTTCCCTTTCTTTAACTTGGACATGTTGTACTACCTAAAATTACTTAGGATGTTTCACTCAAATGGTTTTTATTACAGTTTATTACTGTTGGGCTTGCCTCTGATTGTAACATTGCTTTTCACATTCCGCTGACATTTTCTCCAAGTGCATTACAAGAAACATACTGTTAATCTAAGGAGTGTGGTGTTATCACAAGTTTTTATGGAAGTGTAAGGCTCATCCATAGCAAAGACTCTTAATTTTTAAGAAGAAAATGCTGAGAAATTAAGGAAGAAATCAGACAAGTCAGCTGGAACTGAAGAGTTCAGAACTTCAGAGATTTTTGTAGACTAGTTTTTTAAAGCTACAGGTACAGAAATTTGCCTCTGCTACAAGCTCCAGATTTTAGGAAGAGAGTGGATGCACAGTATCAAGGGCTTACAGGCAGAGTTCTAACCAGAAGAAAAGCATTATGAGATTTATATTGGGAATCAGCCTGCAAAGAAAGCAGACTCTTTGATTGTGTTCCTCTCCTCTTGCTGAAAGACAATGTAGGGCATAAAGGAGAATTTTCAGGTCTAAGTGCAACTTGATTTTTGCCAGGTAGAATGAAAAGCTGCATGAGATTCAAAAAGATTTAAAAAAAGGAGTTGAAGATCAAGTGTGGGACGTGCATGATTTTGTTGTAGCATTTAGGCTCTTTCCTTTCATATACTCACGTGGTAGAATGAGGGGAAATTCTAGTCTAGTACTTCTGAGGGCTGAAGTTGAATTACATTAGAGACATATGCACAAAATATGTCTGCTTAAATAACTTAGTGGTGAGAAAAAGGTAAGAGGCCCCAGTTCAAGATAAATGGGGAAAGAAAAAAGTATTGGGTGTTTTTGAGTGACTTGAGTTCACATTCTGTGTATAGAATGCAATATAATACAATTTTTTATTAAAAAAAACCCCCCAAAATAGTCATGCTGTTCTCTTCCTTTTAAACTTTAAAAGTCATTCTGATCAGCAACAAGTGTGAAGCCAGTGCTTCTTTCAAGCTACAGGAATGCTACAAATTCCCTGGCTTTGCAAGGGAGTGGCTGAGATTCTTTTTGGCCATGTGCGTCTTCCTGGGTGATAGTAAAGTTGTCTGAAAGATCTTTTTTTTACATTTTCTTTGAAAAGATAAACGTGCCTAAGTGAAAAAGGCAAGTGCAGTGTAATAACTTCTGCCCCCTCAGAGAGAGGGGTTAGAGAAATGAGAGTCCTTGTAGACAAAACATTAGGCTTGTTTAAAACTCTATAAGAAACAGAATGCATGACTTCCTGGCTGAGCGTTTTCCCTGGCTGTAGCTGCTTAACTTGCTGCTGTAGCCACTCTTTGTGGGGAAAATACAGGAAATACAGCTTCACAGTAACAACTGTCTGGAACATGTTTCATTTATTTCTGTCATGAAGTTATAAGTATGTACAGTGCCTAAAGTGAGAGATGCGATTAAACCACTCAGTTATGCTGTCTACTGCTGTTGAGGAGTCCAGTGTTTGACAACTGACAGCAGAGGTGAATTAATTAGGCTACAAAGAGGTCCACAATGTCCAGCAGGTGATGGGGGACAGTGACTCTTGTGTATGATGTGTCCAGTGATGATTGATCAAGCCCGGAGAATTGGATTTCTCTGACTTCGACATCTTGTATTGAATCTCAAAATACTTCTTTCTTCTGAAGTTCAGCGGTATAAATGCTTCCAGTGGAGTTTTGAAACTCATTTTGCTTTATTTGCAGCTTTAGTCAGTTCTGCATGATATGATTATTAATGGACTGAAAGAGATCTTTGAACAAGCATTTGAGTCTCTCTCCTTGTTCATGTTTGCAGCTCAGATCCAATCCTAGCAATAATGAGGAAAAAGAAGCCCAGACTCAGCTGACAAAATCTGATGAGCTGCAGCGCCTACATTCACAAGCATTATCTGCCTACCAGCAAGAGGATTACAAAGCTGCTATTTCTCTTCTTGATGAGATCTTGGCAGTAAGTGTTAAGTCAAATGAAAGGAAAGTAAGAGCTTCTGTCTGACATCTGTGTGTTTTTGTTTAATAATTTCTTCCCTGATGTGAAAATACCTTTGGTGTAACCAGTTTAGTTTTGCTGAGCACAGTGAATCTGTAATGATGTTGGAGAGAGTTGAGGTCTGAGCTCTAGCTACAGAAGAAATCAAAATAATAGTTTGTCTTAAAGATACTTCAGTGAAACTTCCACTACAGGTAACTTTATTGATTATACTTTGCTCTTTTTTCTACAATTTGGTGTTCTTGGGGAAGCTGGGAAAAAGTTTTTTCTGAAGTCAATGAAGTTTTGCCAAGGATAGGAGATAGGTGTTTTTTTTTTTTTTTTAATCTGGATTTTTCATTGCATATATGCAGACAGTTTTTGTCTTGAGAAAATGAAGTAACAAAAGATAAAGCGGCCCCTAAATCAAAAATGTAGATAGCTAGCTAAATTTTCAGCTTGTTTCTTAGGTATCTGTATTTATGAATCTTAAATGGTGTAGATAATCTGATAGTGCAAGTGTAAATAACTCAATCACGTGGGCATTTTGTGTGTCATATAGAAATGTACTAAAAGACAGTTAACTGCTGTGACTCTACACATACAGATTAGTGCTGTTGGAGTTTACAGCCTTGGAGCTTTTGTTGACGAAACTGCCACTGTGTGGGAATTGGTTTATGGGGAGGCAGTGTGGAAAAGCAGGAAAGCCGCCTCTAAGATGATAGTTTCCAAACAACTGATAAGACACTGATTTAATTCCATAAACCAAATTCTAAAAGGCAGAGCCTCATGAGTAATTAGTTTTGCCTTACTGTGACAATTTTACCTCTCTTCACTCTTAAAATACAGATACTAAGGTTAAACTTGATGAAGCTGTGTCTAAACCCACAGGCTTCTTCCTAGAGGACAACCAACAGCTTGGTCCTTGCTGTTCATTACCTCTGTTCTTTTGGGAAGATAACAATAATTTATGATTCTGATATCCTTTCCTGGAGGCTCAACAGACTGTCCTAGTTTAAGCAATGCCAGTAGATTTAATTCATCTCTCTGCATGAGTTCATTGAATCATTTACAAAATTTTCAGGCCTTTGTTTTTCTACTTGGGCAGGTGCATCACAGCATCCACCAGGAAGCAGAGATGCTAATTTTATGAGCTCTGCATGTGGCTTGAACCTTATGCTATGCAGTTGGCAAAGTGAAATTAAATGAGATTTTTCTTTTGAGGAGGAAAAGAAGTGAAGTGTTATGGACCAAAAACAAGCTTTAATTTTGATTTCTCAAGGTTTGTGTTTGGGATGCAGAGCTACGGGAACTTCGAGCAGAGTGTTATATAAAGGAAGGGGAACCAAGCAAAGCCATTAGTGACTTGAAAGCTGCTGCCAAATTAAAGAATGATAATACTGAAGCCTTCTATAAGATCAGCAGGATATATTATCAGCTGGGGGACCATGAATTATCTCTCAGGTAATTTTACTATTTGCTGTAATCATTATAATTGAGACAGAAAATATAATTATATGGGTCATGATAAACCACGAAGTATCTGTTGTGTGGGGTTTGGATGGAGAATCAGCTGTGGGCTAGATCTGATAAAGGGAGTTCCTTTCCAGAAACTAAGGCTTGGCAGTGAAGACACCCGTGTTTATTCTTGGCAAGACCAGCCATCAGTGGTTCCAGGTGTCTTGTTTCCTTAAACAGAAGCCTGAGTCCCCGTCCGTGGGAGTTGCTTACTAGTGCTGTCTTCATTGTACTTCTAGAAGGAAGAAATTCCTTCTCTGAATTTCCTTTAGTGGAGCTTTTTTTTAACCTTAGACGTCTATTGGAATTAAGTTTAAGATGCAAACAGAAGATGTATACATTAAGGTTACAAGCTTAAAAATAAGTAAAAAGTACAGGAGTATCCAAGTATGAAGAGCTTGGGGTACAGAGCTGTTTGCCTCTCATTCCTGCAGACAGTCCTGGATGATAGATAATGTCCCCTATCCTTTTATTCATACTGAGTTAAGTTTAAGGTCTTATTCCCGTATGTCCCTAGTCAGTCTGGCAGGTAACTGCCCTTGCCCAGTCCAGACTGTTCAGTTGGTACTCTGTGCCTTGTAGCACAAATGGTGGAATCCTTCCTATTGCACAGAAGCGGTTTCTGTGCCAATCATAATTTCAGATGCACTGCCTTCATCTCCACAACTTTTCCAATATGATTTCTGCCACAGAATCTCTTCAATAAGGTGAAGAGAACTGGAAAAGCCTGTGTTTCTTTCTTTGGTAGATGGAAACTGCATGTGATAATAATTGCAAAAATTCATTTTATAGCTGGCCAAAAGTAAACATGGAAGTAATTGGTTTGCATTAGGCATTCCCTTTCCAGGGCAAATATTGTGATCTCATAGGTCACTTCTGTGATGACTTTTGGTCGGTGGCCATCACTTTGCCCAGTGATTTCAAGTATAGGTGATATTTTTGTTATTTAAAAGCACAATTGAGGACGCTGTTGAAGAACAGAATGGAATCAGAATGAAAGGGATAAGCCTCTTTCCTTTATTCTTATCTGATACCGTGATTTTTTTTTGCATTATGAAGTATGCTAAGAAAGAGTTCTATAGTTCTTAGACTAGCTGAGTGCTTACTCTTGTCCTTCCCTTAGTTTCTTCCTCTAAAGGCCTAATTATTTGCAAATAATAAGATATTTTTGTTTGTGCTTAGGAACAAAATAAGATTTTGTAATCTCTTCCTGAAATTGACATTATCGTTGTGCTGTGATGACATGATGACTCTACGTATCCAAAAACATTTATTCTTTCATATGATTGCATTCTGGAGGTTTTTTGGGGTGTTTTTTTTAGACTTTGGACTATTTTGAGAGAAATTTTCCCTAATGAGGGTCTGATTAAACATTCTTCACAGTGAAACATCAGGCTCAGGCTTGGCTGAGATTCCATCAAGGAAGTTTGTGTCTTAGCTGAGCTTTCTGTTTCAAGCAGCACAAAATACACTTCAGTGTAGGAATTTTGTGATATATCTGAGTTGCAATTGATGGTAATTTTTCTATATATTCATCTGATAACTGCTGAATATAATGTCTTTTACGGAGTGCTTTTTTCTTCAAAGGTACCCTTCAGCTCTTAAGTCAGTCATTAATGTAACATTAAATCTTTTGTGTGTTTGGCAATACAAAAGAATTAAACCCAAAATCAGATAAGTATCCCTGTATGTTTTGGAAGACTTGTTGGTTTTACTTTGTATTAATATTTGGATGAAGGGAGAGATTTGTGTAAAGAACTCAAGTGTTGTTCTGGATGGTTTATATATGCTGCATTGTGTCTCTTGGTAAAATTTCATAGTATGTGGTGACCTAGTTGTTTGTTTTTTGTTTGTTTGTTTCTTGGTTTGGTTTTTTTTTTCTTTTTCCCTTCTCCTTACCTCCCTGTGAAAAGTGAGGTCCGGGAGTGTCTGAAACTGGACCAAGACCATAAGCAATGCTTCTCTCTCTATAAGCAAGTAAAGAAACTCAATAAGCAGATTGAGTCAGCGGAGGAATTCATCAGAGAAGGCAGGTAAGTATTCACTGCTATGTTAAAGAAAAAAATAGAAAAAAACCACAATTGAGGCACCAACTTACTGATTGAGGAGCTGATTAAAGTGATGCTTTTTGCATGTGTCAGTTGAAGTGGGTACTGAGCAGAGCTCTCAGATTACAATTAAAATAAATATTGACTTGCATAGCAACTATTCTATTCTGATTCCTTCTGATGCCACTGTGTCCCTTTTGCATACTTAACTTCTTTCTGCAGCAGGTAGTAAGACAAACATAGGGATGGGAGGTTTCAGCTCTCATATTCTAACTCAGCACTGATGAGACCACACCTGAGCACTGGGCTCCCCAGTGCAGGAGAGATGAAGCTACTGAGAAAGTCCAACAAATTTCCATTAAGATTGGGGGTGGGGAGCGTCTGTCTCCTGCAAGGAAAGGCTGGGGTGGTTGAAAGTGTTTACCCTGAGACTCCTCTGCCATAGGGTGATTCCATCCATGTACCTGAAGGGAGAGTGCAAAGAGCGCCGAGCTGAGCTCTGCTTGGTGGTGTTCTGTGATGGGATTGGGCCAATGGGTACGAACTGGAACAGGAAATTCCCTTGGAACATCAGGAGATGTTTTTTACACTGCCTCATTTCCACTGATGCAGGCTGTCCAGGGGTGTTATGGAGTCTCCTGACTTTAGAGTTACACAAAAGCATTTTGGACACAGTCATGGGGAGATTTCTAGAGGTGGCCCTGCATGGGCAGTGAGGTTAGACCAGATTTCCAAGACTTCCAACTTCAGCTATTTTGTGATGAAAGGATCTTACTTAAGACTAAAACCACTTAGTAACTCTGCAGTGCCTCGGTGGTAGAAGTGGTTCTGACTGATAAGCTTTTTTTTTCTTTTATGCACCCTGTTAAAAGGATAGACATTGCCTTTGTATTCTTGTAGTCCTTGCTTAACTTCAGTTTTGTGTTTCCAAGTGCATGACATCCAGCCATGAGGACCCTGAACCAATCATTAGACATTGTCAAGGTGGTTTTTTAAATAAGGTACATGAGGAATGTGAATATGCGCAACTGATGCCAGTTTTATTCAGCCAGAGGTCTGTTTGGACACTTTCTGCTTATTTAATCCAGCATCAGTGCAGTTTCAGGGAGTCAGAGGGCTTGCTCTTCTCTAGTTTGTAGCAACTTGTGGATTCAATCTCAGTCTTGCATTTTTTAGGTAAATGTTCTAATCTGTTTCTCTGTCAAACCATGTAACTTTAGCATTTTGAGGCCTTCACAGGTCACAGTTAATAACACTTTTTACTCTGTGACTTGTGAAGAAGGAAAGAAGAAAACACTTGCCTGATTAAAACTGGCATAAGAGCTTTTTTATACCTTTCTGAAATAGGTACCTTTTGTAGTGTGCAGATACTCTGGACTCTGTGAGCACAGAACTGAGTCCATCTGAGGTATTGGCAGGGGAGATGCTTATTTTGAAGTGCAGTGTCATGTTGGACAGGAGGCAAATCTGGAGACCCTTGGCTGCGCATGGTGAGGGATGGCAGTCGTTATTTTCTGCACGAGCCTAGTGCCTGCTCTTCTGTCTCACGGCACAGAAAAGGAAATGGGGATGTAATTCTTAAAGTTCCTGCAAGTTTTCTTCATACTGTTGTTTTGCACCTTGCCTTTAAGGCTATTAAAGACTATAACCCCTTTGGTAGAGGGATGGAGAATCTGTGAATTCTAAGAATTTCTAAATAAAACGTAATGCTCTGAGATACTGATTACATTTCATGATACTATGCTTTATGATTTAAACAGGTATGAAGATGCTATCAGTAAATATGAAACTGTAATGAAAACTGAGCCAGAAGTCCCAATTTATTCTACTCGTGCCAAAGAAAGGATCTGTCACTGCTTATCAAAGGTAATTCTACTTATCTCCATCTGCAAATGTCTTCAAGACAAACATGAAACAGAACTCCTGCAACTACATGAGTTTGGTTTTACTTTTGCCTCTCTAGAATCAGCAGGCTACAGAAGCCATCAAACTTTGTACAGAAGTTCTGCAGCTGGAACCAACCAATGTGAATGCCCTGAAAGACAGAGCAGAAGCTTATTTGCTAGAAGACATGTATGAGGAAGGTACGGTTGTGTGCCATTGGCACATACTTTATGGGGACGTTTAAAATGTAGTCAGCATTTCGAAAGCTTCTTTTTAACATGCAGTCTGATTCTACACTATCTTATCCTTAATTAGCGCTGGTAGTTGCAGATTTACAAAAATACTTGGTGGTAATTTTGTCTTGATTAGTGTAAGTGAAATGTACTTGCTTTTTCTATACCAGAGTAGTCTTTATAACAGTGGACTGTGTTCAGGATGTTTTATTAGACTGTGCAGCTTACTCAGCTCAGAGAGGTTTTGTATAATCAGCAATGTCAGAGAATTGCACTTAGAAGTAAAAGGTAATTAGAGTTAGGGTAATGTAAATCCATTTTAGGAGCTCCATTTTTGTGTCTTGAGATGGCAGCATGAAATAATACTGTTCTATTTCGTACCATGTGCTGAGGGTGGAGGCAGGCAACAGCCATTGCTTTTCCTCTGTGGATCTCTGTAGTGTTGCTCAGAGAGTAAACTGATTCTATTCCCAAGGCTGCATTTTCCATATGGAGTTACTGTACAGTGCATCCTATTACATGGAGTGATAGAAATGACCTCTGAGATTATCAAGTCCACCACTAAACTCTGTCCCTAAGTGCCATATCTGCATCAGTTCTAAATCCCTCCAGGGCAGGTGACTCAAACTGCTGTGAATTGGAGGAAAGAAAAGTTCTGTAACAAGGTTCTGCACAAATGCAGACAGCCAACCTGATCTTGTGTTGGGGCAAATGCTTCCTGTTACAGGATATAAGGAAACAGAGAGGATGTACTTGGGATCTGGGAGAGCTTATTTCCTGTGCTGGTGCCTGCTGGGCTTGGCCTAGCCTGATTCCAAGCGAGGAACCATGCTAGAGCAGAATTGTGCTTTTCCAGGTTCTATGGCATCTCCTGTGCCTTCCTCCTGCCTTTGACAGCAGTGAGATGGTTGTAGTTACACTCTGCCTTCCAGCAGAGCCTCCATCAGCAGCATTACAGCCCATTACTGTTCATCTGCCTGGAGGTGTCTTCATTTATCCTTTGATGGCTGGTTTCTCTTGCCATGGAGAACACCAGAGCAATTAAAATTGTAGTCTCATATTTAAAGGGGCGAAATGATTTTCATTCTTCTCTCAAAAAACTTTTCAAGCTAGAGGCACCTATTTTCCTGTTAAAGGTAGGAAATTTCAAAGTACTTGTAATTCAGAACTTTGAAGGTGATTGTTGTTAAGTGTTCAAGATGCAGTTCACTATATAAAGCTGTGTTCATGAAATGGTTTTAATTACTTC
Source organism: Donacobius atricapilla (assembly GCA_013397315.1). Lineage (NCBI taxonomy): Eukaryota > Metazoa > Chordata > Aves > Passeriformes > Mimidae > Donacobius > Donacobius atricapilla. The sequence continues at coordinate 449,194 of WBMY01012864.1, forward strand.
ATAATCACATGGGATCCAGGGCTTGTCTACAGAGACAGATGTTTAATGACTCCATTTCTGGCATATCTCATAAGTACAGGAGTCTAAAACCTGCCTTGCTGTTTCAGAATTGGTCAGAACATACTGATTTTTTTCTGTTTTCTTTTTTTCCCTCCCCACTCTACTGTAGAGATTTCAGTAAGAGCATAAACTGGTTCTGTTATTTCTGTAAGAGTCTTGGCATGGATGTAGGTTGTCTGCAGTTACTCGTGTTTGATGGGAAATCTGCCATCATTCGTCATACAAAATTAATCTGTTTCTGTTTTATAAATTCGCAAGATACCAAAGCCAGTGAAGTTGTTTAGAGATACAATATGATTACCTTTTGAGAGATCATGAAGGTTCTTGTATTGAAATAATGAGAATCAGATTTGACTGAAGTATTTAAATTGAAAGTGACACTGGGAAGTAGCCTTTCATGTCATGGAGCAGGATGAAAGGAAGCTTTCTGAAATGGCAGGCCAGTAAGAAGCAGCAGTGACTCTTCTGTTTGTTTGTGAGGTACTACTCCTTTTAGAAACAGCGGCTCAAAAGAATTGATAAAATATCTCACTTGAAATACTAGGAATTAGTAATAAGTCTCCTGGCTTCACAGCAAGCTTCTTGTGGTCATGAAGCTGTCATCCTGCTTCACCTGCTTCCAGCCCTCACCCCTCTGATGGAGAGAGCAATTAGCTCTCTGAATGAGGAAAATCCCCACACTGGAGTGTATCAGCAAAAGCAGAGGGAAAGTGCAATGTGTACTTGGCTGAGTGTGCTGGATGCATTTCTTCTGCAATGTGCAGCACTGAAACACCTTCTCTTGTGCTTAATGCTTGCAGTCCTTAAATAAGGAAGTTGATTCAGAAAAAAAAGAAGAGAAATCCAGTACTGTCATGGCGAGTAGTTGACCCCTGAACAGGTTTCCCACGATGGTGCTGTAGGTGATGTGGTACTCAGCAAGGCTGAGCAATCTGACCTGCATTTGGCAGGACATTCTGCTAGCCCCTCCTAGTATTACCTGAAACAGATTAAGTTCAGTGAGGCTTAAAATTACTGCAGCAGTAAAGCAGCGTAATGAAATCCCTGCATTTTCACTGCTTTTATTAGTTTTGATAGCATATATTCAGCACATGTATTAGTGCAAACTCTGTTTTGGGTTTTTTTTTTAATGATTGGACAAATTATTAAAAACACCAGTAGAAGCCAAAATGCTTTAAGCAGCAAAGGCAGTATCCTGTGATGTGAAAATGAATTGACATTTTGTTAGGTTTGTAGTAGCCTAGGAAATTGTTTGGGCTCTGGCAGTACTTTTTGGACTTTTTTTTCAGTAACTGAAAAAAGATTGCAGTGGTATCAGATGTCTGGGTAATACAAATTCATTAGCACTTCCTGCTGTCTTGCTCAGAAACAGTGAAAAACAAATGTAACACCTGCTGAGAAATAGCATCTGCTTGGAAATAATCTGATGCAAGTACTTTGTCTAACTTGAGAAACCTAAGAGACTTGGATCTGCAAATGAGACCTTGAGGATTATAACAGTGAAAGAAGAGCAGTCTCATTAAAGACTTCAACTTGCTTCCCTTGATAAATTTTGATATTAAAGAATGTATATACTTGGTGTCTTAAGCACTTGCAATACTAATAGAATTTACTTGAAGAAGTGTAGACCTCAAATTTCTTAAAAATTTCTTCTCTTGCTTTCATTCTTGAGAAATGAAACTCTTGAAATAAAAGTGAGAGCATGCCTTTGGAAAAAAAACCCACTAAAATATAACTGCATATTATGCATGCAGAGGTGTAAAAAAGACACTATTTGCCTTTTGCTAACAGTATGAACTTACTGGTAGTCTGAAATCTGTCTTTATAGTCACTAAGAGGAAGAGACTTTATATTGTGTTGATTGAGTGCAGACTGGTGGAGAAGAATGAATATTAATTTAAAAACTGGTTGGTTCATCCTTCAGTTGAAAAACTATGTGGGACTAATGTGCAGTGGGCTTTTAAAGTACTCATTGCTGAATCTTTCTTCTTGGTTTCTGTTTCCTCATCCCAGTCCTAGATGCTCATCATGTTCACCCTTGGGGCTGGAGTAATGTCTAGAGAATCCTGCAGCCTACATTTGGTGCCCTCCCTTCTCTTTAATTTCCTACAAATGTGATGAACCTAAAGAAAGAAAATTATATAATTCATATGTGAAAGTGAATTTCCTCTATTCCAAGGCTTTCTAATTTAGAAAAAAACCCAAAACATGTCAAGTTGAAACTAAAGTTTTGCTGTTTATATGTGGTAATGACAAAGCTTCAGTTTTGTTGAGTGGCTGTGTTCATTAACTGGAAGTTTGTAGAGTTGTATAACCTTTTTTCATTGACTTTTTTTATAAAAGCTATTAAAGACTATGAGACTGCTCAAGCCAATAGTGAAAATGACCAGCAGATTCGGGAAGGGCTGGAACGTGCCCAGAGAATGCTGAAGCAATCTCAGAAGAGGGATTATTACAAAATCCTTGGAGTAAAAAGGTGAGATACTAATTCCAGAAATGATGATGTGAAAGGTGGTTATTAAAACCAGTACTTCTAGGGCTGATCACTTGAATTTGTTCTGCTGAGTATTAATTTTTGTTCTGTATCTTGCTATCTTCACTCTTCTGCTGTACAAATTTTTAGTGTTCAGCTTGCATAGTGGCATTTGTTTACAATTCCTTTAGAAATGAATGGAAAAACAACAGCAGGAAGAGAGGAAATAAATTCTTTGGGGAGAAATTCTTAGTATAGATGATCCCGAGTCCTATGAATGAGTTGGGGAAAAAGACTGGCAAGAATTACTAAAAGTAACAAAAATTGTGGCAGATAGTGTGATAGATAAAGTGGAAGAGTCTGGAAGGACTGGCTAATAAGGAGCAAGCAAAGTTCTGAGCAAGTATTGGTCGTCCTTCCAGTTGTGGACTAATTTGATCTCTGTTTTTTGTTATTCATCTGATGGTGAGACTGAGAACTGTATTCTGCAGAGTCACTAGCAGTAGCATGTTTCCAAGAGAAGTATATGGGTGGTGAAGGAGAGAGCGAGGAATCTTTGCTGAAGGTTGCAATTTGCCTCCTTTGTTTCATGTACAGTCTTCAGTGCCACTTGCAGAAGGTTTACAGCACCTCATAACTCTCCTGATGCCCTTAATTAGTGTCTCAGTGTTTAAAATAAACTTAATTAGTGTGGCATATGAGCAATCAGAAAATCAAGTTATCTGTAATTTTATCCATCCAGAAATGCTCGAAAGCAAGAAATCATAAAAGCTTACAGAAAGCTGGCATCCCAGTGGCACCCTGATAACTTCCAGAGTGAGGAAGAAAAGAAGAAAGCAGAGAAGAAATTCATCGATATCGCAGCTGCTAAAGAAGTTCTCACAGACCCAGGTAATGATGCAGTGGCTTCATGGTTTTAGTTACTTTTTTTACATCAAGGTCAAAACAAAAGTTTAAGTCATAGGAAGCATTTCAGCTTTCCTTTTTCCATTTCTGCCCTTACCCATCTTGAGGAAGCAGTGCACTAATACTTGTATCCATTCTGTTGCATGAAGTCAGATGTAATCTGTAATTACTGTGTTTCAGTGACTTTTGTTAAAAGTCAAATAGAAATTGTATTTTGAAGGTGTCTTCTAGGGATAACATCTTGTAGAGGCTTCTAGGATTGACTAACTCTGGATATACTTATGTCAAGGATATGTGTGTCTCCTTCTGCTTCAAGTGCTATTGCAAACTGCATTTAGATTGTAACGGTAACGGAAGTACTCCAGGGAAACCCTGTTATTGCTATGCCATGATTCCACCTTGGTTTTGTTTCCTCCAGAAATGAGGCGGAAGTTTGATGCGGGAGAGGACCCACTGGATGCGGAGAGTCAGCAGGGCGGCAACAACCCTTTCCACAGGAGCTGGAACACGTGGCAAGGATTCAACCCCTTTGGTTCTGGAGGAGGACCATTTACATTCAAATTTCACTTCAGTTAGAGCCAAGACTGTTTCTGGTGGCTGCTGCTGTTTTTTACTTAAATCGTTGAAAAATAAAAAGTCTCTCAGTTCAAGACCCAAAATCTTAATTTCTATAATGTTGTCCTTAACCCAGAGTCTTACTGCACTGGAGAAAGCTCCTTTTCTCTTTCATTGGGTTTGGTTTGTGATGAGCTTTGGTTTGTGATCAAGCTCACACTGATGGGGGTTGCGCTGCCGATGTATTTGCTGTGGATATGCAGGACAGGTTTATTCCTACTGATGGAAGAAGCAGTAAGATGCTATTTAGGACAACACTTAAATTTAGAACTCAAGTGTATGCTTAAAGATAAAAATGCATGTAAATATTTTTCTGGATTGGGGCCTAATAAACATGGCAAGGGTAGTTACAGTAGTCTCTACATTAACAAACTGTTGGTTGTGCTCAGCAGAATGATCCATCTCCCAGTATTTTTAAGAGGAAACCCAAGTGACCACCTGCTGGATTGGTGTTGGCAGTGCCAGAGGTGGGGAAGAGGCTGCGTGCTGAACCAGTCCCAACAATCGCTCTGGACAAAGAGTGCTTGGGAGTAACTGTATCTGAAATACCTGCTCACTTTGTTGTTCACTAACCTGAAATTAATTGGGTTGATTTCATTGGTGGAATTGTCAGCAGTGAGGTGGGGGTGGGGGGAAAGACTTGTTTTTCAAAACACTTCTGTTCTGAATGCGATTTTGGGTGTTTGTTTAAGTATGATTTTTGAGTAGTTTGCACTTTAACTAAATATCTGCTTGAGATTTGAGCAGAAAATTTGATGTGACATTTCCCTGACTCTGCAGCAATTTGTTGGTTCTGTACATAAAGTCAGATTGGAGGCAGATTGTGACGTGAGTGTACTGCAGGAATGTGATATTAACTCCAGCCTTACCCTGTAATACAACTTCAGTTCTGCTGGGTGATGCAACAGGGAGTTAGTATCACATGGAATTGTAGTAATTTTATGTTTCATGTAACAGTATCAGTACTGCAGAGACAGCTGTGTGCAAAAAGAGGGACTCGCTTCCCACTAGCCAAAAGTCTGGTTTTAAGTTTTTTTTCTATATGCACGTACTTAAAATGGGTTTGGTGTACTTGGTGGAGTTCTGTGAATGCACTGTGTGGTGTTACCAGGGCTGCAGCTGGTAGGATGAGGAGTCTTCTTGTTCTGTACCTGCATCTGTCATAATTACTGACATAATTACTCAGTTTCATCAGCAGCCATCTTCTTGGAATGCAAGAATTACAGTTCATCAGTGTTCTCTTGATAGGACTTTAACTGGAAAACAATCAGTTGATAGGAATCTTCTCTCACTTCAACTCCTGGCACTTGAAACCTTAAGCAGCCTCAGTAAAACAAGTGAAATTAGCAAATAAGGCCTTCAGTCTGAAAGGGGCATTTTCTTACTGTAGATGAAGTTGCTGTTGAAGCAGAACCCTTGGCTCCTGCCTCAGGTACTTCACCAACGTCATTGCAAGGCCATGTGGCTTTTTACAAAGTTTTTCAACAGCAATTTAAAGATCAGTGTTCACAAAGTTACCTTCAAACTGAGGAGCTTATGTGGTGATTTCTAATGGTGTATGGTACAAAACCGCCACAGTAGCCTGTTAAACTCCAGTGCTGGATGTTCACTAGGTTGAGTGACTTTGTTCAAGTTTAACTTGTGCTTGTGCCCTGTTGGAAACATTTTTGCTTGAACTGTAGGAGATGCTCAGGGCTGTTCAGAGCGCTCGAGGCTGGCTCGGCTCTCGGGGGCTTGACCCTGGAACTGACTGCACCGTGAGGAACCTGCTCCCCGGGGGCTTGGCCTCTGCACCTGCTGCTGCTGGCAGAGCCTGAGTCAGGCCAGTGGGTGTGGGGGTGGCTCTCCTGTGTCCTGCAGCTCTTGTCAGCCCTGAGCTCGACCCAGCCGCACTAGCCCTGGGGTTGTGTGTGAGCCACCGGAACACTTTTGTTTTGCCTTGTTCACTACAGCAGGGGCTCCTCTGAAAGGAGTGTTGAATGAGCAGTGTGAGCACTGTGCCCGATTTTGTACCTGCAGGAGTGGCTGGGAAGTCAAAGTAAAGACTGCAGACAGCTGTGCTGGTGTGCCAGGGGACTGCTGGGAATAAATTCTCTTTCAAAGCACTGCCCTTGTGCAGCCTTAAAAGCTCAAGCTGAGAGAATTGTTTCCTGGGGTTTAAATTTTTTTTTTTTTTTTTTGTCCAGAGAAGGACTAAGATGTTCCCTCATGAGTGAATTCTTCATACAAGGCACTGATGTGGGAGCAATGTGTGGTTGTTTCTTGGAGGCAGTGGGACAGTGCTGCTGTAGGCCTGGAGTATTCAGGAGCAAAAAAGGACCACATGCATTTTGAAAATGAATGAATGGGAACAGGAAAATCACATTTTAAGAACAAAAAGGCTTCAGTGTAGTCAGTGGAAGAAGGAAGATGATAAAGGTACGATTGCTGTTCATAGATTCCTTCTGTTGGAAGACAGGTTCTTGGAAACAATAGCAAAATGCAACAGTGGAGAACAAGGCTCTCCCAGTATTGAGCAGCTGCTGTTAACAAGAAGTGTTACCACCCTGATGCTGTTTTGAAGGGTGTTGAGGTATTCTGGAAACATGGAAAGACAAAGTTGTGTTAAAGAGGAACCATTTACGTTGCAAGGCTCTCCAGCTCTGGCTGCATTTCCTAATGTGACTCTGGAAAATGAAGTGCTGGTACCATGCTGAGTGTTAATGACGCAGGCAACACACAAGGAAGCTGAACTTGCCTTTTTATTTATTTGTGGGTGGCTGTAGTGCAATAATGTTCAGTAACCGAACATTGAAGTAAATGTCTCGGTAGTTTGTCAACCCTGAGATGTGCATGAAGCATCCTTCCCATCACCGGCCTGTGTGCAGAGGGAAATTTTCTCTGTGGAGTTCTTTCAGTTTTAATAAACTTGTTTCCTACTTGTTTTAAAAATGAAGGCGGGGAGCATATTTTACTTGCTAAAATACTGGCATAGTAATTGGTCAGTATTAAAAGAGATTCAAAGTGAATTACAAACTGAAGAGCTCAAACTTGTGACATATGCAGAAAATGTGTTAGCTTGAACTTTTTTAAAAGAACAAAACCTTAACGCTTGTTATCATTTCAGTTTTCAGACCAGTGTTTGGAACAAGAATTATTCTTCTGTTTAGGGCTGTGAGTTATAGGAGCTTTGCTGGAAACTAGCCAGGATAGCCTAGCAGGTTAGTTGTATTTATAAGTGCCTTATTGTAAGGTATTGTTTGCTCTGTAATACACACTTTTATCCATAAAGCTGTAACAAAATAAATGGGAGAATAATTTTTTTTTTTTTGCCCTCAGCAAATCACTAAGTAGCAGTTCTATGTTTTACGAAGGGTAAGTAAAGCTAGCCAGAGATTTATCAAATGTTTCAAATTAAAAAAATGTCTTTATATGGAATCATAATCTACAAAGCAAGAACTGTTTTTTCTAGAACTGTGGGAATTATTTTATGGTATTTTTCACAATAAAGATATTTATGATGACAAGAAAGCTCTGCTGTGTATTTGTCTTCCCTTCTTTCCTCACCCTGCTCTTCAGGTTTGAAGCTGGAGCTGTGCAGAAAGGGACAGGGCGCGTCTGCAGGCGGGGGACGGGAGGAGGAAGCAGCAGGTTCTGTGTGGAAGAGAACTGCGGATGTACGAAGTCAACTGCAGCAATTGCAGAAGCCCTGTAGAGTGCTGATTTCACAGTGAGAACAACCAGCCCTTGGAATGTCCCTGGGAAATGCTGGATTCCTCAATGCTGGACACAGATTTACCTGCCTGGGTGCTGGGTCATCTTGTGACCGTGCTTTTGCCAAAGAAGGCCAGACCAGGTTATCCTTGAGGTCTTTTCCAACCTGGTGTCCTGTGGTTCCATGAAGTCTCAGACTGAAGGCAAGTACTTGATTCAGGGAATGGGTTAAAAGGAACCTTACTGAGAAATATTTTTAATGTACTAAAGCTCTGACTCATCCACAATATTGCACTAATGGCTGGTTTGTTCATTCTCTGTTAAACTTATCACCTGATCTCAAGAAGATCAAGACATAGAAAAGACACTGTCATAGGAATATAAATTGTAAAACCTGTTCATTTGAATAATTCAAATATTCCTTTGCTTATTTACAGAGTTGCACTAGGTTTTGGCAACACTCTAAACCAGGATGTGTTTTCTTCCCTTTCACAGGGCAGAGCACACAAACTAGAAATAAAAAATGAGCTCTCTCTGCATCTCTACACCTCACCTCAGAGCAGATGACTTGTTTTGAACATTGCTGTTGCTTCCCTGCAAAAACACTTTCTGTAGATGAAAGACAGTTGAGGACTTGCTGCTCGTTTTTTTCTTTGGATCTGTTAACCAAGTAGCAAACAGTTATTCTGTGATACAAAAAGGGAGAACAGAAAATAATCTAGGTTTTTTTATCCAGTGGTACCTTTTAATATTTTGTACAGCATACATAATCCATTGATTTAGTATTCAAAATATATTGGCATGCTGATGACTCATAAAGTGCTGCCATAAAGAGATCTTTAAAAAAGAGTGAATATATTTGTGGGACCTTTCTTATTTTATAAACCATTGTATATCTCAAAAAAAGAGCTTTCTTTGGAAGTAGTAGTATGCAGAAAAAAAAACCTCGAAAATTTTGTACAAATATATAAAACTGTAGAAAATTGCATGAAACCTTTTCCATCTTGAAAAGATCTTCTGCAAATTACATTTTTAAAATTATATTCTAATCATTTAAGTAATCCCAAGGAAATAGTATTTAAAGAATAACTTATTTTTTAAAGCCAATAGACGTAATCCAATTTTAAAAGGAACAGGATGCTACAGAGAAAATGAACATGAAATAAGGGCATGAATTACCCACTTCTTATACAGCATAACATTCTCACACACATAATCATAATTAAAGAGAACTAAGGTTTCTTAAAGAACCTTTAACTTCCATCCTAATATATGTCTGAATATGTGCTTCAGGCTTGGAATACCAAGGCAGATCCATGTGAAATGCTGCTGCAGAGGTAGGCAGCAGGATTGAAGTATAAACTCAGAAAAATATTTTGAAAATAAAATAGTGCAGCAAACAGTTGAATAATGGTTTGGGGGATTTGTTCTCGGCCACAGCAAATCAGTTACTTCCTTGTTATGCATGGAATTTATAGTAATGGTGCATGGGCCTCTGCTAGGTCAATTATAAGTCCATCTCTATAGTACAAAAATACCAGCTTAAAGTTTATGTTCAAATATGTTTGGCTTGCTGGATGATACCCTGAAGTGATGAAGAGAACATGCATAACAAAACAGCTCCTGCACTGAAATGGGGCAGACATGAAGAGAACTGACATTAGGCTTTACTGACTTTTGCTATTGGGTTACACAGGAAATACTCCATTGGGTACTTCATACAAAGGAAATCCCTCAACAGACATCTAAAAATCTGTATGTGACATGTTAAAACTGTTCAAAATACATAAAGGTAAAACCACAGAAAATACAAAGAGCTGTAAAAAAATGTGCATGTCTCACATTCCTTAGTAATATGGCTTGAAAAATATCAGCAAGGTGTGATTTTAAATACTCGCTTGTACAGTAAGAAATTGTAAATAACCAACAGCTGAGGCCAGTGGATACAAAATCTGCCTCATTTCTCTTATTGTTTAGTCAGTTATTTGCTGCTATGGAATCAGCAACCCTTGCTGATTCACCCACTTAGTGCAAATTACCTGATCTTTTATAATTTCAAGCATTTAAACTGGAAGACTTATAAGAATGTGTGGTCTCATCCAATCCTATTTTGAAACCAGCACAGCCTGAACAATGGGGTATGTATTTAAGGCAGTAGATTTCACTTTAAGACACAAATTTCCCATTTTCAAATAATGTGTATTGCAAGAATTTTTCCGTGCAATTTTTGTGGGATCAAAATGTCAGTATCCACTAAAGCAATGGTTTTGTGAGTAGACGTTTAGAAAATTACAGGAGACACCACTGATAGTCAAAAAATACTCAGGTATTTTATTATTTTATTTTCAGTTATAAACAGGATGATAATCAAAAGTGAGTAGAAGCAGCTTTCAGGTACTGACCTTCTGATGCAATGTATGCTGGTTGGAAAATCACCTCAACCAAAACCATAATGGAATTTTATCACACACTAAGTGGCCAAAAGGAGCCTAAGAATCAAAAATTAGTTTTAAAAATCTGTAAGAGTGCAGCAATCTTGCATAATAAATGAAGAGGGTCATTCCTTGCTTTAGCTTCCACGTGGCGTTATCTTTGTGTCTAAATTAGACACCTTATTTTTTATGAAATTCTTTCTGGAGACCACAGCATTTCTTGAGGGACAAAACTAGGGGCATATAACCAAAACTTTTGATATTTAAATACAGTAGCCTAATGCATGGAATGTGCAAAAACCAGTTTCCGAGTACATATTTAATGTGTGTGTTCTCCCCCAGACTGACAACGCTGAACACATCTTCATATTCCAAAGTGCTCTGGGCAAACTATACTATGAAGAAGGAAAAGAAAAGCAAAGCCATCAGGAAAGCTGCTTCATACCAGTTAAAAAAACCCAACCCCCAGGTACCTGCGGATTTCTCATGTTTGTATTGCATTTAAAATGTTTTAAATAACACTTCAAGTTATAAAACACTTTACTTCACATTAAAGAATGTTGCAAATAGTGCCAATGTAACAGCTGTAAATTCCCTTCAGTCCTTCCCAGAAGACTCTGGAGCTGTCACCATTGCAGGTCACGGGCTGTGCTAAAGTTCATCGTGCTTGAGACCTGTAACCGAAGGGGAAAAAATACACAAAATAGTTACAAAAAGACAGTGCCTGGGTTTGTAAGATGTGGAGAAACCCCTTTACTTTCCATTTCCTGCTAATCACTCAGTTCAGCAACATGAACTTCATTTTTGGAGCCTTGCTACAAGCTGACCAGAAGCTTTCACAAATGAGAAGCTTTCACCCACTAAGAATTCTTTATATGGAAAAGTGAATTTGTTCCTCCACTCAAGACTTTTGAATATTTATCTTAAGTTTTTTTGTCAACCCTGAGAGCTGAGATCACCTTTTCATCTTTTTTCACATTAGTCCAAGAAGTCAAGGCTTACTGGGCATCCTGCATGTGTGTTTGTTTGGTTTGGGTTTTGTTTGTCTGGGTTTTTGTGCTATTTAACTAATTCAGTTTAAAAATATTTTAGTTAAAAAAACCCCCAGAACAGATCAAACCAAACCAAATCCACAGACAAACAAAAATCCCAACCCCCACCCCCAAACTAACTAAAATAGCATTAGTCTAGTGCAAAAAGGCCTGGGGAGATAAGCCTGGAGTGCGAGATCCAGAGGCAAATTAATACTCAGTTCCCTACTGCTTAATAGACATGGGCTTTAGATTATCCAAGTGAAGCCTAAGCTAGTGTGCTTCATTTAATATTTGCAGCTAAAATTATGTGTGACTGTTGGTTGTGTTTGAGGTTCAGGAATAGGACACCACTGAGCTTTCCCTTAGATTCTGGCATGAAACAAGAGGTTTTGTCCTAGCAGTGTAACTCCTGTGTAAAGAAGCATCACACAACTGTGAAACCTCATACCATTTCTCTAAGAACAAGGGAAATTACAAAATACAAGATTTGTGCCTACTGACCAGAATCTCAATTTCAACTAGACTAATTAATTTTTAAAAGCTAACAGCTAAATATGCATGTAAATTACCTTTCTGAAATAATGATGTTAGATTTTTCTTCTCTCTTTCAATTTGCTGTATTAAGTTTCGGATCTCGGAGTCATAATCAACCCATTCAGGAACTATCCGGGCAGCAGCCTTTAGTTTTGGTTCTTTGGTTTGGGGGTTGTTGCACTGAAAGTTTAAAATATATTAGATGTAAACAAAGCAAATATGAAAATAACACCTTTTCAGAGAATTTAGCTCAAATGAATTGTAGATACTTTTCTTTTTGCTGACTGTAAGTGTAGCACAGACACGGCTGGCACAAGTCTACTAAGATTTAGACAGAGTTGCCCAGGGAGATGCAAGATTTACATTGGCACATTGAAACCTGATGTGGGTTTTGAACATAGAGCACCTGTCTTTAGAGCACAAACAAACTCATTCCAACATCTGCAAAGACACAAAGAAAACAAAACTATTTACATACTGAAAAATCACATCAAGTTCCAGCTGTCTGTTTTTCTTTCAAATTATGTCTAAAGCATCACAAATAGCGTGTGTGTGTTGTCAAAAAATCTAAATGGGGGTGTTTCTTTCTATTCCCAAAGAAAGAAACCTTCTTCTTCCTAAATATGGAAGCTCTTTTAAAAGTGCTGAGCACTTTTAAAACTTAGCTTTATCTCCTGTTTATAGCAATGAAACAGACCAAGAAAACCATGATAAAGTTAAGGTTGTGGAGGAACCTTCTATGTGGGGAGAATGACAGCAGCCCATAGTGCCCAGAAAGGTAACAGCACTTCCTCACAGTTCCAGTAATTTGGCTGACTATGGAAAAATTATAAGGAAAATACATGCATGGGTATGAAAAGCCTCAATCCCATCCAGTTAAGAGAAAGAACACTTAATTTTTTGGTACAGTTTTCAGCTTTAATGTAAGCAGATTTGGTAGAGAGCAAGTGGGAGAGGTCTCAGAGGAGAAAATGATTCAGGGGAAGTGACTGGAATGTTGCAGTGACTTCCAGCAAGGCTGCCTTCATGACATGACACACACAGTTAACCTGAAAAGCCCCAGAAATCACAGCAAAGTTGTTAATCTGTACAACTCATTTAAGTCAGGATCAACTCACCAGGTCTATTGTTTTAGCCTTTTTCTTGGATTTGTCATCACACCAGGTTTCACACCAAAGCCACTCCTGAGGGAGAGACTTAATGGCTACTTGATGAATCATGTTATTGGGAAGATCCTGTACAAATATTGTAAAATCATATATTAGCATTGAATGTAATGTAACTGATTGTCAAACTTCTATTTAGAAGTATTTTTGCTATTACCATTTCTGCAAATTGTTCTTACATTTCCTTCTAAGGGCTCACCTAGTTCTTTTCCAAGTAGATTAAATACTTAGTCATGCTCACTTTGATGGCCAATTCCGCCTCCCGTTTGTCAACCAATTTTTCTAGTCCTTACCTCTGTCCTCCCTTAGCTTGACATAAGCAATACTTCTGTTTGATACCCCTGGTTCGGATACTGCCTGTCATACCATAAATACCTCTAAAAACCAAAACTCAAACCAGCTTGCTGTTCCTTAAATTTGAAAAAAAAAAAAACAAAACCAGAACTGACTCAGAAAACATATAATACAGGATTATGCCACTACTCTAAATTGAGATGACTTCTAGGAAAACAGGTTCCAGAAACATGAGGTTGAGAAGGAAAAGCTTAAAACTGCTATTCTGGCTATGTTCCTTACTTCACTTCTGGAGGTTTTTTTGACCTTTGTTACATAGTCAGGTAGTCTCATCATGAAAACTCTGAACCAAGATCTGGCTGAATGCAGGGAACAGCATTTATAAAAGTGAAATACCTCTGGCCAGAGTTACAAACAGCAGGGGCAATAACTGGTACACACCCATTTGTAAGCTCCCTCACGTGTGCAACCCTTACATTATATTTTAGAAGAAATGTCAGTACTCAAGTATTAGTCACATCTTATTTTGCCAATTCACATTGCTAAATGTGACAATAAAATGGCACGTATTGCTGCATTATGAAAGATGTATCATTTAATTCAAATATAGACATTAGTACTGAAAAATTACATCAAATCTAAGAATATGGAGAGCCAAGACATTCAACATTAATTGAAATGCTTTATTTTTTTCAAAAACTTATAATTTTTGGAAGATAGTTTATCACCATTTGGAATGGTTGATCACCATTTCAATTCCAATTCGAAGAAGAGAGACTGGTTTTCTGTTGTGTCTCTTTGACGTTCTAAACGAAATCACAATTCCTGAGTTACTACAGTACTTTTAGAAACTGTAAATTTAAAAATTGCTACATGCAATAAAAAGTAGAAAGTCAGCTGTTAGTTTCAGGATTTGAAGTACACAAAAAAAAAAGAATTAATAGAAAAAAAACTCTGAACAAAATCACTGTACTGGAAGTCTGCTTTTTATGATGTGTAATTTTTTTTCCCCAGGAGTTCTATACTTACTCTCCTCGGCACTTAAAATTACCATTTCCTCTTCTATCTACTTCTCTTTTGTGGTTTAAGAACCCTAACTACCACCCATGAAGATGGCACTGCTGGCAGATTAGCAGAGAGCTGAGATTGCTGCTTCTTTGAGAAGGGCAGTGAGCACTCCAGACAGGTATTTAAAATGAAAATAGTAATAAAAGAGCTATAACACATTCTTATCAGTAGATGAAAGCTGTCCAGGTCTCAAATACATTGCACTGTGGTTTGTATTTTCAGGAGTATTGCTGTATTTTGTGTAAGAAGTAGCAAAGAAGACAGCAAGTAGTTCCTATCAATACAGTCAAACCAGATTATTATGAAAATATTACTTTGAAATATTCACTTTCCAAAGTAATTCCAATTCCATTCTGCCAAGATTTAGCTACCTTAACATCTGGTCCTTAAACGGCTTTTGATTTGATCCAACAGGCTTATAGGAGATAGATGCTATCATGTATTAAAGCTGTAATTGGAAATACAAGAATCTTAAAATGAGAAGTTTTAATATTTTGAGAACATTAGATAAAACCAATTTTCTGAAAACCAGCGTTACGGTGGAAACCCTGTAACCTCGGAATCTTAAAAGGTCTTTCTGAAAGACGCCTTGTAAATGTGGGTAAGACTGGACAACACACAGCTCTATCACATCAGGACTCTGCATGAGTGATCAGGGCCAGTAATTCATTCTGTTGTCCAGAAAGATGTGAACTCTGACTGTTGCTGTTACATCAACCTTTTGCTCTTAACATACAGCTAAGGGCTGCTCCAGCTGTCCAGTCTAGTCTGAGTTTTTAGTGTGGCTGTATTTCTACTTTTCTTTGTCCAGTATCATAAGAACTGCTATTTTCAACTTTTGTTTTTATTTCTGGAAAAAAAAAATGCAACTGGCAATAATGTTCTTATGTAAGAGAGAAACTTGCATGTAGACAGGGTTGTGGAAAAGCACTTAGCAATGTGGCTTGGCTACTGTGGGATCCTACTACTGCTAGAGGCAGGCAAAAATCTTCTGTGCTTTAGTAATTCCACAAGGAAAACACCAAAAGCAGGGACAATCCCACTTATGAAGCCTTCTGAGGTTCATCCAAAGTGAGACAAACTCCAGCCACCCCAGGGTGACCATGTACAGCAATCACTAGAGCGCATTTGCAGTTAACTTACAAAAGAAAACTTAATTAACGTTAATGGAAAAAAGAAAAAGAAAACAAGCTCTTGCTAAACAAGAATATAATTACCATTATCAGACTATAGGGTTATCATCAGAAAAATATAAATGCACACAGAACAATACAAATAAAGGTGAAAAGTCCTGTAAGTTGGGGGTTTTTCCTCATTTTTAAAAATAAGCATCAGTGTTCAGTTTTCTGAACTGTGCTCATATACACTCCTGAAAATGGGCTAAAACAGCAGTAAATGGCAGATAGTTTTGAAATTATGCAAAATTTATGTTGAGATAGAAGGTATTCCATACATACTGAGAAAAATAAAGAAAATAAACCCAAAAATTCTCAAAGCCATATATACCTGATCCAGATTTGACAAACTGTTTGGATCCTGACTAAGAGCCTGGTACTGGCCCCGAAGCCTGTCTCCAGCTGCAATCTTCCTGAACTTCTTCAGGTCCACAACATACAAGGCACTAAAAAAATTTTAAGAAAAGATTTCTGGGGTTTCACCTCCTTTTTGATAACAATAATAAAAGTAAGGAGAAAGTAAAACATGTTCCCATCGTGAAGGGATATTTTTCTTTATTAAGTGGCTGAAACTACCATAAAATGGTGGAATCATTATGTCATCAGAATTCCTGCCTTATTCATCTCTTACTGAGAACGGCTCTTGAATGCCTCAGTGATCAACACCAACACACAGATTTTGATCAGACTCACAAACTGCACAAGAACTGTGTGTGTAAGGGATTGTCCTACCTAATATGGTATTTCCTTTTCCCGAGGTGTGAAGCCCAGTATCCCGATTTCCAGAAGCGGTACCCATCCATCTCTCGGCGGCTGTCACAGAAAGGAGTGTATCCATAGGGAGCTCCATTTAGGTCTAGGTCTCTCAGTTCTTTCAGGTCACTTCTCACAATCTAAACAAGAATATGTTTATTTTTATAATTTAGAACTGCTTCTATGAGGGTAGGTATTGCAGCAGGCTTTACAATGTTTAATTTTCATTTAAAAAACCCTCAGACACCACAACAGTGGGATAGAGATAAACTATTCCACTGGGAGATATCTACCAATTTATTGTTCAAGAAACAAAATTATTTATTATTGTTTATTATATTATTGATAGTGACCATCTGTGTAACACATTTATTGAGTAAATTATATAAAACTGGCAATACTTCCTTAATTCACAGACCAGTGTGTGTCTGGTTACCCATATAAAATTCCTTAATTAAGAAATGTAACTTTTGAAATCTACCAGTCACGTCCCTTCTAAAGAATCCTCCTTATTTGTTATTCAGCTTGGGCACTCCACTCCAAAATTACTGCATTATTTGAAAAATCCTTGTATCTAATGGTAAAATACTTTTAAACAGGTTTTAATGACATTTTACAAATGGCTATTATTTGCTAATCAATCCTCCTTCCATCAAACCCCACTTACCTAATTTATCAGTGGTGAAAAAAAATGAAAGTTTTAGCTATTTGGGAGCACAGAGAAGTCCTTACAGTAGTTAGAACAGACAACCAGTGTTCCCAGATGGTGTATCCAGATTAAATTGCAGAGAGTTGCAGTCTGCATTACTACACCTAAATTTAATTTATTCCTGAGCTTTGGAAAAGGACCAAAATACATCTGAATTTGTCTTAAGGTTTTTAATAACCTTGTGATAAACACTTCAATGCCTCATCTGGGACAGCACTTTGCCTTTCAGTACATTATACAGTGTTCATTCCTGAATGAAGGACTGCATGCAGATTTAAAATAGAGATAGGATTAATCTTGAAGAATTTCAGCCATCTAGAAGTTGTTCAAATGGTCCAAATCACCTCAGACACTGGCCATAGTGGAAAATTCCTCTCACAGTCAGCCCAGAGATGGAATCATTTCAATATGCTTTCAGTGAAATGCACCTTTAAGATCACACACATCTCTCCAGGTGTTTTTCTCTCCACACAGACAGTTTAGGACAACTCAGTGTACGGAAACTCTTAATGTCCACATGACTGAAGACAAGTTAAATTCTTGCATTTACATTCTGCAACACCACTGGTTCTGTTTGTACAACTGCAACAGTCTTTCGAGACCAAAAGACTCATCTGAATAAAATGGCCACAGAGAATGAAACTGGATCAATTTAAGCCCAAATTAATTCCTCATCCAGTTATATGCCATTATTTTTGCTTACCTGGTCAGCATCGACAAATATTATTTTATCCACAGCCAACGGGAAAAGAACATCCAAGAAAAGAATTTTGTATCCCCAGATAATTCTTTGTTTTTCTGTCTGTTGGTAAAGCCAGTGGGGCCACTTATACTGGACCAACTCATACTTGAACCCATACTTTTTAGCCATGTGAGGAATTACATCCTAGAAGAAGCAGAAAAAGAAGAACAAAAACCCATCAGGTGCACGTATATGAGAAACACAAGGACTCAAAAGGAAAAGGAGTGAATGCTGCAATGCAGCTGCAGCCATGTTGGCCTTACTGACTACATAATTTATTATTTTAAAGTGTTCCCTTAGTTTTAGCAGTATCCTCAGCTACAGGAATAGAATTAGCATGTCATGCAAGCTTTTGGAAATTATCAGAAAAGAATAAATTATTATAATTTATCACTGGGCTTCATGTTTTAGAAGAGAAGAACCTTATACCTAACACTGGTATTTAATAGATTGAGGGATCATTTTCCACTGTGAAAATTTAATTTAAATTATATAATTAGTCAATTGCAATTAAAAAAAATATTAAAATATTAAAGGAAAAAAAGAAGTGGAAGACTTTTCTCCTACCTTAAATGTTGGGGAGAGATAGTTTTTCAGAAACCAAAATTTAACTGGTGTTTTTGTATGACGTAGGACAGAAAGCATCATAATTCTGTGGAAATATAAGTCTACAATAAACAAACAAATACACACAGGTCATTAAATTTCAACTGCACTTAGAAAGTACTAAAACTCTCTAAGTATAATTTCTTTAACCCAATTTAAGTAGAAATTTTTATCTACTTCTAATTAAAACCTTTAAAGAACATATGTTCAAGGGCACTTTGAGATGGCCTTATTTGATCCAGACTGGCTAAGCAATAGTAGAAGGAACAATTTCAAAAGTGGATCTATTAACATGTTTTATTCTAGGAGAGGTGCCTGAAAGAATTAGAATAATGGTTGGTACCTTAACTTGGCTACTGAAATAACTTATTCTAGAATATATTGGTTGAGTTTAATAGGTTGCTGAAAATAAAAATAAAGCAAAGTTCAAATCAGATCCTCTTCTGAAAACCCTTAGTAATTGTAAGAATCACTATTTTGGGTTCAATTATTTTTCATGAGCATGGCCTTTGTTTGGTATAACCACACAGATAAGCAGTGCCTTACAACCTTAAAAGAGGTCAAGTCTGCCTTAAAAATCAGGACATAATGAACTCAAAAATAAGACAAAGCACCAGGTAGGCTGTTTTAAGATTACTTTTTCTCCTTTCAAGTAAGTGTGTCTTTCCCTTTATGAAGGTGATTGCAAGTTGAAGGAAAGAAACACAGTGCTCCAACTTCAGATGACTCAGCAATCAAATCACTAAACCAGTGCTCAAATCAGAAAAGTAACAGAGATGGTTGTGAATAGATCAGGCAACACTGTACAAATTCCTTAAAAGCAATCACTGCTCATTGAAAGGACCCTGAGAAAAGTAAGCCATATGTGCGTGTAGTAAATCCAGTTTGTACTAAACACAAATAGATACAATTCTAATGAAGTCACTTCTGTTGTGTCTTTATTCAGAGAGGCTGAACTTCATCTTTTGTGATTGTACTTCACACATGAAAGACATTTTCAGTCTTCAAAGAGTAATGATATTTTTGAACATCTATAAGTTGAATCACTTTGTTCTTAAAGATTAATTTAGTCCTCACTGTATACAACTTCTCCCTGTTTTTAAAATTTATTATTTAAATGTTGTTTAAAAAGTCCGTTTCTTTAGTTTGCTTAGTTTTACTAAGAAAATTTAGAGTATTGCCATGAAATTCTTGTTTTCCCTTTTACTTTTCCTTACCTTAAAAAACGTTCATATAAATGGCCTGAAGCAACAGAAAAAATGTTAAGAATATCATTTTCCTTTTCCTTCTCATCAGCTGGATTTTCTTCTGAAAATCTAAGAATTATTATAAATAATGATGTAAAGTAAACATTCAGCAGAAGAAAAATCCTACTAAATTATCATTAAGTTCATAGAGAAACAAAAAAAAAAAATACACAAAATAAATACACATCCTGCAGTACACAAATACATTTACATTCTACTTCCACTGCACATGCCTATGATACCACAATCTTTTGGGAGCAAAATGTCATACCCAGTCACTCAGGACAAACAATAGCACTACAAAAACAACTGGCAGTCTCCAATATTTTTCATTCAAACAGAACCCACATTTGACAAGAATTCCATGTTTTATCAAAGTAAAAAAAAAAAACAACAACAACAAAAAACCACAAACCAACCAACCAAACCCACAGAAATGCACACAGCCAGGATATCTTGAGAACTGGTAATTTTTAAAATAAGAAATATTAATTTTCCAAGCTTCATCCACGTGCATTCTACAGCAGAACAGCCAATGCATATTCTGGAAGTGAAGGAAGACTGCACAGCCCTATATGTGGTTAAACTGAATATATCCTCTAAAATACAGTCTTAACCATATGAAAAAGATGGCCACACAAGGCCAAATCACGTATTTAGCCCGGCACTATCCCAAGAATAAATGACAAGCCTGAGGAGTTAGAGCCTTCCCCAGAACACTCTCATAACTTTCAGAGGTCTGTGGTGACAGGATTTCCCAGTGTTTTTTGTAACACTTGTTGAATTCTTCTTCATATTACTCTGGATTCCTCTCCCTATAAACTAATATGTGTATTTGAGGTATGTTGTACAGAGGTTTGTGTTTCTGCTGCACAGCATTCTTTGCTTGTTTTGAATACCCAAGTCTACCAGGGCTGATTTTTAATTACATACCTTCCAGCACACAGAGGCAGGGGATGGTGGCTGCAGTCTCCCTCAGGCAATACTTCACAGATCTCAGAACTGCAGAGCCAGATTCGTTAGTAATCAAATGGTTATCAAGCCATTTGATACTGTTGGAAATTTACCTCAACAGTCTTTTTTGTGAGGTGAGTCATTCCTCACACACTTAAGATTGCATGAGTCACTCCTATTACTTTTTCTTCTGGTTCTATCTCTTTTAGAAGTATCCTTTAGAAAGTGTAAAAATAGGTATCATCATAATCTTTAAGAGCAAATGAGACAAGTCTCAGATCTCCAATGTATTCAAAAGAATTCAGATCACTCCACTGATACAAAGCTGAAACCTCAGAAAGAGCTGAGAGGCTGCAATGTTTTAAGTGGTGTGAATAATCTTTTGAGAAACCCATGTTCTTTTCACTCTGGCATGGCGAGAAAGACATCAGTGGAGTGGCATTGTCTGCATGGTGTGGCATCTTCAAAGAAGACAGACAAGCTCTCAACCAGCACGGAACTCTATCACAGGCTAAACAGATTGCAGTTCACAGGTCCAAGCAGTTTGTCTCCTTTCTTCCTGACTTTTTGTCCCAAGTCTTACATTTAGTGATAACAGGACTGAAAGAATGTCAAGCTCTTTATAAAGCAGCCATCACACGTGATAAAAGAAAATCGGGGTTTGATGCAAGGACCTGGAAAATATTGATTCTGCAAAGCTTTACAGAAAGCAGAAATCTCCCAGAGCTGCTGGGCTGACCTGTGAGAGCACGTGGGAAAATCAGTCAGTTGGAGAAGGGCAGCTCAAGAATGAAAGGGCTTGGGCAAAGTGGTGTGCACATCTCCGATGTTAGAGCACACGTGGGTTCCTGCAGTGAACAATGTGCTGGTGGATATTCTCTTCATTCTGGGATAACAAAAAGGAAGGGTATTTGACAAGATCCTAGCTGGCAAGAGGCTGACAGACAGCCTGAAATCATGCCCTTGAGCCACAACCTTGAATCACTGGGAAGAGCAAATAAATACTTCACTGGGTGAGGGGCTTCCTTGGCTCAGCCAAGTTCAGAGCACAATGAATGCCACTGGGATAAAAGGCAAGACCTGGAAGATTGAGGGATCTCTGGCCTTGTAACCTTAGAGGGAGTTAAGATTTTGATCTCTGCACATACATCCTTTGATGCAGCCAATTAGAAGTGGGAAGCTTGAAGTCAATGAAAAATTCCTTCAACTAACATAATTCTTCAAAGGAGGCACCTTTTGTGCAGTAATGTGGGTCCAGAGTGGAAGAAATTTTTGAGAGTTGTAGTCTGGAAGGGTTTCTGAATCTAGTCAATATAGGTTCAAATTGAAAAAAGGGGAGATTTAGGTTAGATAGTGGGAAGGAATTCTTTAGTGTGAGGGTGGTTAGGCATTGGAACAGGTTGCCCTGGGAGGCTGTGGCTGCCCTATCCCCGGCAGCATTCAAGGCCAAGCTGGATGGTGCTCTGAACAAGCTGGTCTAGCGGGTGGTGTTCCTAAGCATGGCACGGGCTTTGAGACTAGATGATCTTTAAGCGTGCTCCCAACTCTTAGCATTCTATGATTCTATTATATTGTAACAGTAAAATCATCCGTGGATAAATAGTGATAAAGATAAAATCAGCAACAGAGACTCAGTGTAGTCTTAGGTCTGTGGCACAGGAGGCCTTATAAGACATTTTAAAGCTGGAACAGAAGCCAGTCCTGCATCTATCAAGAGAAGTGTGTGTACAGGACTGACTGGAGCCAAGTGATTAGTGGATAAAGTCAAACTGCTATGCCTTTTCTTTATTTTCTTTAGCAGTCTGTGACTGACAACCATTACCCAAGCTACTGAAAACTGAAGGAAGTCTTTTTTGAGTCTTGTTCAAAACAGCAATTTAGAAATACTACAAAGTTATTAGCCCCAAATGGAATGCTTGAGATGCTTATTACAAGTACTTACAGAACTGAAACTGTAAAAACACTTCTTCAGATTTCATAAATTATGTCTAGGAGCAGACAAGCAGCATTGGCCTGCTTTATGATGTTCAGTTTGACATATCTGAGTACCACATAAGCAGCTGATATTTTCACATTGAAACTGATTCCCTGCCATAGCAAAATGAGAAAAACAGCCCAAGGAGAAAATGAACAGAAACTGGAGATGCAAAGGAGGGATTAAAAAGGGAATAAAAAAGAAGATTTACAAGATACAGCTTGTCTTTCCTCCTTTATATTTACATTATAAATCTCTTGGAGAGCCTTTTCACACATTTGTATCACTATCAAGTAAGAAAATTTACTTGCTATGAGAAACAATATGCATGTCCTGGAACAGCTGAATTAGAAGCAAATTATGCATTACCTTGCAACTGATTCCACATTTCCTTTTTTTTCTGTTGTTCCATCTGTAAGAAGCTCTTCATTCACTTTATCAGGCTTTTTCTGTACCTAGTCAGTAAAAATAAATGCCTTTGTGCAACTTGGGAAAGTAGTTGATAGTAATTACTACTTGCATTGTGATATCTAACTACACTGTACTAACTGGCTACAGCCAGTAAGTATGGTGATTAATAAATCACCCAGAACGTTTCAAGTCCTCTGTACATCTTTATGCAAACAATAACTACAAGTGCAGCAAATTTTCTCATTTTCCTCCCTCACAAGTTTGTGATCAGCCATTAGCTGGCAGAAGTGTAGCACCTCACAGTGGAACTTACCTGAGAGGAAATTGTCATTTTCCTAAGTCTTTCACAAGGCGAAAGTGACAAATTTGTCACTGAAACATAAGCTGTCCCATCCACCTTAAGCAATTTCTGCTGTCTTATCCAGATGCTTATAAAGGCTCAAGATTAATTTCATTTACCACCTCAATTTCCTTGATTAAAAGAAATCTAATTGCTTTTGAAAACTAAATAGCTTCTTACACCCTGAATGTGTGAACATACTTGGTTCTAATCATATCCATTTCACATATTTATATTGCCAAGCTAACAGAGATTTCTGTTGACACTAAATCATGAGTCTTTGCTCCTGAAGCCTCATCCTACAGATCAGTGAAGTGATTCTGGAGTTCAACTTAATGGCAGAGCTTACCTATTCTAGTTATATGCTTAATAAATACCACCTTTCACATAGAATAATATTCCTATTTTGGCTCAAAATAGGAAAATTAGGCACCCTTTTACCCATTCTCTGTGGTTTAAAGACAGGCTCATCATGCTCTAGAGCCTTATACGTTTTCTCTAGTTTCTGGAAACTTTCTGTAACAGAACTGCAGAAGAGACTCATCTCTGGTGTTTTAAAATATTTACAAAATAGTGGAAAATACATAGGATTATAAAGAGCTTTCTCTTCCATATAAGTGGTGCTTCATTAGCTGTTTTTGATACATCTAATGGAAGTAACAAATTTGATCGCCTAGGGTAAAATTCAACACACCTAATTTTGACTTCCACTCTGGAATCTGGACTTTGTGTAAAATCTCTCCTCAGTCACTGGAGAGAAATGGATGTCTCAAAAGGTCATTCTCTTGGTTTAAATCCAGATATGAGCTGGGATGAGCAGTCCTTTAGACTCTCTCCTGCTAAGCAGAAAGGGAATTTAAGTCACCAGGGCTACACACTTGGGCACCTGGAGCTAGATGAGATAAATGTTGTCTATGTTTTAACAGCTATTTAACAAATCTCCCACACAATTAGTATAACCTGATTGGATCAAATTAACTACATTAATTTGCACATCCTTCTCTTTAATTATACAAAATCTAAATTATATATTTCAGTATACATATTTCAATTAAATATAGCCTGAGACATGTAAGCATATTTCATATAAGGAAACACTGCATACATACTTGAACTTTGATAATTTTGCTTCTGAAGTTGTTTAATACCACAATAATATCTGTCAGGTCAGCTACAGAATCTGTTCCTTCATGGCTGTGAGGAGAAAAAAACCCAGTCAAATGTACTGTCTCATTAAAATACGCATTGTTACTTGGTTTTAATCAGAGAATTAAGGTTTAGAATTGCTGGTATTTACAGAAAAAAAATTACTTCACTTGCATCTAATTATATTTTAACTTCAAAAACTTTTATTCATCACTGGACATTGTCCACAGTTGTCATCTTCACTTTTTAATTTGAATTTTCACAGGAAACTTACTATTGAAGTAAAACTGCAGTAACCTAAAGCTAAACACATTATTATGTATTTATATATATATATGTAAAATATTCAAATATTAAACAACAATTTATTTTTCAAATATGAAAAACATCTTGGAAATTATGTGATGGTATGAACTGTACTTTTAAAATAGATCTGCTTTAAAAAGTATAGGGAAGGCTTCATCACAGTGCTGAGGTAGTGAATACTGGCTTTCAACTGGCTGGCTTTGGAAACTGTACCCCTGAAGACAAAGCTGTGGAAGCGTCACGGGAACCTCTGCCCTACTGAACATCAGTTCAAAGCCATTCAGGTGTCTCTAAACTGTACTGCAGTCCACAGAATATCTAATATGAAAAATGTTACTGTGATATAGTATAATAACAACATGATTTTCAAATTTTCTAGCTTTTATATCTCAATAGCCCATATATTCCCCTTCAATCCCTTCTGTCTCCTATCAGCATTAAGTGGGCTCCTCTTGCTAAAGCTACCCACACAAAAAATGGGTTTAAGAAAGTAATTTGCTACTCCTCAGGCTTAGTTTTTTCCCCCTAAAATCCAGAAATGTTTAAATCTTGTTTCAATGTGTATCATACCACTTACCAAAAAACTGCAGGATTTTACACTTATCTGAATTTTCTATTTAATACATTTCTTTTGTAAAACATGCGTGTAATCACTAAGTCTCATGGGGATGGCCTATCCTTGCACAAAACCATTTTCAGAATTATCTGAACTACTCTCTGTTGTAGTTTTATTTTCACACTTTTAAAATATCATACATATGCACACCCAGCCAACAATGGTCTTTTCATCACAGAGATGTATAGGGCTCAGATTTTAATTCCATTTTAAATTAAGTGTGTCACTAAAAAATTCTAAAATAGTAAAATTTGATCCAAACACAAGCTGCTGATAGCAGCAGCTGGCCCCATGTTCCCATTTTTGCTCCCAGTGTTCACACAACCAGAATTTTCTGTGTTATTCATTTAGTTACCTCAAAATCCCTATGCTATGAATTTTCTAGGTAGATACAGAGGATTCTGCTAATAAAGGGGATTTTCCAAAGTCTCAGATATTCTCAGTGTTTGGTTTGGATGTAAATTCAACAACATTGCTTTGTCTCCCTAAATCTCTTTCATGGATGCCTCCCTGTGGGCTCCATCTTTACTGACTGGCAGCTATTTTACTCTGCACAGAACTCAGTCTGATGAATTTCTGTCCTACTATGAACAACCTTTTTAAATCCAAGCCAAAATCCTGCATAATGACAGCACTATGACATATGTAATAATAGCTACCTTACTGTTAAGCAATTGTGAAAAGCTAAAGATGTCTAGCAGACTATATTACAACTTTAACATGTTTCAAAACACTTAGATACTTTTAATACAAATACAAGTAAGTACCAAAAGGCAATTGGTAAATTATAAAAACAAATTATAATTTTCCATATGGGGAACAAAAGAATTCGGGTTCAACAAATGGAGATCCTTAAAAACCTCAAGCCCAAGAAACAAACATACAACTCCTCGCCCAAATGATAAAAGATACACCTTTCAGCTAAGCAGTCCGCATGACATCAAAATATAATAAATTATATCAACTTGCCTTTTTAAAAAGTAAAATATTCATCAGGATTTAATATGTATCTTTAGCTATAAATCATTTCCTGCAATCTTCTCTTGCAATACCTACTTGTTTTCTTACCAGCATCAAAGTCCCAATAATAAGCAGTGCTCAGATCATTGCTGAGTATAGCAATTTTTATTTTTCTAATATTCATTGTAATTTATTAATAACAAATTGATTTATAAGCATGACTGCATCAAAATAATGATCCTTATTAGAAGCAGTCTTTAAGAAGAAAGAGGCAGTTTATTTCAAACGTTGTGTGTTTTACATAGTAAAAATAAATTGCTTCCAACTGTGAGAGAAGCAAGTAAGATAAATACTGAATGCTAAATGCAGAACAGTTTAAAACTCCCTTTATAATGTACAGGCCTACGTCTCAAAGAAAACAGGTTCATCTCACAGTTCAACAGGAGAGGGTATGACTAATATATATGGATGGAGAATATACTGCAGTAGCTCTTGGCACAATTCCATCCTGTCAAACAGTTGCCTGACTTCCGATAGCAACTTCATACTATTAAATACTGTCAAAGAATGTCAAAGATCCTGGTGCAGCCCTGCAAACATACTTTTCCTGTTGTACTTTAAGTCTAGAGTTGGAATAATGAGATTAAATAAATTGCATTGTTTAGATTACTCATGAGGCATTAGTTTTTAGTAACTTAGCTGTGTTCAATTAAGCTCATTTGTGTTACAGACGAAAAATGGGCAAAATCCAAGCAGATCATTTAAATTTCCTTTGATCCACGCTAGAATGTAGAGTGGTTTTGTTTCATTATTTAACTCAACTACACCTCATTACATTATTTTTTTAAACCATGCTATCTTATATAAATCACTTTATATTTCTTTAAAATTGAATGCTAAATTAGACAAATGGTACAGATACAGTTGGTGGAGGTTAGGTGAACCTCTAAGGGTAAGGACTATTTTCTGCTTTTTCAACGTACTGTAAGTAATTTCTGGAAAAAAAATAAATTGAAAAGTGAAAACAAATAGAATGAATCTAACATCCCATTAATATTTCTCCCTGTAACACTGATAGTAACTAAATGTTTAAAACCACAAAGAAATCCATCAAGTTTTTTATTTTTTAATAGTAGCTGATAATTAACAACATATGGAACTATGTATTCCTGGGCTTCAAGTAGTAATAAATATTTTATTAGACCTATTTCAAGCCACACAATTACTTTGAGGGGGAAGAGAGATAACAGAAAAAAGGAAAAAAAAGGGAAGAACTGAACCTGAAATTAAATAAACAATACTGCTCCTCTAGAAGTGATTAGATCTAAAGCTTCAAGAGAAAGCTCTCATATGCTACAGGTCTGTCTGTGCTTTTATGTAAAACATGGGGAAAAGGTGATTCTTCTAAGGAATAGTTGGAATGATGGTGAACACATATATTCCTTCACATGAAAATCAACTATGGAAATTAGAGATCTAGAAGCCATAGAGATGTCACCTAAATGCCAGTTACAGGAATACAACTTTCTTTCTACAGACAGAGGTTTCTCCCAAGAGAGGGAAATGTGGTGCAGTCAACATGCAGCCCGGGCCTCAAAATGAAGGGTGCTTTGATATCCTAAGGTGGAGGTGTAACCACAGTGATCCTTAGATGACTTAGACAACTAAGAAACACTCAGAATTAATCGAAGAAAAACGTCTAGAACTGAAATGACTACAATGCTCCTGTTAAAAAAAGATGCCACCTATAAATATATTGCATGCAGAGGCATCTCCAGGGCTGAAAAAAATGATGAGAGGGAAATTCGTGGCACTTCCTCCAGCTGATCAAGATAGTTCTAGACAGTAATGCTCCACTGGACATACGTTTGAAAATACATGTTAAGTATTTTGGTAACACCAAAATATTAATCAACAAAACCATGAATGACATTTCTACAGAATTTGGTGCAAGCCATTGTGTGATAATGCTAACCATGCATGGAACTGACCAGGCAAGTGTCTGGTAGCTGTGTAACTGTTTAGTAAGAGACACTGCTAGCATCTAGTCTAGCTGATCAGCTTTGGTTTATTATGCATTAACACACTGAAATGTCTTAAAACATGAAGCCATCAAACAACAACTAACAATACAAGGAAATAAAGTATCCCTCACAAACTTTAAATCATCTTTTGCATCGTATACTTTTTTACGGCTATCTTTGCTCATTTTCCTTCAGTGTTGTCAGATCTTTTCAAAATATGTTGCACTTTCATATTCATTTTTGTTTCCAAGGGATGGATTCATACTTACGAAAAAACCTGGTAAATCTCCTGAGATCTTCCTTTACGCAATCTCAGCGTCCAAGCACCTGGATTGGCCTTCAGCTGAAAATACCCCTAAGTAGAAAAGACAGGCATTTGTTCTGGTTTCATTTCAGACTCAACTATCTTCATATACAAAAATCAACCATGCAACACTTATACCAGGCCCGAAAGAAGTGTGTCAGTGATGCAACCAACTATCACCTTTCCTGTATGTCTGTTTTAATGTCTTTCAGTATTCCATTTGTTTCTAGCTGAATTTGAGTCCCATACAAACACTCCACCAAGGACAGCAAGTGAAAGAGTAGCAAAGAAATAAATTATTGAACAGACCCTAAACTGAAAAGCTTCTTTGAAACTCAAAATTTTTGTCTGGAACAACTTTCTAAGTCAACACAATTCCTTCCCATTTCAGGGACATGGTAAGCAGCTATCGCTGTGTTAAGGTCACACAGAGCAAGCTTTGAAATGTAAAGAATTGTTAGAAGTTTCATCAATTGTTAGAAGTTTCATCATCTACTGTTGAGACTGTATTCAATACTTGCACAAAAATCAAAGATTCACAATTTATTACGCATTTAATTCCTTATGATACAGTATTTACAGACTAGAGAACCGCAGATAGGTAAAAGGTCTTATTCATCAAAATCCTTCCCTATCAAATTCTCTTCACCAATAGAAAATAAATCCTTCACTTCAGAAGTCACATGGCCTTCTGCTCTACAGACTGCCAACATGAAAAATAATTACTGTGCATGATGACAGGAATTCTTGGATGTGGGTATGCCCACCAAGGCTCTAAGCACTTACCTGAAGCATCTAAAATGGGAGCCTTTTGCCTGGATCATTGTATAACAAAAAAGGGTTATTTTAATCTGAATGTGAATCCTACCTTACATTTGTCAGGGAATCTCAACCTGAATATAACTGCCTCCTACCACCTATTAGAGGCAATCAGGCTGCCAGTTTAAGCCCTTCAGGCAAGAGTGTAAAATTAGGCTGTATTCAAACCTATACTGCATCACAGGAGAGGAGCAGGGGGGAAAGCTCAGGAAACTGGAGATGAGCTCAGCTCCAGGATGTGCCTGTTACTCTTAGCATAACAAAGCTGACAACACAGAGAAATGCATTTAAAGAACAAGATGCTCATGAAGAGTTCTCACAAGAAGTGTGCAATTGTAGACTATTCCAGTACTAAGTACTTACAAGGTTGGCCATCACAATTGTATCAACCATGACAGGATTCTTCTTTGTGCCCAGAGTAAACTGTAACCCTCGAGGAGGTTGTCCAGTTGTCACATCAAAGCAATGTCCTTCAAGCAATATATATTCCAGCTCATATTCTGCTATAACAGCCCCTTTTATCTGTGGAAGGAATGCTTCATCAATAAATTATGTCACTTAACTATGTGGGTAAAGCAAAGTATTACAGTCACAAACATGTTGTGACTACCTCAAGGTAACTCCCACAGTCAAAAAAACCCCAAGAAAAGTCCATCCAGAAGGAACTTTACTCAGTTATCGATCAGGTATCCAAGACAAAGAGGAAGGATCCACTGACTGTTGAGGAAGCTGAGGCACCTCTACCTCTCTACCTTGGTGAGGTAAACTTTAACAATACGCATTCCAAATACACAACTTGAGTCAATCAAACACCCTCAATATTTTGCATAAGCTTATTGATTCAAACAGATCTAATGACTTTGAAGATGGGGGAGTAAAATAGAATTAAATAACAATTGAAAGAATGGTGACCTAAAAGAGGGTGAAATACATTTTGAACTATATTAATAAACAGTCATATTCCTGTTTATATGAAGATTTACCTAGGTCACAAGAACCAGAAAACACAAAGAATCCTTTAATTGCTTTACTTTTATCTTAAATGTAGTATTTCTCTAAACACAAAGCTCAACATAGCAGGTCACTAGCTTTAACTTGTACTTTGCATTCTGATTTTTTTCTATTCCATTACTTTCCTTTAAGCCTTTTTTTTAGGACAAAAAAATGAAGAAAAGATGATGACAATAGAAATGGTAAAATATTGACTAAATAATCAATTAGCAAAGGCAATATTTCTGGAGAACAGACACAAGACAAATCATGCAACATTTCCACTTCTGTCTTGAAGTAGAAGGTTGAAACAGTGTATGCAAACTATTACTTACTTCCTGCAAATGAATGTTATCAAGGTCACAGGAACTGTTTACTGCTTCAACCAACCAGCTTTCAGGAGTGATCATGTTTAGGGTCAAAAGAGGCGATTCTGGCAATTCTAGGAATTTTGCCACAGGTTCAGAAGGAAGGTGCTTGTTGATTCCATAAGCTAATTCTGGTTCCAGAACAAAACGATAGAAGCTGTTGAAAAAGAAGTGTGACAAAACCCCAACTTTTACTGAAATACAAAGTTCAAACAAGAAGCTCTTCAAAAAAATTTTTTCAAATATAGTGAATATTTACCAAGTATGATGACATTTGGAGATGAATTAGCTCCCTAGTCTTTTGGAATATCATCAGACAATATCTACAGCATCTCAAATGGGCTGGTAGATGAGCACAGACCTATTCACTTTTGCTGTGGATGTGTCTATTTTCCATTAACACTCTAAAGGCTACGAAAGTGAAAACCCAAGAGGTGCATCTAGACAGCTTGACTGCTAGCAGCCTTGAATTCTCAGAATCTGTTTCACTGAACTAAGCCAGAAGTACCAGTTTCTATTGGACAAAAAGTCTTTGAGAATGGCTACTGCCACTAGCAGCAGCAAAGACAGAGCAGAGGAAAGGTAGGGTTTCTCTGTTCCTCTCCAGCTCTTTCTGCAATTATTCCATGTGTAGTTTTCCCAAACACAAGGAAAGAACCAGGCACCAAGACGTGCAAAGTACACAGCTTCAAAAGCAATCATAACAATTTTCATACAGGAAGACACTCAGAAGACTGATACTTAAGACACTCTTGTGGAATAAGAGATGTAATTCCTCTCAAAATGCCTAACAACTAAGGACTTCTGTTTTGTGGGTAAATGATTAATTCTCCAACCCACTGGCTAAAGGACAGGCACTATCACCAGCCTCTCTCACAGGTAATTAGTAATATAGGTGTTAGGATTATAGGTAGAATACCTGCCAAGGAGAGGGCCATGTTTAAACATTTCTCTTAGAGGGAAAGAAATCCTCTTGGAGGAAATTCATTTCAGCATAAATGCCTATCACTGGATTAGTGAACCCTGATTTTTATACACAGATAAAAGAAACTTCAGTTTGTAGCAGACATACTCAGGCTATCATATTCTCAATGAAATATAACAACATCTCAATATAACAAATGCAGACAGTACATTTATTCAGATGAATTTAACTCTTAGGAGTACTGAATCTGTAAAATTCATTACACAAACAGCAGGCTGTGAAAAAGGGAACACCTCTGACGGACACTGCAAGTTATCACAGGCATGAAAGACTCTCCATTGATTTATTTAAGGCCTGTTAATGAGAGGTGCATTTAATGGACTAGATCACTTCCCAGTGATACCATGCCTGACACCTCAGAACAAGAACTTTTCTCTAAACAAGTGCAAACTGCTTAGGTAACATTCAATAAAAAATGAGTCAACAAAAAGAATACAGAAACACAAACCAATGTTTACTTCTTAAGAAAACATAAACCATTAGGGCTGTTTTCTGAAATGAGCATGAAAAGCCATGAACTACTAACCTCTTCAGCGGCACTTCAGACAGCTTAGATCTGCAGTTTAAAAATAACCGGAGTTTCATATTGACAACGTCCTTGAGTACCTACAGAAAAATATCTCTGTAAAAAATGGTTCCTGGTAATTGCCTGACTTTGAAAGTAAGCCAAAGTTACCCTTGTGACAACCTGTCATTCTCAAGTTTCAGCAGAAATCTAAAACTTTTTAAAGATGCAAATATATCCGTATATTAAAGGTTATTGTCAGATATTCTAAATGAAGATATGACCTTTCTGCATGATTCAGCACATGATATTCTTGATAGTCAAAATATTAGTCTTCTCCTACTCATGCAGTTTTTTCAAGAGCAGCTACCCCCATTTTCCAATGCTTGAGTAAATGATATCATTACCCCTGTTACATTGTGATTTTAAAACACTTGAAGATTTTTAAGTACAACACATGCCTTTTATTCAACAACCAGTCTTAAAAAAACTACTTTCACTCTTATTAAAATAGATGTATGTTGAAAATTGTTAAATATATTAAAGTTCATAGAACTATTTTAATACCCAATTACTTAATAACTTTAAATGTCAACAATAGATTAATGATGTATTAAACCATTCAATTAACTTCAAAGGATTTTGGTAAGTTAACATATTTCTATTTTTTTTCCTCTCAGTTTCTTCATCTGTTCATTTCTAAAACAGTAATGTTCTGGATCCTGTTATATAGGAACCATATTATTAGGACAGTATTTTTTTTTCTTATTTTTGTGAGCAATCTGTTTTGCTTAAAGCTAACAAAGTTATTAATTTCTTTAAAGCACTCATAAAAACCTTTATCAAGTTACCTTCATTTCTGTGGTTTCTGACACAAAGTGCTTATCTGAAAGCATAACGCAGCTGTGCCTACATTTATGCATATTAGAAAGCTATCTAATATAAAAGCTAAGTTACAACACCAACACTAGTAAAGCTAAAATCTAAAATTACTACAATAGCAAATAAATTTGGAACAAAGCAAGACAATAGTCATCATTAAATTTCTCTTTCATTATGTGTATTGGTTTGGCATGAATGATAAAAACCAATTAGTGATCTGCTTTAAAGCTGACAGCTAGGTTGGCCAATTGGATACAAGTGTGCACCTCTGGGACACACGGCTTAAATACAGGTGGGATTTTGGGAAAGGTCTCGCTCTTTGTGCCGCGGGCCTGCCATGAGGTAACATCGAGGCAGGGGGAGCAGCGGGACCCAGCTTAGGCCCCACCACCCCTGGGGCCGGGCCGGGGTGGCCGTACCGGCACTGGCCCTGGTTGGAGCTGAGCCGGGTCCCCGAGCCCAACAAAAGCCGACAGAAAAAGGGGATCCTACAGCCTGCACCACACCACTGGCCAGGCCGAGGGAGGTGTGCCTGGGCCCCCGGGTCCCTGGAGAGCAGCACTGAGCCCCCAAACCCACCCCATGAGACTGAGGGGTGGAGGGGAGAAGAGAAGATCTGGGCTGCTGTTTCTGAGCCTTCCTCACCAGCGTGGATTTGAGGCTTTCACAGATACCGTGGCAGAGACCATGTGACTGTCCCCAGGCCCAGGTGGGAAATCCTAACTCTTTCCTAACACAGACTGAGATTTTTTTAAACTCTAACCCTTCTCAAAGAGGCCAAATTGGAGGTATGCAAAGGGACAATATGAAGATATCAAAGTCAGTAAAGGAAGAGTGACTTCTTAAGTAGAGGAGACAACAAGTTGCCTTGGTTCTAGGCTGTAAATCTCCTTTGATTTATGGTAATGGACTGTAATATTTCCTTTAAATCATGGACTAAGAATGGGGAGATGATTCTTGGATTCAAGCAAAGGTATGTGATTTTACTGAGTGGATATTGAATTAGAAACCGTATATGAGATGTTTGAAGCCTCGTCACCAGTGAAGAATGAGAAATCCTTTGTTGTGGAGCTGTGCATCTTTAAAAGGTGAAACCCCATGTGTAAGTCCACGGCCCATATGTAGTCATGGGAAAGGCTACATGTTTTGGGAGGCTCACAACTGCAGGTTCCCAGGCGGACTGCTTTTGCGGGAGCTGGAAGCCACAAACAGACTGTGTCTCTTGTGGAAAGTTACCAGAACAAAATCAGGAGGGGCTTGTCTCTCTCAAAGACTGAATGAAAGACTATTTTATAAGTAGTACTGACCTAGAGTTTTGATTTTCTATCTCTTTACATTATTTTGTGGAAAAGTAAACCGTTGGTAGGGTGGAGGGGAGTGCTTTTGAAAAGGTTTCATGGGGTTTTTTTTTTGTTCTCCCTTTAGTGTGTGTTAATAAATCTGTTTCTATCTATAAGTTAAGCCTGTTTTGCCTTTCTTATAATCCTGCTCCATAGTGGAAAAATAGACCACTACACTAAATTAAACAAAACAAATTTGGTGAGTGTGAAACCACTACGTCTTTCGGTGTTTCTGCCTGGTTATGAACTTTAACCCAGTACATTATGACTGTAATTTTTCTTTCCTCATTTCAACCCATGGCTTACACACATTCTTTACTACAATACTGTAACTTTACTTAGCCCTAGGGACCTGTTTCATTTCTAGTCTCTTATTCTCATCTTTTGTGTCACCTGAATACCATCACTGAAAAGCTACTGAATGAAAAAGACAAGGGAATAGCATATTTGTGTGTACAAGTGAAGAAGCAGGAAATGAGAACCCAAGAGCACTGGAAGGATAAGAAGGGAAAGCATTACATGACGTAAGTTTAAGACCACCAAAATCAAAATAGTGGTCAAAGTGACTCAAGTATCTATCCACCACTCAGAATAAGAAGAATGAAAAAAGCCTGTATGCACTTTACTTTCAAACAAAATGAACCAAAACCCTCAACCCATTAGGAAGAATGATTCTTCAGTAATCTGCATTGATAGGCTTTCATGCGTAGAATGCTGTTATCTTGCAGAAGGCTGATGCATCATCCCAATTCATCAGCAGACCAAGAAATATAGTACAGCAGCCAAAAAAACAAAAAGAAGCTATTCTTAATTAACATTTCAAAGGACTTTGAATAGGAAATGACAAATTAGACAATAATTCATTATTGCTGTGTTTATCAACAATACAGCTTCTGAAATACTGAACTTGGTTGTATTATTTAGGGCTTCTGAGGACAGTAGAAACCAGGGCATTTGAGTCAATACATAAAAATGGTGACAAAACTAGGAAGATTCTTTTATAGGATATTTGAAGAGTTCAGTCTGTTTACTTTAAATAAGAGAATTTCAAAGAGCATGGAAATTTAGTTCAGGGAGCACTGTAAAACACAGCTGAAATACTTCAGGAGGCCTGAAAATTATTCAAGAGGTAGCTTTATTGTGCATGTGCACAATAAAGAGTCATTTGCAAGACACTTACTTGAGTTACCACAACTCATCTGAAGAACATTAACTCAGTAAACAATGATTATTCAACCAGTCACTTGGAATTGTTTGTGAACTTCAGGATAATACAGAGCATCTGCACTGAAAACAAACTTACAATAGAATCTTCAACAGAACTGGCAAAATAATGAGAACATCAGTGCTTACAGCATGGATCTAAACAAAAATCTGTAATGCTGAGTCTGAGTTTAACAGTAAGGTTAATTAACCACTAGAAAAGCTCAGTAGGAGCTCTAATCTTTACTCAACTGCTTGGTAATATTTAAATTAGGAATTGATTAAAAATTATTTCTACTTCAAATAATAATTGTGAAAAAGGAGTCCTGTGATTGGCATTATATAGGAAATCAGACTAGATTATCAGAAGGGGCTCCTTCAGGGATTCCTTTTACTTTAGGGATGGAATAATAAGTCCTGTCTGAAGACAGAATGAATAAAGGAAAAAAGGCAAAAGATAACTGACAGGGAAAAAAAAAGGTTTGATTTTTTTCCTCCATGTTTTTGAATTACTGAAGACTTACTGGAACGAGAAAAAAAAGGGGGATGATCCTAAGAGTATGTAGAATATTTTTTCCTCCTGTTTTTGGTGAACCATGAGGAAAAAACCCCACAACTCTTTAATTTTGTGCTCCATTTTAGCAGAAGGAATTTCTACTTTTCTGACATCACCTTAGAGATCACCTTCATAAGTTCAGGACTAGTTAGCTCTTCCATATAGTCTGCTGAGAACTTATGTGGCCCAACCATGGTAAAGTTATGGCTGGTATTTAAATATTTACAGTAGACAGCGACTCTGCCTTGTCTGCAAATACTTGATGCTGAAGTCTGTAACAAAACTTTTTGAAAACAGGAAAACACAAACTATATGGAAGGTGCTACCTGCCTCACTGTGCAGAGAATTAGAGCAGTTCTTATTGTACATATTTTAAAAACAGAGCAGCTTTGACTGAGATCTCATTCATGCTCTGATTCATACCTTCTTCTATCCTTAAACTGCCATTCTCTCAGACTAAGCGGTAAAGTTTAGATTACAGCCTACCTATAGCTATTTACACCTCTCTCAATTTCAATCCCACTTATTCTGAGTTACTTTTTGTTTGTATTTTTAATAAAAAATACCAGAAGATTTATTTGAAGTGACTGTTAAGTGACACAAAGTAATATAATAGAGTAGTTTCACAGGGTGAAAAAACCTAATCATGATATGGACATATTCAGTGCAGAATGGGGAAGAATCACATGTTCTGCCATGGTAGTTACTCAACAAATTTTGCACCATGAGTAGTTACCAATCCAATATACTCATCTCTAATCCAATTATATAACTGAAAAAAAGAGCCTTTAAATACAAATAAATTCGAGTGATTCAAGTTTATAGTATTTAAATCACCTATATATAGTAAGCTGATCAGAAAGGCATTCATTTAAGAACTTTGAGTTTGNGCACAGTAAAATATTCCTGGTTTGTTTGCTTTCAACAGCATTTCATTATTCTGTCCTAAGGGTTGGCTTCCTGAATAAAACCAGAGCTCCTGTGAATCAAGCAGGATCTGCAGTAGCTGAACAGCTTGGGACACCATGGGAGTCATTTGCCCAGGCATGCATGGAGAGCCTGTTGAGCTCAGAGGAATGGAGGTTTCTACTCCGAGCTACAAGATCCTTGATGTGATTTATACTCATAATATGAACTGGCTAAATGGAGAGTTTCCAGTCCATTTCAACATGAAAATATTTTCATTTGGTAATATCAAGCTTTCATTTTAACTGAGAAGGGTGAAATGAAAGATCTGGTTCTAGAAAAAAGCTAGTATTCTAGAATCTTGAAATAGCAAAATTTTTCATGAATTTTAAAAAATGTTTTACTTTGCTCCACTATATGAAGAGTAAGTGGATGCTTCAAGATTTGATATAAAAGGGTATGAAAATGGGAGGGGAAAAGGCAATTTAAGAATTTATGAAACTTGCATAATTACTGCAGGAAAAAAAGAAAAGATAGAATAGGATGCAGCAAAAATCAAGCTGGAGGCTTCAGAATTGTAACAGACCATAACGTGAAGACAAAATTTACATTTTTATGGGAAACTATAAAGGAACCTGAGACACAGTGATATTCTGCAGTAGGTGAAAGAAGAAAATAATTTTAGCAACTGTATTTTTAGGACAGTTTTTCTTTAGAAGATCAATAGCTGCACACAATGGAAGCCTATCTAGATATACTTGGTAGCATTAATCAACTGAGAACTATCCCTCCAAGAGCTGAAATGTTTATAGTCCAATCTTCTTATGATGATATTACAGGTCAGATTTAGACCACCTCATTTATGTGCCTTGGAAAACTAAGGTGATCCGGTTTAATGGAAAGAAGCATATATCTCCTGGGATTTTGAGAAGCAAAAAATTACATACACAATCTCCTCCTTTCTTTCTGCTGACTGTAGAGAGCAGTTACCAACTCACTTTAAGAGGACTGGGGCATGTGGCATCTGAATTTTACTTTCAAATGAGATATTCATAATGATGAACTAGGTCATCCTCAACTTCTTTTATGAATTAAAACAACTAAACACATATTTCAAAGGAAAAGAAAAAACAACCAAATTTTGTTTACCCTTTACTATAGTGCATATGGAAATTAGAACAAGTTTAGTAACAACTGAACTACAAATATGCAAATTAAAAGAAATGACCACCATCTTACAATCAATAAATGGGTCATCTTCTGTGCTTCTCTTGTCAATGGATCCACAATAGCAATAACATCATAGAATGGGTCATTCTTCTGGGGCTCGACTTTTACTACGCTGTTAAAAAAGTATTAAAAACAAGTGACATGAAAACTCTAAACTGAATTTGTTGAAATTACAAACTTTAGACATGAATTTGTAATATCAGAGGCACTTAAGACTTCACTGCTCAAGAAAATATTTCCTTCATTTCAAGCAATAATCATGATTGCTCCCTGTGATACAATTAGGAAAGCTAAATGTGAACAGGAATAAAAAATATAACATTAATCTACATACTTCTATACTGGTTATTGATTAGATACATTCTCCACAACAAAAATGATGAAATAAAACAGTAAGACTTTAAAAAGGGATTTTTTGTCGCTTGTCTACAGTTCCCGTCGTAGAGATCTGGAATCACTGGATCAGACAAGTAATGGTAATGACACAATTTTTAAAAAAAGAAGAAGGAGAAAAACAGCATCTGAGAAGTCAAAAACTTGATAGACTGGACTAGATTCATGCATTACAGAAAATAATTCAGTTTGACAGACTTGATTAGGCTAAGTCAAGCAGACCCTAGTAAACTACTCTGTATTATAAGAAGGAAATGTCAGTAAACTTCATTTTAAAAAAGAAAAAAAAAAGTCATATGTTGTAAATACAGAAAAGAGATTATTGGAATTTGTTTCCCACAAAATATATGGTAGCTGCACAGTCCTGATTTTTACTAGTGTAACTTTGAAAAAGGCTTCAGCCTCTTATAAAAGGCTACCACTGATTTTACTTATGCCTTCACCAACAGAGACAGCCCATCAGCACACACACTGGAGAACTTTACCAACAAAAACAAGTAGAGATTCGGAAACAGCACTACAAAAATTTTATAATAATTTGTAATTTGATCATGTTTTCTTTTATTATCATATATCCTTTTAAAACATGTACCCATCTGCTTTTTTCAGCAAACGGTAATGAGGTTGGGAAATCAATAGGTATTACTACTGTAAGAAAAATGTAAAGATGCATTTTGCTATGGCAGATGAACAGGCTAGTCATACAACAGTTTTGAAACTAGAATGCTTACTCAACTTTCCAAAGACTCTATGTAATCATCAGCACATTCGAATGTTAATAGAAAATTACTCTAAGTGCATTAACATGACAAAACTGACCTGTGCTGTTCTTTGAGTAATTCAACATCTTGTCTCATCTCTGTTTTAGGCAAAGATGACAGCAGGGCATCTATTTTCATAATCAAATCGCTGCCACTGTATTAAATAAGGCACATATAATTTGTTTTCCATTAGAAAAGGAGTAAAACAAACATTTTAATGCCAGTCTCTTTGTATAAAGGATATTTAGGAAGCCCACACCCCAGACCTAGTCTCCACGGTGATTAACACTTCAGGACTTGTAGCTTGGAGTTAAACCTTTAGCATGACAATGCCCAAGAACCACTACAGCCTCAGAGAAGCCTTGTGAAATGTACACTTTTTAACTTTAAGAGATGCAGAATTCAGAGTTATCATTCAGCCTCACAGCAGTTATTTTTCTCAATTATTGGGTCTTCAAATCTGTGTAATTTGATGAAAATGTAGGGCTTTGTCCACAAGACAAATTAAACTTGAATTAACGACAAGTTTTTATTAGTCACAAATTTGCCAAAGAAACCTGATTCAGAATCAAGAGAAGTGAGTATATGATGTCAAAATCTGCTGACATTTCTGGCTCTTTTTTTTCCCCCCAGATTTTTCCCATTTATGACTACATCAAAGAACAGACATAAATGACCAGGTTTCAAGTTTAGCCACATCTCTCAATTTTTTCTATTGGAATTTCCTACTGAAGTTTTCTTAGAAATCTTAGTTCCATTTCAATGTTGTTGGGTCACAATATTTGTCTAAACACATTTTGTCTCTCACTACTTATCTCCTTGAGTTCTACCTCTTGTTGATTTTGTTCTTCTGGTAATGATTCTTTCAGTTGTGCCAGTCCTTCTAGATAACAGAAATGATATTTGGAAAGTTGACAGACACTGTAAGAAGATTATAATTGTGCTTTCTTCTTTGTACACAAGCTGTATCCTTAGTCTAGAAGATGGCCTGAACTCATCTCACCTTTATACTTCTTCAGTGAACAGATGTGTGAACGTTGTCTACTATGGTGCCAGGGCACAATATCTGCCCATGCCTCTACAGGCTCCCTTACCAACACTTCCCAAAGACAATGACTTCAAATATTAATACTTAGATTTGGCTTAAGATGCACTGTATTTTATAAAGTTTATTATTATTATTCTCCACAATTACTCTACTCAACAAAACCCAGTAGGAATTGTTTACTGTTAGCTGTACTCCTGGTTGTAAGGACAGTGAAAGTAGGGCATGTATTTGGAGTAATTCAGCAGAGCTGCACACATGTTATGAGGCAAGAGAATTTTACCTTTTACTACTGTTTCCCATCTCCTTGACAATAGCTTTGATCTTCTCTGCTGAGGTACTGTATGTTATTTTTTCCAACAAATTAAAGTCTTCTGCATAGAATTCATTTTCATCTAAAGGACCCAGTACCTTAGACAAAGAAAAAAAAATTTAAGTGTAGAATGTCCCAATAATGCTCTGTTTGTAAGTAAAAATAAACTAATGTTACAAATGAGTGCACAGTATTGAATATGAACCCCCAATCCCCATATTCATCAATATTATTAATTATAAAACTAATTAAACTTTATAGTAACTATGCAGGATTAGGCTTTTACAGTTATATGATTACAGTTTTTATTACCAATCACAAAGAATAACTGCAATGGAAACATCCACGTTATTTTTCATTATACATCCTTTTGTTAAGGAATACACTATTTAGAAGTAACTCTTAAGTTTAAGAAAAAGTTCTCTAAAGTAAAATATTTTAAACTCAAATTACTACTTGTCTATCACACTCTTTAGTTGTTTAATTCTATGAACACAATCCCCTTCTAAGACTCCTCAGATGAAGCAGAATGGATAGAAAGAATAGGAAAGGATACAAAATGCATAATATGAGAGTATACAGGCTTACTACATTTTTTGGTGTCTGAAGGAAAAGAAAGTGCCTTGGAGTCCCAGAAAATAGCTTTGAGGATGTTGTTTGGATTTCCTGCTCAGTCTATTAGGCCAAATTGACCCAAGACAACTTCAATAGCCTACAGGGCTCCCAGGATGTAGAATGTCATGATATAAGTTTGGTGTTGAATGCCTCTTTCCCAAAATTCAACTGCTTCCTATAAATGAGAGGTTATATAACAAATTCCACTTCTAATTTTTTTTTATTAATGATGCATGAGATAGATGAAACCACAGTGTAATTATGAAATACTATGGTAATTTAGGAGAAGTCATAATTAGAAAAAATTAATTTGCTCATAGAAGCAAAACTTCTGTGATGAAATAGCAAGGACAGAAAAGAAGGATAGCCCATGTCTTTCTAAAAGTAATCCTTTAGGGTGAAAACATTTCAAATATATGAATATACATTATTAAATTTATTTGAATATATTTACGAAACTTAATTCCCCAAAACTTAAAATATGACATTATTTGAACATTTTTAGGCATGGAGAACAGTAATAATAATTTATAAAATAAATTCACTAATTTAGTTATGAGGGAGCTGACACAAAAAAGCCAACAATTCTTTAAGGCTTCATCAACAAGAATGCTTTCTGTGTGTTTCTTAGCAGTATTTCAGTTGCCGCTCAGAAGCATTTAGGATGCATAAGAATAAGTAAACTCACAATTTAAAGAGTTTCCAGTAATGACATGCCAACACAGTTTTCTTTCTATTTCTTTTGAATGGTGGGGGAGTAAATCGAAAATAGAAGAATTAAAAAGCCATTTGTAAATTCTGTTTGTAATGTAAGGCATTGACTGTCATTTAACAAGTACTAAATATTGAATAAAACATTAAATTTTTGACCACGGATAATCTATTGGCAAACTGTAATTAAGACTGTTGGTTTCAGCATATACATACAAGAAATTGAAACCACAAAATTACTACACTTTTATCTGCATATTAAGAATTAAGACCATAAAACAATATTTATAAAATTGTGGTTGTTTACAGCTTGAAATATTAACCTAGTCAATGTAATTTATATATATTTATTTACATGATAAAATAAAGGTAACTTCAGGATCAAAAGTTATTCTTGAACATCACAAATAATAATCAGATATTAACCTATTTTGAGAATTTTGTCAGATTAACTCTAAAATAGCTGTGGGAATGACATACACACATAGTAGCTTCAATGGAATGGAGCTAATGAACAAATCAGGAACAAAACACAATAAAAAAAGCAAGGCAAACATTCATACTATTCTCTAACAACTGTCTGAATAAATGGGGAATCAATATAATGCATTTTCTTTAGTTTGAAACTGAAGTTCCAGAACTAAAAAAATCCAAAAAAAGGATTGAGAGACTTAATTTCTTTCTTACCCTGCCATTGCTAATAACAGCCATTTGCCCAGGAAGCAGCTTCAGAACCTCCTGGCAAAACATCTGGTGAGTTTTAATTAAATCCAGTCCTAAAGTGTTGTACTTCTTCTCTAAAGTATCACCATCCATTCCCTAAAGCAAAGGTAAAGCATGAGATGCTGGAATGATTCGGCAAAAAAAAAAATTGTAACAGGTGAGAAAATCAAAGATTTTCTTCAACTTATATGGTAACCAGAAATCAAAGTAAAACAGCCACCTCAGCTTCAGTGTAAGCACAAAACTTCTGGTGGTGAGCCATGGTCTCACAACCACCTGGAGTACAGTTTGCACCCTGGGACAACTGTGAATAACCACGAGAGCAAAGCTGAGCCTGACGTTAAGCAATTTTACCATGATCCAGCACAACAGCTGCATGAAAAGTAACACTCTCTCAACAACTCAACTGTACTCCCACTTTTAGGAAAAAGATATTAAAAAAGTTGTAATACCCTAAAAACCTATCAGTCATTCTAATATGGTCATTGGATACAATTTGAACATATTTTGGGGAAACCAACATCATTTAGAAAGACACACAAATCCATTTCCAAAGTGGGGAAAAGCATGCCAAAACTTACACTGGAACTGTGCCTCACCTGTCAAAATTATTCTGATATGTATCTGCTCATTAGTCATATACAGACCAAGCAAACAGATTCATTCAGATATAATTAATAAAATGACATTAATAACATTAGCAATACTTGGCATACACAGCTTCATTAGAGACCTTTATGTCTTTCAAAGTTTATTAAACAATGAAACAAGATCAAAAATATTAATTTTCTAATATGGTTCCAGAGAGTTCTCTTAGTCTTCCATCTCTTCCTATTTAAAAAGACAAAAATTTACAACTCCTGAGAGAAAAGACAGTAGTTAGCAGTTGTTATTTCATAACTCAGTTCCACTCTCATGTAGTTTTAACTTTCTCTGAAGTCCAAATTCTTGAAAAACATTAATATTGCAATTTTAACTAAATGAGAGAGCCATTAAAAGAATCAACAATTGAAAACTAAACTATTTTGGTCTCAATTATCTGGTACCCATATCCTGAATTTTTCAGTACTTTCTTATTTTCTCCCTTTAAATAAATTATCTATTCTTCAATCACATGAAAGTCATCAAAAATCCAAATCTGCTTGAGAAGAAACTGTATGTGGGTTATAAAATTCATGGCATTTGACCAAACCCTGTTATTCTCACCACCTCCTTCCAATAAGATATATATAAAATTAAAAAGGAAGTAATCTAAATTAGCTTGCACTCACTGGGATGAGGAATTTAACAATTTTAGTTCCAGCAGCAAGGGATTTTGCTGTCTCTTCCTTACTGAGTTTACTTAGGAAACTTTTCAAGTTGCTGTTGTTTTGCGTTAAAAAAGCAGCCAAAATTCCTCTTGCAATGGCTGTGTTATCTTCCCGTATTTTTGATGAAGGATTGTTCAAAATCCCAACTCGTGTATGACTGCTTGTTTTCTGCAAAGAAAAACCCAGAACAATAAGTAATTTTACAGTTCCATCTGCTGCTACCTTATGTATTCATATCAATTGTAACTATGTGAAATGCCCTTAAGTATTTAATTTTTTGTAGCTATTTGTCTTTAGAAAAGATACCTCAATGACTAATTCAAAACTCCAACTGTGAGTAAAAATGTGATTAGTAAGGATTTACCTATTCTGTGATAAGTATTTTAAATAGGACCATTAAGTTTTTTAATAGAACAATTGCCTTTGAGCATTTAGCAGGAGCATGTTTTTAACAAAGGACAC
Source organism: Donacobius atricapilla (assembly GCA_013397315.1). Classification (NCBI taxonomy): domain Eukaryota; kingdom Metazoa; phylum Chordata; class Aves; order Passeriformes; family Mimidae; genus Donacobius; species Donacobius atricapilla. The sequence goes on from WBMY01012864.1 coordinate 493,854, forward strand.
ACACAAGTGTTCACTTACAGACCTCAGAACTAGTTTCATAGATATCTTTCTACTTTCCCATAATTATTAAACTAAGCACAAAATAAAGGCAAGAGAATTTACCCACTTACCACTTTAATCTTCGGCAACAGCAAAACCTTTCACTTGCTAAAATCAGTGATGCCACTCAAATTTTACTAGAGAGTGTGATGATTCTAAGGTAGGATCAAATAACATCACTAACTGAGGAGAAGGTAAATGGACTCCAATGCAGGAAGGAATAAAAAAATAAGGAATGCAATTACTGGTATTCAGCACTGGAGAGGCTTCCATGAAGTACTTCCAAGATGGTCAGAAAACCATGAGGAAGCACTGAAGTATCTCGGTTTGTTCCATCTAGCAAAGAGGAGACCACAGAGAACCTGAATAGCAACCAACAGCTACTGAAGGGGGAGTGAAAAACATGAGAGGGCTAAACCCTCCCTGGAATCAGCAGAGGGTATAACAAGGGGTACTGCTCACAAATTTTGGCCTGGCAGAAAAGAACTACAATAGGAAGGCAGTGCAACACCAGAGTAATTTGAAAAGGGAAGGGACAGAGTCACCTCCTTGGAGATTTTCAGAAATCCTTCAAACACACCTACACCTGACCTGATGTAATGAAAGCAATAATTCCTCTTTGAGTGGGAGGCTGAACCAGATGTCCTCCAGAGGTCTCTTCCAGCTAAGACAGCTCAAGCCTTTTTTCCAAAAGAAATAAAAATCTATCAGAGTTTTCAAAATAGCATGTATTAGCTGGAATAGTTAGAAGTGAATTTCCTTCAGCCATTTTCACCCCCAGATTTTTGCATGCTTTTCTTCAAATGCTGATGGCAAGTCATGAGCAAGTGGTGACTGTGCCATTCTGCTACCATCAGGAATTATACTAGACCCTGACTTGAGAGAAAAAAGGGACTAAAAAGGAGTGAACAACCTTAATACGAATCAATGGACTTCAAAAAAAATACTGTTTAGTTTTATTTTTCATGAAATTTGAAAATCACCAGACCAAGCAATACATAAGATCTACCTAAAGTTTTGGATTTTTTTCCTAGATTCTCCTCACCAACACAATGGGACTTGCCCGGGTAGTTCTCACCTCTTGGATGGGAGCTGTGGCACATTTTCTATGCTCAAGAGGGTTAAAAAACAAAGCTACAGAGGGAGTTCAACTGCCAAGCCTGAGGCATAAATCAAGCAGTCCAAGAAATTAAATGTTTTTCTTTAACAAGGACTTACACTGCATATTCTTCTTTGCCTTTATTAAAGCCTCTTTCTAAGACACAGTTGTTATCACATTCTCTTGGCAACATCCCCATTTTCTAATTCCCTTAGGTGGTTCCTATTTCATTCCTCATTAGAAAATCTAGATGCTTTCCCAATTTCAGTTTAAGTACTCTTTTAACCTGCCCCAAACAGAGGGTTCTTTTGTCATTTATATTGATGTGACATTTATACTTTCTAAAGTATATTTATATTTCAGACATTGATACTTTAAATCCTATTCTTAACATAGAAGAACTTAAAAATAAGCAAACTCATAAATGTGGATCCTCCTAGCATATTAAAACACACATGAAAATTGATCATAGCAGCACACAAACAGTATATGGAAAAATGGTTGCTTCATGGCCACAACTGTGCCACATAATACAGGAGAACACTGCTCAATGGTTCACATCAACAGGCAGTATCCTAAAGTCCTTCCAGGTAATATTCTGGGCTACCTGATGGGAGAAAGTCTAACAGGGAAGAAATTCACCCTTTTAATTCACAGTGTCAACAGTTTGTCTCCTGCCTCAAGAGTCCATGAACAAAATGATCACTTCTCTTCAGGAAGTGAATAAAGCAAAAGCACAGTCTCTCAAGTCTGCACCTGACCAACAATAACAACAAAGTTGCTACACTTTTATTTAAGTGTATGATTTTTGAATGCGCAGAGAGAGTTGTTAAGAACATATTCATAATAACTATTTCAATACAACCTGCTAGAAACTCACCAGGCTTTTCAAGGCATTAGAAAGCAGTCGTCTACCAGCTGGCTTATCAAAATCAGCAATAATCCAGACAGTAACAGCATACAAGGCATCTTCATCTGAAAATTAAAGATAATTCTGTTTTACGTTCTGGAGAATCTTCTCATGACTAATGAAAAACAAATTAATTCTGTTTGTCATTTCAAAATTCATGAGTATCTTTGACTGCTGACTTCAACTGTAAGAATAATCTTTGCCACATCAGAATCTTTTGCCCCCTGAACTGAAGTAAGATTCTTAGAAGGCAATTTATCATGTTAATAGGCAAGAGTCACTAAAAGAGCTGATCCATTGTTGCAGCATTGAGACAAGAGGGCCCTAAATAATTAGTTCAAATTAACAAAACCTGCTTTACCAGAGGTTACTTGTGAACATTTGTTGGAGGGTGATCATATAGCCAGAAGTGAAAAGAATTAATAGGACTGCATAAACCAGGCCAGTCAAATTCCCTGGCATCAGAGGGAAAGTCCTACAACTACAGGCAGGAAAAAACTTATCTTTGTGGACACAAATGAGAATATACTAAATACAGTCCAAGGAAAGTAAACTACTGTGTAAGTGTATACTCAGATAATTTCTGGTTTTCTTGTTCTATGGTCTTGTGCTTTTTACTTGTCATAGAAGAGCAATGGTAGGTGAAAAAAATCTGCAAAATTATTTGTAGAAGAACACCAGTCTACTCAGGTCTACCATACATCCCCTAAAATACAATGTATAGAGACAGAAATTTTCCAAGGTTCTGGTGGGATGCTAAGAAAAGGTTATTATTAACTGTTGCTGTCATCTAGAGTAACCCACTGGGGAGAGAGATTTGAAATGTAGACTCCAGCTTAAAGGTTATAGATTTTACACAAGAGATCTCAATCTTAGAAATAAGCCTACAGATTGAAAGCCACTCATTTGACAGCTCACTGGGATGTCCCTGTGGCTGTAGACACAGAATCAAGTAACTGTCAAATAACTTTATGTTAAAGAAATTTAAGTGTTTGGCATTTCTTTCTGATAATGAATTAAGTAAAATTCTGTAAATACCACATAAAAATCACCAAAAGAAAGCACTTTATTAACAGGGTTATTGTGTCCCTTGATGGACTGATGCAAATGAGCAGCTGTTAACTGTCTACTTCTGGAATTTCTTAAGGCACAGGCTATTGTAAAATTCCATGCAGAATTATGACCCCGTTGTTGTTATTTCTTCTCACTCAAGGTAAAGTACTTGCATATGCAATGAGAATATTTTATATCAAAAAGCATTTGAAATGTACAAAACCCCCCTGAGTTTTAACAAAGACAAAAGTTATAAATGAGTTATAATTCATCAGAATACAAATTCTATTTGTTTTCTATCAGAAAACAAAGGCTCATTCAGCAAAATTAAATCACCTAACATGAGGAAAAATAAGGAGATACTTAATGTTAATAAATTAGAAACATACTAAACAATTCCTTAAATTAAGAAATACGTAATTTTGGTATTAACATACAAACTCTATACATTCTGCACTTGACAATGCTGCAAGTAAGAGTCATTTGAAAACTGAACAGACTTCCATTTCCTCAAGTAAAACCATATGTATGGAAGCTGAGTCTATCTTCAAAGTTGCAAAAGTCTTGTAAAGCTTTTTAATGTCATGTCTGTAAAACAAAAACAACTAGCCACAACATCCATCCCATTTCAAAGCTACAAAAACTAACTACCCTGCTAATTATAATTTATGTTTATAATATTCAAATATGCTCTGCTTCCTAAAAGAAGATACTGGGATATCGAGAAATGTTTAATTTATGTGGAATCCTTAGAATATTGACTTACTTGAGATATGTTACTGGTAAATTTCAACAATTTGTAATGGCCATCTGTAGACAGATAACTATAGAGAAAATTAATTACCTTTTTTTGTTAAATACTTCATGTTATCTGAAATTACAGCACTTTTATCTTGTGAGTCCAAAAAGGAGAAAGTAGAGAAGTCTTCCACATGAAATGGAACTGCGTAATGTAAAACACGAGGTATTAGACTTAAAAAAAACAAAAACAAAACCTAAAAACAACTCATAACAATGTCCAAGAAAAGGAGTTACCAGAGGTGGATCTGAAATGTATGTATCTTCTTTCTGCTCCAAGAATACTGGGGTTTATACGGGAAACTACATTGTTCTGATCCATAAGAAAATCCACAGCATTTACATGATCATCTAACAAACCCTGGAATATGAGCAAAATGTAAAATCTGCACTTTTACGACAGATTTTCAAGAGAAACAAAGACCAAGTATTTGTGCAATCTTGCAGCTGAACTTAAAGTTTCTATATACACCAAGTTATGGACAATGTCAGGTCAAAACCATATAAATGTCACACAGATAGTATTTCAAAATATCAGATACATATTTTGCAATGCCACTGCAGTACATTCTCAGTTTCTGGTTGAAAATTTCCATATAATGACTACATGCTTAGCTGGCCCCTCAGCCTTGAATAATTTCAATATACTGTTTCAAAACCATGACCACAACGTAATTGCAAGTGAGATATTACTAATTTCAAGCCATCTCATTATTAAAAAAACATAATATATAAAAATGACTGAAACAATTCAATTGAAATTCAACAATTTCAATATCAAATATTTCGCCCTGCACTCGTTCAGAAATATTAAACATACCATGAACGCTGCCCGCTGAAAGAAGCCGGTGGTATCAAAAATCCTCTGAAGAATAAGCGCCTCCAGCTCTGCCGCATCCATCTCCTCTCTGGGAAAGGGCACGCCATTAAACAGCGCTTGAGGCAGCGGGCCCAGGCCACTCTTCTTATAGAAGGTTGCTCCTGCCTGATCATATCAGAAATATCACAGGATTAAACAGACTGTGGCTGACCGTAGTAAAAAACCAGAAATAATATCAAGAGAGGATGAACTCTAATCTCCAAGCTCTCTTCACTGTCACACCTTGTCATGAGTAGCAGGGACAAAACAGAAATCGTTTGGAAACCAAACAGGACAGATGGGACTCATTTGTCAAACAGCATGACAAGAGAAATTATAGATCTATATACATTGTTGTGAACTTTATCATCTTGCTGAGAAATTGTCTTTTATTTTGCTTAACATTCTTAGCAAACAAAAATAAAAATGAACCAAATTACATCAAAGACACCTGAGACAGTCAAAGCTGTTTTTACCAAAGAAAGAGCCCTAAAAAAACATCAAAAGGTTTGTAAATCAAGCTTTATTTGATAAAAAAGCAGAATTCAAGAGAGATCCCTTGACATGCCAACTAGAAAAATACTTGTGGCTCCTGAAAGCAGCAGGCAAGAGTAAATTTTCATAGTGAGAGTAGTAATGCAGAAACCTTTACAACATTTCCATCAATGACTGAATGGTAACTGAAGAAAAATTTGACTCAAAGGTGCTGTAGTAACTTGCCTTAACATTTAGCAACCCTTCAGCTTAGTAAATGCATTGAGTTGTATACACTGCAGTATTTCTTACTCAGGATAGCTCCTAACGTACCTTCCTCCCTTCATCGTATTCAGAATGAACGTCCAGGATACTCTGAACATCAGCATGGGGGTACTCACTTCTAAGAACACGTTTCACATCATCTACTGTCAGAACACTTCCGTCTTTCACTTCATGGTACATCTGTAAGAATTATACCCAAATTTAACAATGAAGTAAGTTGCCAAACAACTTGAAAAAATTAATAGAAGTAAGTAAACAATAAATGAGTATAATATTTTATAGTGCTCTAGCAAATTTTATACTGGTATAATTTTATATTGCTTTTATTGCTATACTGCAGTTTTTATACTGCTTTAGCAAATTATCACCATTGCACATATATACAATATTACATCAGAGCACTGTTCTGATTGATCTATTATTATACCTTTAGTCTAAATCTGAAGTGGCAAAAGAAATACACCTGTGTGAGCTGAATGTGAAAAGTTATTTCTCTCTACTAATTGGAGAGGTAATCCAAATTCTTGCTATAAACTAATGTGGGTAGATACCTGAATCTATATTAATCCAAGCCTAAACTAGTCAGTTTATCTACAGTGATAATTTTTCCTTACCAATGTTGTTTTATTTCATAGAGTAATATTTTATTCCTTTCATCATACATGCAATAAAGATTTGAAGTGAAAATTATTCAATCCATTCCTCTTCAAAGGAGGAACAATATTTTCCTCTATAGCTCTGAATATCTCAAACTTTATTTTATTGCTTGTGTTTTTGTTATCTTTCATTTATATTTGTCATCTCCCCCTTTTTATATTATGAAATTAAGTAAAGAGAGGAATACAACATTTTAAAAAGCACGCTGTAAATTATATTTTTTGATCTAGTCATGGATAATTGTTACCCATGCATGTCAGCTCCTTCACATTTGTGGATTTCTCTTCCAAGGTATTTCTAGTTACTTCAATTCCTTTAATCTTAAAATCTCTAAGTTTGTCCATGACATCATGACATTTTCTAGGCACTAAACATAAAACCAGAAAACAAATGGAAGAAAAATTGTTATGTATAAATACCATATTCTCTTTTACCCACAGAGCCTTTACATAGATGGCTCACCTTATTTCTCCTCCATTCATCTCTCATCTCTGAAACTCCTGTCTTAGGAGAATGTGCATTCTCTCACAAAGTTAACCTGTCTCATTAAGCTGCAAGCCTAGAATACTTCTAAGTTTTCTGCACCCATGGACTGCTCAAGCATGACCAAAGAAAAGAAATTATCTTACTGCTTCACTTCCCACAGTGGACAATAAGAAAGGTTTTTCAAATAATAAGGTTTTCCGAATCTTATAGAACTGCCAATGTGACATTAAAATCCTTGTACTCCAAAAGACACAGAACACAAAGACAGGCTCATTACGTTAGCACAAATAATACAGAAAAATTTTTCGTAGTACTAAAAGCTGCAAGGCATGCATCTACTTTTTTATATTATTGAAGAAAGCCTGTTGATAGGCAAAATTACAAGAGCAAATTGGTTTCTGCAAGAGGAAACTATTTCTGCAAATAATTCTATAGACTACTAATGCCGTACATGTTTTTAATACTTCATTTCTGCATAAAGTAAATGCATACGTCTCATGTTATCACAAGGTAGCAAGATCCTAACTATATAAAAAATGAATAAATTATAAAACAGAAGTAAATAGCTGATATCTTGTGAAAGAACTAACATTAATTATCGACATAAAGGCCTGAGAGGTGCCAGATTCCTCTGCAATGTAATTAAAAATTCTCCAGAGAGCTACTCCAGCATCTTCATTTCCATCAATTTCTTCTTTTGTACTTAAAATGAAAACAATTCCAATTCTATAAAAAAAAATAAAAAGAGATCATACATTTTAACACAATATCTTCTTCACACACATTCTTATCAAAACATAGAAGAACAAAATGCTTACACTCAAGTGATCCACACAGCACATAGAGATAGAAACTCTGTACCTGGGTGGTGTTTCCGTGACTGTGTGGTGACATAGGACACCAGCCATGCATCCTTCATCAGCTCTACAGTATGCTTAGGTTACCAACCATGTACTGACTTTACATATACCTTTTAAAGCTGACAATAATTAAGATTTCTGTGAGTCAATGGGGTTTAATGACAGTACTTTCTCCCCTTATATGTATGAGGGTTCTGATTCTTTACATTCCTGCCATCATCTCTTAGTGAGTCTTTGTTTTAGTCTGGGCATTGTCTGTCTTTTATTTTTCCTGAAAGGGATATCTTGAGTACTGATGGCCCATCCACTCCTACTAGCCCTTCTCTCGAACTTTTAACCTTCTGGCTCTTCTTCCACCCTGACATTGCTGTTCATTTTCCACTCACACCAGTTTTAAACACATCTACTACTAATCCCTAATTTCTATTAATTCAAAGAAAACCCAAAGGAATATGAGACTTGAGAGGTAAAAAGATCTGTTGGAGGTGCTGCATTGATAATGTTTTCATGTGAAAAGGCTGGTCTGAGACTAGGCCATACTATCTTTATGGTCCCTTCCAACCCAAACCTTTCTGTGAAAACACACAGACCACTGCAATCTATCTTTCATTACATTTTTGTAATTGAATCATAAAAAATTAAGAAAAATAACAACGACAAAAAAGATCAGAACTAGTAAAATTTTAAAGTAAAATTAAACACCTGTAATTTATTAAGGTCACAAAAAGCCATTTCACAGGAAGATTTTAAATATTTAACCTGCAATTCATCTTGCTGAACTTTGGATATCCTTCTTTTATAAACTGTGGAGATAAACAGGCATTTCTGAGACCAACTCACTTTTTCTTACAGCTAGGTATCTCAGATCAGCCAGACTGCTCCTCAGAAGTGTCTGTCTCTCAAATGATGACCAGTTCACTTTCAGAAATTCCAAACTTGATGACGATAATCTCAGTTTGGTGTATATTATATGCAAGTGTGTATATCAAAACAACATGAGATAAAGCAACCACAATTGAAAGAACTGAATTTTAAAAATTCCCTGAAAGCACGTTTTATATACAGAATATTTTTATTAGAATGCAACTTTGCAAGGGTGCCCAGTGGGACTATTTGACAAGATAAACTTTTATCAGACTTTCACGGTTCATTTTGCTCACACTCAGGTATGTTATACCTTGCAATCTATTTGCTTAAGAATACTTAATACTTGAGTAAACTTGACATAAATGGGTAACCAATGTGCCTTATTAGAATGTCATTGCATTTGACTTAACTTGAATTTACATCCTTGTCTAGTAGAATAGAAGATAAAGAAGAAAAAATGAAAGCATCCTTATTTAAAGATCTTTCCTCAAGACTTTCAGTTTTCCCTACCTAAGTGGTACATCATGATGATAGAATAATTCTGCTAGCTTCATATAATCACCAGTATCTTCTTGGACAGGATCAACAAAAAGTACCTAAGAAGAGAAAACATATCAGGCATACATTTATTCTTGATGTCTGTTTTTATTTTTTCTTTAGACATAAAAATTAAGACAAGAACACTAATTTCCAAAGGAGCTGTAGGTCCGAGCTGTTTTCAATGTTTTAGAGCATTCATTGTAAGAAAACATTAGGACTATAAATGCAAATAACATCAGAATTAAGGAATTTGGACCAAATGGTGAAAACAGGATTTAACTATTTACTGAACTTCAAACCAAGTGATCCCACTTTTCTCCTTTGAAAGACTCCGTGTCATTACTATGTTTTTATTAATGAATTCCATATTTATTTTAGAAAGATATAATGCTGATTTGTCCATTATGTCTTTTAATAAACTCTCTTCTGTTGTGAAAACCAAACAAAAATAAACTAACAGAATATTTTGGCTAAAAACTTTAAGTTAAAAAATGGAGCTTTCGGGAAGAATTCTTCCTTCCTGTCTCACCTATCTTTGTAGTCTCTTTTTCACTTAGTGTAGCTTGGAGTATAAACTCAGATCTTTCAGGCATGCATAGAATCTAAAACTGGGATGTGAATGCATAGGCAAATTATCCTTATGTAGATTTAATTGGACATCTGTACCTCATTTATTCAACTTTGCATCGCAAACTCCCCTTACAATTTATCAAATTTGCTACAGTAGCTGAAATGAAGCAGAAAAACTAAAAATTTTGAACACCCCCCCTTCAGATTATAGTGAAATAGTATGTCATAGATTTCTGTAATACAGCTTTTATATTTAACCCTGAATACATAATGCAGTCTACTTCTTGTTACACACATCTTACGCTTCATTATAAACATACATTTTTTTATTACCTATTGCTGCTATTGTCATTGTCTTTTTATACACAAACTTCAAATCACTTCAAGCACCTACATCAAAGACAAAGGGATCAAGTGCACTCTCAACAGCTTTGCAGATGACGCCAAGCTAAGTGGAGCAGCTGACACACGTGAAGGAAGGGAAGCCATTCAGAGAGACCTGGACAGGCTCAAGAAGTGCATCCATGGGAACCTCATGAGTTTCAACAAGGTCAAGTACAAAGTGCTGCATCTAGGCTGGAGCAATTCCCAGTTTATCAACACAGGCTGAGGGATGAACGGATCAAGAGCAGCCCTGCAAGAAGGACTTGGGGGTACTGGTGGATGAGAGGTTGGACTTCAGCTGGCAACGCGCACTCATAGCCCAGAAAGCCAAACGTGTCCTGGGCTGCATCCAAAGCAGCGTGGGCAGCAGGGCCAGGGAGAGGAATCTGTCCCTGTGCCATGGTGAGACCCCACCTGGAGTGCTGCATCCAGCTCTGGGCTTCCCAGAAAAGACATAGACCTCAAGTGGGTCCAAAGAAGGGCCACCAAAACAATCAGAAGCTGGAGTACCTCTCCTATGAATATAGGGAGACTTACAAGAAGGAGAGGATTTTTTTACCAATAGTAGAGACACTGTAGTGATTGAACAAGAGGTAGCAGTTTTAAACTAAAAGAGGACAAATTTAGACTGAATCTGAAGAAATGAGGATGGTGAGACACCAAAGGTATCACAGGGGAACTGGCTGTTCAGAGAAGCTGTGGATAGACCACCACTTAAATTGTTAAAGGATAGGTTGGATGAAGTTTTGGTTCGTGGCCATTGCAGGAGAGCTGGACGAGACAACCTTTAATGGCGCATTACAACCCAAACCATTTTATGATTCTGTGGTTCATAAGACTACCTTCTGTAATTTTAATTTAAATCAGCAATAGTTGCTTCCTTAGCTTACTAAGTGATATGGAATCCTATTTACAGAGGAAAAATTAAGCTACAAGACATTAACAAATAATATGTTTTGTAACTTAAGTATCTTTGTATCGCACTTTACCATCTCTAAACAATAAAGCTATCATTACTTCCCCTCATGCTTTGATAATGGTGAATTTTCTATGCGTAACATGGAAAGGAACATAAAAATTCTTCACAAAACTGTGCCCAGATCCATCTGCAAATCAAACTAATAACCACATATGACTCACTAGATAAAGCAATATTCACTACTCTTAGCAGATCCACACAGAAAACTTCATAATAAATCCAGCATGTGTATTCTTTAATAGTCTGCCGAAGTATTAACATATACACTACGCAAAACCCCTGAAGTTCTCCCAGCTTACCAAATTATATAAATTGCGTCTAATCTCCTGTAAAAATCCAGGAAATGTGGGTTTTAGCAGTTCCTGATAGCTTGCAGGCCATGTGCTATAGCTGTGATCTTGTTCTATATTATTAATCCACTAAAAAAAAAAAAAAAGGCTGCCATTTAGAAAACATGCATTGAACGCTGACAAAAATATGTGGGCATAATAATATTATAAAATGTCTCCCATTCTTTTGTTAAATGATACCACAAAATAGCTTTTACATTTTATCTTTATTTTTTCTTTTTAATCAAACTGTTTTTATCTGCAGTACACAATAAAACTAATACTGGATGGAAAAGGAAAAAGGATCATTAGTCCTGTGCATAAAGGATGTGAATAAACCATTTTTTTAAACAATGAAAATTACTTTCACAATGCAAACTTCATAGCATTGTATCACACAGGTGTGTGTAACACAGCATAACCATCTTGTAATACAAGTAAAGTATTTATCTTCAACCTGCCTCAACAGAACTTAAGATAGATCAAAACAGTAAATTAACATGTGGCTGATTTGTTCTTCTAGTCCCTTTTGTGCAAGCCGGGGAAAACAGAAGAGTGAAATGTGGCCCTTTCAGGTGCAAGAAAAGAACATTTTAGTGCCTTTTCCCCTGGTGTATAACTTTTGTAATGAAACCTGTGTAAATTTTGAAGAAGGGTACAAATCACAGTCATTGGACAGCTAGAAATAATGTATTTAGGAGGCCTACAATTCACTTATCATAATTGTAAAGTTCACTTAGAAGTCTTGAATAATATGAGATATTATGTAGTATTATGTAGCTACATAAATTGCTATAAAAGATAAATTCTATAGTTTGGAGTATGCAACTACTCTAGATATATTTTTCTTTTTCTTTAAACACTCAATATCTTAAAATTTTAATAAGGTATAAACTAGAGAAAATTACTCATAAAAATACTGAAGGGATATTGCCCTTTAAAACATTTTAAACTGCTAATGGAAATATAGCCTTATAACTAGTACTCCAATTGCAGTATACAAAAAGAAAAACTGTTTCATACAGAGAATTATCAAAGATGTAATCTCTAAATAAATAACTTTAGTTACTTACTATTATTGAAGAGTGACGAATATCTAGTGCATAATTATTATCCGTAGGATGTACATGCAACCTCATAAATTTACTCAGGGTATCCTCTTTGATTCCAAGTTCATGGAGGCCATGCATCACTTTTCCTTCCAGTTTAAGAGTCTCTAAAATACTTTTTCAGGAAGATAAAGTGCATAATGTCTACAAAGAACTCTTGTCATGACATAAAAATTATTTTTAAAACTAAAACCAATCTTCATTTTATAGTCTTAGAAATGTTTTCTCTTTATATTCTACCACAACCAAACGTTTAAAACAACATCAGTTAATAACACTATATGTCTCTAACTTATTTCAAAACATAATTACAGCAGATTATACAATTCTTTTATTCATTCAGATCTATTTTATATGAAGTAATTTTATCCATCCTTAGTAAGAAGTGGCAGGATGGAAGAGTAAATGCTTTCTTGTTGCACTGTCCTGCCTGAGGCAGAAATCCAAGCTGGGGTACCCGTACCCTAAGAAGCAGCTTTGCAAGTGAGTAGAGAAGCAAGTAGCAAGTGATGGAGACACAGATGAACTCTAAACCTGTATCATGGCAGAACTCAGAAAAAGCACAGAGGGAACACACAGCCACACCCTAAAACCTCCCAGAAGACCCAATGGGACTCTGGAACATCTGCTGCAATCTGAAAGTTCAAATTTGATAATAAAAAAAAAACCCTGAAGTACTCCACAGCAGAACACAGCTGGCAAGACTTTGCAACTGCCTTCATGTCTATATCTTCCTGATTTTTAAGTAACAGGGATATGAAAGCATTACTTACTTTTTATGAAGTGCTTTCCACACCTTTTTACAAGCACGTTAGATTCCTCCCATTTCCAAATTTATTTTATGAGGTGAGTTGTAAAATTATAAGCAAATAAGAAAACATATTCCAAGAGAAAAGGCTATTCTCAACTACTTATACAATGTCCATACTCAAAGTAGAACCACTGTAAATCAGTATTCTTCCTACTGGAACACTTCCTTGCCCCCAAAATGCAATAGCTGAGATTAGGACCATGAACACAACTTCCAAGTATTATTAGTAATTCTGTGACCTCCAAACAAAATATGTATCTTACCTAAAGGGATCATGAAAATCCAGGTCAATAGGAAGGCCATTTACAAATAAACGTGCTTCTCCAGATTGAATTCCAAGTGTTTCATGGAAATGCTGCAAAAGTAAAAAGTACTGCTTACTTATTTAGGTATATGTCTACACTAGCACATATAAATACCTTTAAGTAATTCTGCAGAACAGACACATCAAATCTCTTCCACACAATTTCCTCTTCTATCTGAGTGTTGGAAAAATATTGACCACATATTTTATGAGTGCTATTTAATACACTTCAGATGTACAGATACAAATGAAAACGACCTACCTGTACAAGGCAGAGAAAAGGACACATTCTTGGTGTTTGCCAACAGAAAGCAAAAATACACACATACAGAAATACAGCTTTTAAGTTTTTAAATTATGTCTATATATCCATTCAGCAAAGGGAGACCTTATGTATCTCCCTCAGACCTCCACTTGAAACCAGTTTTCTCAATGATTTAACATCTCTCAATTCTGGAAAACGTGTAGTTGAATTGTTTCAGAGAATTAGGAAAAATAGACTAGAAACTTAAAATCTCATCTAACAAACTGACCATGGAAAAAACACAGATGAGAGAGGGACAGCAGAGCATATCTTTGCTTGGCAAAGAAGAAAAAAGATCCCCAATAAACAAATACAAGAGGAAGGTTGTATTTAGGAAGTAAAGCATGTATAATCATTTTCCTACAGAGAGCTCTGAGGCATGCCATTCAGTCTGTAGCAAGATAAGTGACAGGAGCAACAGCAGTAGTGTATTCCAACTCATGACAGAAGGAAGAATCAGATTTCAGGATCTGCCTTAGCTCCCAACAGAGAAATAGAAAACACAAAAAATACTAATTGAGAATGATGTATTCTTTCCCAATTTAGCTCCCACTTGCTAAGCAAAGTAAGTGCGAACAAAACATGTACTTTAAAAAAAGCATGCCTAAAGCAAGCAACTCAGACTCAGCATATCACTCCTGATATAAACCTGTAACTGGAAAAATGAGAGCAAAAATGAGAGAGCATTGAAAATGGCATTATTTCTGTAAAGCAGTGGGGTTACTTTCACACAGTTAAATGTAAGTAGGAAATGCAAACAGGAAAAGAACTGAGCTGAATTGTTAAGGTTGGAAGGGATCACAGTGTGTTATCTGGTTCAATCTCCCTCCCCAAACAAGGTCATCCTAGAACACACTGCAGATATGCATTCTTGAATATCTCCAGTGAGATACTCCACAACCTCTCTGGGCAATCTGTTCCAGTGCTCAGTCACTTGCAAAACAAAGAGGTTCTGCCCCATGTTCAGGTGGAACTTCCCCATTCATCGATTTTTGCCCATTGCCTCTCTTGTCCTATTGCTCAGCACCACGGAGAAGAGCCTGGCTCCATCTTCTTGACACCCTCCCTTCAGACACTTATTGATAAATCAGAGGTGAGATTCTTAATATAATTTTGATACTAGATATTTGATTATCTAGAAGTGCATCCACTTTGTCATAAAAACATTGATGGAAGGAGTATTTAGGCATTCGACACCAGAATTTAGGGCTGATAATATTAATGTAGTATTTTCTTGCTAAACTTCATCAAATTATTGCATTGCAAGTTGTGAGTTCAGTTTAATTAGATTTTTTTTTCTTTTATCTACAGCAGTTCTTTGTCTATTTCTTGCTGAGGTATCAACTCATTACACCTAAATCATCACATGTCTTTCACTTTTAATAACTTTATTTCCTCCCATTGCATTTCCTATTCAACTTTCATTATCTTGAGAGGGAATCATCCAGTTACACACAGCATGGGATCATATCTCTCCTGCTGCTAGATGGATGTACTGCAGTTCAAGAATGCACATGACAATTCATTGTGCTCAAGCAGCAGTGTTCAGGAAGTTTCCTTACTTTTATTCAACAAATTTTAGCTTTTAGCTGTCTAAAGGCCTTTAGACTACAGGAAGGATGTGACCTCACATGAAATTAAAACTTAGTGTGATAGGTGCATAAAATCCTCTTAAAGTTAATGTAATTAATATATTAAAGCAATCATAGGAGTAATTCAGCAGAACAACTACAGAGATATCCAATGTAATTTGTTTCAGATCCAAATTTTAAGCTACTTCTCCCAATCCTTATATTTAGCAATGATCAGTTTAATTCCTGACAGTCCTTTACTTTTTTTTTTTAACTTTGTTTGTTTGTTTGTTTTAATTATTATTTTTTATTTTGTGGTGGAGGAGTAGTTTTTGATTAAGCAGTTAGTTTTGATTTTTGTGTTGCAGTTAAGGAAAGTAATTGTAAAGATTTCATCAAAAAACAGGAAAAGTCCTGATACCAATACTCATGCTCTAGAGGAACTATGATCATCTGAGATTTGTTTTGCTTTATGCTGGCGATAATCCTAACTACAAAGAATTACAGGAAAAAGTGTATCTTGGCTGTGTACAGAAAGCAATGAAGTGGAGACACTGATTTCCTCCCTCCAGCAAAAACTACAGAACTTCGCACTACTGCAAGAAACAAGGGGCCTGCAATTGAGCCCACTCTAAGATCTCTGTGAAACCCAACAATCAAAGATGTACCCTGCACACAAGAAAGTTGAACAGCTCAAGGAGGTGAACTGCTGAAATACATGAAATGTCTTCTCAATATACCAGCCCCATGTTCAATCACCTGTGGACAAATAAACTGTTTGCATAACCATTTACAAGGATGTAACACTCAAGCCTGTCACAACACTTAAGGCTGGAAAGCCTTACATGAATTTTGCATGGCATAGAATTTAAAAACATTTCTGTGATATTTTTGCTACAATAGAAATGACAAGCTCTTTATGAGAAGGCTTCACACCAGTGCATGAAGGACATTCTTCACTTTCACTATTTTGGAAAATGAAAGAATCCAGAAAAGATATTCCTCAGGAGTTATTAGTCTTGGCAAGGCAAGAGGAAAGGCCTAAATGGATTCAAAGCAAAATGATACATGGAAATGTTCCAGAAGTGCAGGAGTGACATAAATAAGGTAAAAATCTCTTTCACTACAGTAGCTGGTCAATCTTAACACCATATGAAAATACATGTTCTGAAAATCAAGACTAAGGACAGTACTGTGGATGCCATTTCACATGACCAGTCCTACAAGAATGGTGCCCAACATTTAACTGCAACGCTCAACTTGAAAGAAAAAAATCCCAACTGAACAGAGACAGACACAATGAATTCAACAAATATTAGTGGCATCTCAGAATAAATCTCAGATCAGTCAAAATCACAGGAACAAGGACTCCTCATACGGTACAAGGAACAAAAGATGCCATGAATCAATCAAAGATGAAACAAAACCACCATCTGCTAGAGATGATGTTCAGAACACCTTGCAGAATAGCTGCATGTGTGATTCTGAGAGCGTGGAAAGATCAAAGTTAGCATATGCTGACCACATTATATGCAGCAGTCCTAGAATCAACACCAAAGCTATATAAAAAGTAGCTGATACCTAGTTTGCTTTCCCAGCACACAATCTGACTGAACACTCCATGAAAACTGTTTAGCTTTGCCTAATTCTGTAAAACCAAAAGAAAGAATGGAAAAAGTTTCACGAATAGCAGAAAGTGAAATACTTGAATTGCATATTTAAATGTTATCAGTCTCACAAGAGATTTTAGAACAATCAGCTCTTTTTCTCTAACAAAAATTGTGAAAGTTGCTACAGTAAAAATTTTCAAAAGCCGCAATGCAATCGTTGTTCAAATGTCCATCTGAAGAAATAAAAACAAACCTTCTGATTTTCTTCTATTTCATTTTGCATTTTCTTGTCTACAGGTACTCTTGTCAGTGATCTGTTAAAATAAAACATTTGTATCACTCAACCACTATATTTTCAAAAAGCATTATTTTATGTGAAATTGGTATTTTAATTAAAACATCCAATGCATTGTAACTGAAGAATGCTGTAATGAAGTCTTAAAAAGAAGAGTAATTCAGTATCATAAATACTATTTTTTAAGACAACTATTGTTCTGTTTTACTCTAGTAAACCTAGGTTTCAGATTCAGGCTAGGATTTTTTTGCAGTAACATCGTCAATATATTTTTTACCACTCCCAATCTTTCCTCATGGCTTGTTTTTTTTCTGGATGTATATTATAAAAAAGTAAGTTGTTTGGTCATCTAAATTATTACCTGAATACATGCCATATTTGCATATTTTAAGGTAATACTACTATCTTCATGGTACTCAAGTTTACAGCACAGAGAGCCATGGATTTGTCTGGACAAAGGGAAGGAAAACATGCAAGGAATGACCACTTTAAAATTAGCTGAGACTTAGAAAAAGTCATTTGGAGGTAAAGAACATTGAAAATGTTAAGCATTCACATACAGACAAAGTTTTAGTTTCCTTAGTCAATCCATCTTTTGAAGGCAACACATTGATTTGTCTTTTTTACCTTTCATGAATGTTCTGGAAGACTATTTTATCTTCCTCTGCCACAGGGCATTGTATGTGAAGTTTATAATTATCAGGCTTATCATAAAATACTCCCAGAGGCAAATTCATCTCTCCATGTTTTAAAAAAACCTAAACCATATTAACCTAAATCTGACTGTCCTGATAAATGCCAAAATAAATATTCTAGTTGCCTATATGAACAGTTTTTTCAAAACAAGACTGTAGATGTTTTAGTGAATTTGTATGGGGCTTCAAGAAAAACTGGAGTCATCTTAAACATGAAAGTTAACTAAGCAAACTGAGAATGATCCTGCTAAGCCAGTTTCAAACTTGTGGATAGTAAAGCACTTAATAAAACGAATCCTCACCTCCCCCCCGAAGAACTAACTTAGAATAGAACTTGCAAGTATACTCCACATTTCTCACAATGTCAGAAATAAGACATAAAATCAGTTTACTTTAAATAACTATTCAAGCTTTCCAAGCAACCAAAGAGACATACTGTAGGAGCAAACAGTATGATTTCCAAGCTGGGTATTAGAGAGTTCTGAAGTAAAAAACCGTTCCAAAAATACTTTAAAAATCTGAATTTTATCATGTTGAACTCAGGAAAAATAGTAGGGCCTGTAACTCTCAGAAGCACACTCAGTTGATAAAAAATGCACAGATAAAAGGGACAACCTGTATATTTCCAAATGGTTCCTAGTGTGAAGGGACAAGCTATATATTTCCTAGGTTCCTAGTTAGGCAGAAAAATAAAACATAAATGTGAAAATAATAAAAAGATGAAAAGGAAAATACAAAGCTGGTCCAACATTATCAAGGAAGTAAAATACCCATCAGCAAAAGGCAAGCTTTACTGAGAGCTGCTCTAGTAATAGGAAAACAATCCAAGGAATCATTAAATAGCCCCTTCATGTATGACAGTTGACAAGGCAGGATTCTAGCATAATTTTATGGAGAAAGTGAGATGGTTGATCCTTGAAAAGGACATCCTACCAACCTGAGGTAACAAGGATACCTGCGAAAGATGTCTTTTCATTTTGAATTCTGTCATTTGTTCAATTTGTTCAGAGCTTCACAAAATTTTTACTAATGTTTTTGTAATCATCAAGCACTACAGTCTCTAAAGAGAAACACTTCACTGGCTGAAGGTAAATGGATACTACGTGTCTTTCTACATGACGTAGGAATGTTCTTGAATGGCCTTGTGGTTGAAATATTCTCTGTAATTTTATGCATGTTTCTTCTTACCTGGAAGAACATGTAGCCATGTAGTACTGAATGTTGAGGGAAAAAAGGAAACCTTTCACAAGGTCATAATGTTAACACTTGTGAAAGACTAATAAATCCCAAGTAACAGAACATTATAATACTTAAGTATCTGTTCTTTAAGAATATACAACAAACATACAACAAATCAAAGATAAAAATACCCTATAAAATGAATTATTAAAATGTTGCCATGACATATATCAGTTGGTACACTATCTACATCTGATGACATTTTGTAAAATATACCTCAGACTAACCTTTTCAACTGGAAATACTGAGACATAAAAACACAGGTGGTAAATTAGAAAGTGAAAGAAAATTTCAGAGGAATGGTATATTAATTTTTTTATGGTCCAAGGAACCCCATTTTTAAGGAACATGCAGTATTTTATTTTCAAAACTACAGTTCTAAAATTTGTATACAGCCTTTTAAAACCAAATTTCATGTAACAAAAGAAGGTTGTTTCCATATAAAAACTGTCTGAAACGTACACATTTTAAAAATAGCATTATTATAATGAGTGGCTATTTATCTAAAGTGACTAAGCAATAGCTCTTCATTTCCTGTTTATTCTATTTTTTTTTTTCCCAACCTAGTATTTTGACTCATCAGGTTAAGCATGATTACGCTATTAATGAAATATATTCTGTGCACTATTTTTACACAACACTCCTTTGATTTATGTTGTCAATGTAGACCTACTAAATTTAAATTATTAAAATATTTTTAATGTCTCATGTTAAAAATAACATGCTAGATTAGCCCACTAAAATAAATCATACAGGACAGATACAGTGATTTCCTTTTTAATAGTTTTAATTTCTTCTTATACTTTTTCCCAGAAAATATTTGAACAGTAGGTAAATTGAGCTCTCTAATGCCACAACTACACAACAGGAGTTTGAGTGGAATGTAACAATTTAATGACTTGTAAAATGAATGATTTAAATGTCACCTGGCACACTTCAAAATTACTTTTTCCTGTCCTTTAAAGAACAGAACTGGACTTGAAGTTTGACATTACGTTTGCTTCCACTATCTCCTACTGGAAAGCTGAATTTTCTGATTGCTAATCTAAGTGCAAACTTATACCATACTTTTTCATAATAATTATGCCTCAGGCATTTTAAAAGGCATCTTGCTTCCTTGACACACGATGTTACAATGGTAGTTTTTCCATTACAGTGTAGATTTCCTCTAACAGACAGTCAGGGGTGACAATGAAATACTGTGATAATTAAACAGAAGTGGCAAAATGTGAAAGCATGCTGAGTTAAGAACCCTATTTAGCATTACATTTAATTCAGTAATTCAAGCAAATATTCCTGATAGGATTACATGAAGAACTTATTAAGTATGAAGAAAAGCATTTCTCAATTACAATACTATTGGCTTACAGTAAGAACAATTTTTCAAATAAGAACAGTGAAAATCAGGATATTTAGTTAATATTTATTTATTTAATATTTATCTTGATCTTTTATTAAGTAATCTGTTATGGAAAACAGCTCTTCCTTAGAAAGAACACTACCATACAATAGCCAGTGCCCAATCTCAACAGCAACATTGTGCTTAGAACTAATGTGTGTGGGACCGCACAAAACTGATTAATATTATTTTGCCTCTTCCCACTTTGAATAGTTCTGCTACTAATTCAGCCAAAGTTTTCACCTGGGAAAATATCAGTCCAGTAAAATCCATGAGGATTAAGTGCCTGAAGGATTAGCATGTCCTCAAGGCATCTCCTGCATCAGACAGGAAACATTTAAGAGACTGATCATGAGCTCTCCCTGGACTTACCTTCTACTCAATGAAATTGCCTGGAATACATCTAGCAAGATGTCAAACATGAATATCTGACTGCAGGATTTGGATATAAATCTGTATTACTATCATGACAGTCAAATGCAAACATAAATACAGTATTTGAAAAAAAAAAGCTTAAATATCATACCTGGCTCTTATTGGGAAGTTCTGAGCAATGTCTTTCATTACCTTTAAAGCATCATAAACAGGGGTAGACATAATTCGAGTAGCTGCTTGAAAACTAAGATCTAGGGTGGAGGGAGAAAAATAAATAATAATAAAAAAATCACTGGAAATACCACTCAATGATTACTGCCTACAGTCAGAAAACTGTCCCATATACACATTCTCATTATTTGCATATTTCATGTTTCAGTCATTGATTCAACAGTTACAAAAGTTACATTATTAAGGTTGAAAAACTGGCCACATGAATGTTGGAATACTAAGTTCAGGCTTTTCTACAGAATTCTGCTTGACTTTCTTGAACATACACATTGTATATGTAACGTCTAAATTAACAGAAACACTCTGACAAAGCCCAGACCATTCATCATGAGGTATTGTGCCATCATCAAAAGGGTAGTGCCACACTCAAACCTAGATAAACATCAATCCACAGACGCCCATAACTGCAGGAACAAGCAAGACCTTTCCAGATCCAGGACTTCACACGTTTTTCAGATAACAGATATATTTATATGTGGAAGGCTGCACTGAACATGTGATTTGTACAATTTTCAAAAGGAGCAGCAATTTCACTGAGAAAATGGCAACTCACAAATGGAAAGTCAAACTACTGTGAAATTTCAGTTCTTTCTCATAAAGACCTAACATTTTTTTAAAGGGATCTCACTTTCAGAACCAAGTAGATTTTCAGATAATGGGACAGTTTAATCTGTCTATGCACTGAAAAAACAATGATGAACATCAGCTAGCTGTCTCTGGAGTCTAACTTGAATTTTGACATGTAAGACTAGGACAAATCCAGTTTTGGAACCAAATGGGTAAGACAGTGCTATACTACATGCTTCCATGTACCTTGTATACATCTGTATAACAAAATCATGCAGTGCTGGTTTTTCCTCATAATTTTCTAGTTAAGACATTTAAGCAAAAACTGACAGCCTCGGGTTACTCAGTTTGAGGAAAGCTGATGCCATATTGTTGGGGGTTAGATTTGGGTTTTAGTTTTTTTTTTTCCTTACAGAATTTTTTCCCCATAAAGTCGCTAGGAGACTAATTACTGGGTGCTTGTGGGTGCTTTACCAGAACAAAGGAAATGGCCAAAGGAGAGTGAAGCACTGGGCGACACCCTTTTGTGGTCTCTGAGAGTTTTTCTCTCAGAGGGAAAAAGAGATACCATGGGGTTTGGGCAGTTGAAGGGCAGGGGTGGGGGCAGCTTCGCTCTCTTGCTCTCAGCTTCAGGGAGAGAGGACAGTCAGGCCGCTCTTGCTGCAGGAAGAGTTTTTCACTGCCATCACCTGGTCCCGTCCTGAGGAAATCTCCCATCATCTCCTCGTGTGCCCAGGGACTCTGAGCTCTCCTCCTGCCCTGCTGGGCTGAGCCGGCTCTGTTCCACTGTCGCTGCTTTCCTTCGGCACCGCTTTGGATACGCTGCATCCTCGCCCTGCATCCTCGCCCTGCCAGGACATTCCTGCCCTTCCAGCTACCACCGCGGAGCTTTGGTACATCCCATCCACCAGCCCGGGATTTTCCATCGTTCCAGCTTGGTGCTCTCGGAGCTGTGCACCGAGACCAGACTGCCTCGGGCTTTGTGAAACAAAAGCCCCTCGAGGTTCCTGGTTTTGTTTATCATTAATGCTGTAGTTGTTGTTGTTTGTTTGCCTTGTTATACATACCAGTAAAGAGCTGTTATTCCTATCCCCATATCTTTGTCTGAGAGCTGACTTAATATCAAAGTTTTAATAATTTGGAGGGAGGGGCTTTGAATTCTCCATTCCAAAGGGAGGTCCTGCCCAGGTAGCAGACACCTGTCTTTTCTAACCAAGACACATATACAGTAAAAGGTGCTGGGCAGAAAGTCATAGAGGATGCTGCCTAGTAAAACATTGCGCCATCTTCTTGAAGCAATTAGGAATTAAATAAAAAGGAAGGCTGAATCAAAGTGAATAAGACATTCCTAGTTTAGCCTGATAAGGTACTTGTTGGCTGAAAAAAAATATGTGAGTGAGAGGTGGAATGTTAATTTCTATTTCTTAATACTTTTAACAAGAAGTATAAAAAGAAATCACTCTTAATAGTGGGTTTAAGAACCCTTTCAATGGGCACCTAAGTTGTGATCAGCTGAAGCAACAACCCATTTGCTGCTGTCACTACAGATAGTAAGGAAGCTGTGAACTCGGGTCATACACTTAGAACCCTTCATAAATCGTTAATAATTTCCAATTTATGCTGAACAGCTACGATACAAATATTCAAATACCACTGAGGTCAACTGGCATCTTTTTACCTCCTTGGTTATCTCTTGGCAGGGCACTTACAGACCTCCCCTTGCAGCACAGCTGAGAGCGCAGTGTAAGGCACCTTGAGGAAAAAGTACTTACTAATTACTTACCTAAAATATAAAAGCTCTCGAAAGACAACTCTTGAATGGTGTTTAGGTTCCTTTATAAATAGAAGTATGCCCTATAGCTGAAGTAGTTTTGCTTCAATTTAGTTAGATTTTTACTTTGAAGCTAATTAAAGGAAATCAGAGAGAAGCTGAGCCATTAATTCAGCCACTATAATTAGTCATTAAGAATGAACATGAGAAAGCACCCTGTCATGTCAGCAGTAAGGGTATCAAAACAACTGCACCAAAAAATGTAGGTGCTGAAGACTGAAGGTCCTGAACCATAAGCCACTACAAGTCTTCCTGACATAAATTAACAGCATCCCAACACTCAACTCCTTTTAACACTAAGAAACTGGTTTCTTGAGAAGCAGCACCAGTTTCCTTTTTTACATATATATAGCCATAAGACCTCAGAAAAGACCACCACTAAACAGAGACCTTGTACTGTCTTCTGAAGGTAGACATGAAAGGGATTGAAGTTTCACGGCTGCTTCAACTTTAATATCAGCCAAGTGGCATTCAATCACACACAAAAAGAAAGATAGTCAAACCCCCTATTTTCTTTTTTCTATTTTTTTTTCCGAAGTAGATTTCTCAAGAGAACTTTAAAGCAGTATTTTTCAATTGTTTTTAATTTCAGACAAAGATAAATCCTGCTGCTGAACTTCATTGATAAAAGACTGCAAACAAACTATAATTATCTCACACAGCTAATATCAGACTGGACATTGCTAGCAAGCTCTGTAACATCAGGGTCCCAAAAGAAACTGAAGCTCAGATGATTACTCAGTCTCCTTCACTGCACTGATATAGAGGCAAACTCATTTTGATCAGGTTGTCCTCTAAAGCTGAAGAATGTAAGGGGGAAAATTTACTTCTGTAAACTTGAATGTTGTGGCATTTTATGAGAGATTTATGTTTTAGAGTGATTTAGAATTTCATTAAAGCTACAGAACGTCCTGCAAGTCATCAGTACACAAGCTTTAGCAATCAGCATATTTGTTTTCCTTTTCTACAAGAAACCTTTTAAAAGCATGTTCTTCCACTTGATAGTATCTTAAAAAAATGCATCAATGTGAACCCCAGTACATTGATAAAATTCATAAATTAAAGGAAACAACCTGTCCTAACATATATTTCATCACAACCCAGCAGTCATGTCAAAATTATATCTCTTTCCTGACCTCTAAAAAAAAAAATCTAAACCAAGTTTTAATACCTGAGATGATAAATCAGGCAGAAAACCAGGCAATATATCTCTCCATCTTATAAAATTACTTCAATGTTCCCTTAATTTCTAGTGTACAATATAAAGTATCCTTTAATTTCTAGCATACAATACAAGATATCAGCACGTGCCTTTTAAATACTTCAGGCATTATGGTCTTTTTTATGAAATGATATCTCCTTTTAAAAGAAGTTTTTATCATAATGCCAATACATTAAAATAACAAAGGAATATTAAATAGAGTATAATGCTAATTTAAAAAAAAAATGCAATACATACCCTGCATCTCCCAAACCTTCAGTGGTTCCATGTTGTTAGTAGTTTCAATTAGATGTTTTTTAAACTCTATCAGATTGTTTTTCAGATCAGGATGCATCCGTCTACAATAAAACATTTATTACAAAAAAGAATCAGTTACATCCATCAATGTCTGCTTTTACCCACAGTACTGCTCACAGCTAATATTGTATTCTTAGGATAACAACCTATGATATGATATGATTGATATGATATGATATGATATGAAACTCATTCTTGAAACAAAAATACAGATTTTGGGTGAGAAAAGGTGATTTGTGAGGGCTAAACCCCAGTTAAAGAGAATCATAGAATCATTTAGGTCAGAAAGGACTGTTAAGATCCCTAAGAGCAACCATTAGGCCAGCACTGTCAAGTCCACCACTAAACCATGTCCCTAAGTACCACACCTGCCTGGGCATGGCAACTCAATCACTTTCCTGGCCAGCCTGTCTCACTGCTCGACAACTTTCTCTGTAAGGAAATTCTTACTAAATACCAGGAGTTCGCTTATTTTGTAGTGATCTGTCTCAAAACCTGCCACGTAAATTTAGATGGAAGAAATGAAGTCAAAGATTGGACAGTGCGAACACACCATCCAGGTAACTGCTCATTCAGCTTATTATAGGATGATGTATACCTAACTATACATCAACGGTAGTATATATTGACTGTAACTGAATGCACTCTTTGTGGCATTAACTACAAGATGTATAGGCAAGGCAACGTTGAGAACATGTTCTATAAATTGACAGCACTGACAAAATCAATCTACTGAGCACACAAATCATCTGTCAGACCTAAAGAACATGGTACACAAAGGCTTAGCTATTTGTTTTGAAAACACAATAGGTAGGTAAAGAAGTTTCAGGGCAAATACTTCAGCCTGCTACAAGATATCTTTGAAAAAAAAACTCCATTAAATTTCTAAACATTTTATGTCTTCTGCTTACATTCATAACAATTTCACAGCTGAAAAAAGTAAAACTTTTGACATGGTTATGACAGAAGGACAATTTACAGACTACTGAAACATCTATTTCACCTCCTGTATGCAAAGGAGAAGAGGAAAAAACCAGTGAATCTAGAAAGAATGTCAAAAGGACAGCATTATCTGACAGCTTCACAAATCAGCCACAGTGGAGAATCAAGAGATTAAGTATAGCTAAACCTAGGAAAATGCAAGAAGAAAAAAAGCTCAGAAAAAGATATGGCATAAGCATTTGGTATTACCTGCTGTGCAGAATCTCAAGCAGATAGGTGAAACAACAGGGAAGCCTCAAGATCTGAGTGTGCTTCTAACTCAATGTGCTTGAGAACAAAGAGGCAGGAAGGGAGGGGATGGGCTCTCAATAATTTAGACAGAATTAGCAGCTCTGAACTCTGAGATTTATGGTTTAGTGACAATATCTACAAAGAAGTTTACTTCTTGTTTTAAATAATGAGAGAAGACCCACAATCTCGAGGGTTTTTGCTGAAGAAAAACATTTATGATCCATTACATTGATTCATTACAGGAAAAGGGAAGCACTTTGGATGACTGAAACCACAAAATGAATCCACCAACTGAGGACTAGAAGTGCTCAGTAGGGTAACATTCAATTTCATTTAACAGATTGCAGCTTGGAGATAAGAGTTCCTGCTGGAAGAGAACACAAATTCAGAAACTCCAGAATGAGATGCTATCTATAATAAGCCTATCTTCCTAGAAATATCACTCCTTAACTCTATGAAATCCATTACTATCCTTCTTAAAAACATCTTATGGAGATACAGCACAGGGTTTGGATTCCTTGTGCTACTCTTCCATTTTGAAAACCAACGTTTTGATTCTAATGTTCTAACAAATGTGAAATCATAATGTTCTAAGTTATTGTGATTGTTACCCAGGCAGATAATTTTAAAAGTTTACTGTATACAGTCTAAGATAATTAGAAAACTAAAAGCAATACATTGAAATTAACAGACTATACAACCATTGCATCTTTATGTTCACAAGACATTAAAAAAAATCAAATTCCACCAAATAAAATAATTTGCAACATAAATCTCAATTCTTCTATGAAAAAACCCAACTGGTTGAGCTTCCAGAAACAAACATAAAAATTTAATTACAACTTGTATCAACTCACTTTAATCTGCCAAAGAGAAATCCTTGGACATCACTTTCCTCCTCTTCTTCCTCATCTTCCTCTTCTTTTGTCTCATTTGCTCCTGAACACATAACATATGTGGACAATATAAGCCACAAAAGTTATTGTAGTATTATGTTTTTATGAATTATAAGACAGTTAATAGAAACATACAATCACAAAGTTGTCATTCCTAGATGTAGTTTTAATTAAATTTATACTTATGGCATTCAAATTAATTACTCTACAGAACTTTGCAACATTAAAATTAATTTTTAATATAATATATTCAGTGATAACAATTTTTATATAAAATTATGTAGGGGTGATTTAACAGTTCACTTCCTAAAACAGCCATTTCTCAGTTTGATTAAATGATAAGGTGTAACTCTTATCAGGCAACTACTACCAAATTCACACTTGAAAAGCCTGATGACCTTGAAGCACTTGAATCTCCAGCTGGCATTTGATACAACTCAGAGATCAGTTTCTTCCCCTTTAAAAAAGATAAACCATTTTTTGACATGACTCAAAAGTCATTAAACCTTAGTCCTACCAAAGAGAGTTAACTTCCCTTTTATTTTGTGAATGTCCCTGCAAAGTAATTTCTGTGTCACCATGCTGTAGTTACCACTTTCTGTAGTAAATGTCTCATTTCAATATATGGTAATATGCACCGGTCCAAATTCTATGGTACGTCACATCTTTTCTACAGAAGATTGTGAAAGTATTTCCACAGAAATTCAGAAAAAAAACCCTTCAGCCCTGAAACACTAATGTGTAGATACTGTAGCCATTAGTATATGTGTTCACTTCCCAAACCAATTATAAAATAACTGAAGGTTTACAAAGGTAAACAATCTTAAAATTACTGAGAGGAAGAAGACCAGATTGTGTTTTGAAGAGCTACAGAAAACAGCAATTAGAGGTTAGAAAATTGAGTGTATCCTAGAGCACACATCTTTACAAATGTTCTCATCTATTTTGATTTCTTAGTTCCTAATACCTGAGATTTCCTTCTGTAGACAGAAATTAAGTAAAACCTTCCAAATATTAATGACTGAATATTGTACAAACTGAAGATTTTAATGCATTTCAATAGTATCTCCAACAAGATATCAAATCAATTAAAAAACCCACATACCTTTTACCTGCGTGTCATCTACTGCTTTATATTCTGTACTCTTTATTGCAAGTTCCACACCATATCCAGATAAATACATTTTCCTGGAATTTGGTTTCTGCTTGATGATATTATTTTAACAGAAGAAATAAACATAACTTTAAAAAATGTATTTAAAGGAAATTAATGATATCTAATACTGCAACTTTAAAATGTTATGACCTTAAAATCATTAATTAAATTCATCTTTCAATTCAAAGTGCAAGACATATTGGCAGTCCGCTGAGAAGGCATGTAAGAGAACGTGACAACATTCTTTATCTCCTGCAAATCACAGAAAGGCTGGTTAAAGTTGTAGTCTTCACACAATACTAGAAGAGGGACTAGAACAGGCAGAGCTCACAGCACCCTACACAGTTATTAATGCCTCACCATTCACATTTTAAACTGATACTCATTTCTTTGTAATGCTGCCAGACTTTCAGGATATTAAGTGGAATTCCTCTATTTCCGCATCAGACTTACTCTTTAAAAAAGTTTTGATAAAACATTTAATCACTTTCTGCAAGGAGTAATAATAACATGTATTAAAGTAACACTGCTAAAAACTAAAAACTGCCACTTACTAAAAACAAACAACAGCTACTTCTAACTTTGGAGTGGAAGCTTGACAATCAATAGCGTAATTACACAAACCATACTTATTTCTGAATACATGTCCTAGTTTGCCCCAAATGTATGAAAATCCCCCTTCCAAAATGCAGTTTGCACATGCACAGCAGCAGTTTCTTGAAAGCCTTTGAGCTTTAGCTTGCGATTTCTAAGAAGCATTTTGTACTGAGAATCCTCCAGACTACAAGTGAAAACCCAGCAGGGCTGGGAGGCTTCTCTGTCCATCCTCTAAGCAAAACTAAAGGCAGAGGGAGCAGAGAGCACTCTGTAAGTAGTCTCAGAGATACTCAGTTAGAAAAAGAAAGAGACAGCAGAAAAACCATACCTCTTCTGTTATCAATGCTCCCTCTTCTGGCATTTAATGTAAAAAAGGAGGGAGAATCCATCCCAGTGTGTACCAAAGAATAAAAATGGAGGTTGTGAGGAAGGAAGAAAAGGTAAGAGAGGTCTGAAGAAAGAAAAAGTGCAGGCAAGAAGACAACATGTATTTGGGGAGACCATGATGCATAAGCCAGGCAGAGCAATGAGACATTTAATATGCAAGTAGGCATTTAATTGAAATAAAAGCATAAAATGAATTCAAGACTGGTTTCCTCAAATTCTCTATTTCATTACTGTGAGCAAACAACTCAAAGTCATCGGCAAACTACGTTTCTCATCTCCCTGAAATGCCTAGCCTACATAAATCACAGCAGCCTCTCACTCCATCAGATTATTCTGATTAGTCACACTATTTAAGAGCTGTATTAAGAGCTGTACTTTGAATATAAATCACAAAAGCTTTCCAATAATCAAAACTGGGGACAATACAGTTCCATGTACTGGTATTTTTCTTGTTTTGTTTCAGGGAGAAGAATAGGTTAAGAAAGAATTCAGAAACATTGTGTTTCAAATAGTGACACTATGGAACACAAACATTTTAAAACTGGTCACTGATGTTGGCAGTGACACCATGCTGCTGTATCTCAATGAACATGAGATTACATGGAGAATATGTAAAAATATAATAGGCAATTTCTCAGTTTGATTTTCTATTCTACTTCCCATTTTTCTAATTCTAGTTACTAATATATTCAGTCTGCTGCACCAAGATTCACCCGAAATCCTCGTACACTGTACAAAACCCAGACATATAACCAAAAAAGAGGTGTTTCAAGATCAGAGATGCAATCAGTGCTTGCATGCAGGATTGGTAACATTAGCATGCTTTCCTGGCTTCATAGTTTGTATTTGGTGAATTACTTATCTAGAGAGTTTTAATATTAGAAAATATACTGCATATAATTTAGACAAATGGAAAAATAAATGTAGAAAATGTGTTTTGTCAAAAGGCAAGCAAAGTGAAGACAGAATACTAACAGTTTACTGAAACAATATTGATTTGAATTGCATACCTGAACATAATGCCGGAGAACATAAACAATTTCCTCCTTTTGTGCCTTCTCAGATAAAATCTTGTGGAATTTTACGAAGTCTTTTGTACCCATTTCTGCATATAGAATAACTACTGGGCCATCCTCTTTGATAGTTGGGAATTTATGGTCTCCCTTAAAAAGATATGGCCTGGGTCTGGTTTTAAAACAAGTAATTGTAATATTATGAAGTCAGAAAATTAATTAAAACAGTGGCAGTTTTTCTACTTCATAATTAAAAAATAGTAAATGTTTATATGCTAAAAGTATACAAGCCATGTTAAAATCATCACAAAACAATAATGACTGCTCACAAATCAACCCAGAACAACAAATTCACAAATAAAAGTATAAAAAACTAAAAAATCAGCATCAACTATATATAATTGAAATGTATTTTATCAAATCACCCCTCAAAGCATATGAAAAGCATAGCACTCAGACATTTTGTGCATCAGTAACAGCTTGAAGCTTTTAACTTGAATGATACATTACAACTATTAGAGATGCACAGAGCAGTCAGTGAGTAACAGAATAGCAGAGGCAGATTCCGTGAAGTTTGAGAAAGCTGTCAACACACCTGGAAGCTAACTGGGGTTATACTATTTTGAAACCATCAGGTTCTTTTAATTTAGCTAATATTGCAAATTTTGGCTGCTTACCTACCCTCCTAATTGAAAACTAGGACTAGAAAAGTTACACTGCAATGATTTCTTAGATGAATAAAAAGACCTCTTGAATAAAACCTGGGAAAGATGGAGAAGTAACAGAGGATATGATTGAGTAATACACTCAAGGTAGCAATTATTGATGAGCACACTTTTTAAAGCTGCCTTTGCACTTATGGTCGACAGACCAGTAAATTGTCTCCAAGCACCCCCAAGACATGTTAGGAAAGTAATTCAACACACAGTACAGAACTGTGTGTGGTAGACACTCACTGAAGAGCCATATTGGAAAGGTGTGAGCAGAACACCACAACTCTCTGTGATGCAGATCTTTGGAACATTTTTAATGTAAGAAACCACAGAATAATTTACACTGCAAAGGTAACCTTTGGAGGTAATGTGCTGCAAACCCTCACTCCAAGCAGGAGCATTTCTATGAGGTTACTCAGGGTTTTAACATCAACGTCCTATGTAAGTTCGGTAGGTATGCAATCAAGGATCTCATTTGTAAGGCAGAAATAAAAGGAAGGGCCCAGTTTAAGAATTAACTTGGGTGCAGATAGTTGGGTGTCACAGAAATATCAGGCAAGCTGGCCCACCACTATCACAGACAAGGCAGACCAAATAGGTGAGATCCAGGAGCCTGAAATGACTCTTGAATGAGTAAGCTCTGTGGAAGAATTGATCCAGGTTTGCCCCCATGAAAGTGTGGGGTGCAACTTGAGAATTTCCTTCTCATAACCAGAGAGACAAGAGCTGCCACTGTCATGGAGAGAGTAGAAAACCTCAACGAAGGGAGCTTCTCTTTTCCTAACTTTATCCACTCCACTTTAACCAACCAACGAAGGTGGTTACTGAGTGCTGCCATGATGTGAATATAGTGTCAATCTTGTACCACAATGAATGAAAGCTTCATGAAAATATTAAGTGCTGCAATGAGTAACACTGCATAGAGCTCCTCTAATGACCTTGGGTTGAGAATTAAAGTGTTCAGCCCTTGTAGATCCAAGATAAGCCTCTGTTCTTTGTTTCTCTTCAACACTGAATAGTAGTGACAAGGAATTGATTCTCCTGCTCTTAGAACTGAAAGGTAATTAATTTTCTGCCATAAGAGATGCTCATAAAAAGGCTGCCTAAAAGACAAGGAAGAACAGCTGGGCAGACAAAAAGAAAAAGATAAAAAAATTACACAGATGTGGAGTTCAACACTTGCTAGGGTAGTACAGGCAACTATATGCTTGCCTAGATAGTACCCAGGATAGGATGCAGGAGCAGTGTGATAGAAGACAGCAAACATGTACTGACAAATGTAAGGCACTGATAGTTTGGAGCAAAATGGGACTCCAATTAATGCTTCTGCTCTTCACAGAGTGACAGCTCCAGAAACCTTAGCGTTGTGTTTTGGACAGTTAGCAAGAGAAGCAATCCCAACCATTTAACCATGTGTTCTTTGACAGGCCCAGAGCCCTTGAGCTTGGGAGCCATTGCACTTCCACACAAAATACTTCCAGTTAGAGCCACAGAGTCCATTGCAACATGGCTGAAAGTGCAAAAGACATCATCACAGTCGCTGTTGTGTAAAGGACTGAATGAAGCAAAACCTTAACCTTGACATGCAGAATAACTGGCCTGAGACTTACTGAATGTTGGGTTGAGATGATGAATCCACACAAAAAGAATGCTGCAGCCTCTTCCTTCTCTTCCAGTGAGACTTGAAACTATGAGTCCCTAAAACCAGGGCATTTCTAGCATCCTCATCCAAATATAGTGAACAACTGAAAGCATAACTTAAATTGGCCTGGCTGAACTGGAAGAGCCATGACAGACAGAAGTCACAGAACGGAGCACAAAGGAAAATACTTTGAAATAATAATAATAAAAAATCAATAAATCAAAAATATCTCTTTTATAAAAAGACAGAAAAAGAATGACTGGTTTAGAGCAACCAGCTGTGACATGGCACACTGTCCCTTATATCATTTGTTCACCTGGCAGAAAAAAAGAACAAGAGCACAGCCCTATCACCTAGGCTAAATATCAGCAGCACAGGTGAAGCATCTGCTACCCAGAGTACAAATGGAACTAACATTGGGAGCAATTATCTGAACATGTGAATGTGAACATGTTTTTCTTAGAGTCTAGCTCTAAATATTTGAGTGATACAGCTACTTCTGGGATGGGAAGAAGGAGGGAAAATTTATCAAGATTTTGTCCCCACAACTCTGAATGGTACGATGTGACTGACTGCAAGGTTACTGAAAGTAGAAGACCAATCAAATAAAAGAAAATTCAGTTTTGTTGCAAGTTCCAAATGATTTCTATAAGTCTAACTCTATCAATTCTGAATAATTCAGGATTCTATGATTGAGTATTGTGATTTTCCAGAATTTTGTACATTTGGGAATAATATTTCCAGAGAGGAGAATGTGCTGAATCCAGTTAATTGCTTTAAAAGTTTACTATATTCAGACATCTCAATAAAATGTTATGGTCTCATGATGCCTTAATATATGGCCACAAGAATTCAACAACATTTTAAATTATCTGTAGTATATTTTGGTTTTTATCTAGGAAAACAGACATTTTTAGAAGACTATAATTGGTAACAATGGAACACTGTAACCTAGACAGTGAGTTGTTTTTACAGAAACCTTGGCTATAGAATAAGCAAAAGACAGTGATTTGGTAGGTTGTAATCATATCAGTGGACTTCGAATATACCACAAATCACACATGCAGAACACAAAATTATTTTCAGAAGCAACCAATCCCAAAGAGAAAAATTTATAGGTTTTCAAGGTTTCCCCCCACAATTTATATATGACAGAAAGCAAAATTCAAGAAATACACCCTACTAAATCATCTTTCAGCTCTGCATATCTCCAAGTGGCTGAGGGTATGGACACTAATGTATATTATGGAGACCATTGCAGGGGGAAAAAAAACAACCAAGAAAGAAAAGAATGCTACATGCAGGTCTTGAAAAAATACAAATAATAACTTTTTTTTTAATAGAGATTAAATATTATGTTTTCATTACTTTGTTACTGTTATTTTGATAGGTTCTACACATTTTACTTCAGAGCACCAATTCTGGACTGACGCTAGTTACCACAGGACAAAACCTGCAAGAAAGGGTTGATAGGTCCAAAGTCTAGCACAAGGTGAGGAAAGGTTATGCCAGCTGAGGTAGACTTTTCTTCTACTCCTATGCCAAGCCCTTGCAACCCAGAAAACCTCAAGTGCAGCAACACTGACTACAGAGAAAGGTCTGTCAGCAGAGTACTGTGGCAGTCATACAAAATTGTGAGTTTGTATAGAAAGTACACTGTAACTTAAACTTGACTATTCCATGTAAAAGGGAAAAAAAGAAATACAAAATTGTCCATGTGATTAGAGGACCAAAGGTCTATGATTTTAAAACCTACTTTCATTCATAACTGATGAATTCTCATAATATTAAGCTCTTCAGTAATCTATTTCTCCTCTTAAACCAGATCATTGTATTTACCTCTTAGTAGCCTTCTTCAGCAGCTTTTTTATTTCATTAGTCTTACAGGTGTGCTTCTCATGGATAACCGCAAATGCACTGCAGCCTTCTGGTGGAGGTTCATCAGCTGCAATCTAATATTTCAACAATTATACTCAAACAGAATGCTTTGATTGCACTTAAACTCACATCCCTTTGATTAAAATAACTCAACAGCTGCCATTAAGCTGTGTTTCTAATTAAGCCCATTCAAAACTGGGTACATGTGGGGGGAAAAGGAAAAAAAAGAAAAATATTAAAAGATTAAGACCCTACAACCTTTGTGAGGTGTAGTCTATTAAATGCAGTCATACTCCAGAAAATGAAAAGTACATTTATGTTCTGTAAAGACAGGACAGAGAAATCTTCTCCACAAGCTGTAATCACAGCCTGTATTCTGAGATATTTTTAACTTTGGTTGCTATCGGCAATCATGTTAACATCCAAAGATTAGACTTCTAAGCCAACAAATCCCAAACAAATAATGTCAATTTTTGATTCTCTCTTTCCCATCCCCTGCCTTTTTTTAAAATCTCTATTCAGTTATTCCAATATGAAATGGGAATCATGTGACTGCATGTCAGTGAGTCTGGATTCACCAGCTGAAAAGTAAGAAACAAAGAGACATGAATCTGAGATTATGATATTCCTCCAGAGAACACCTGCAAAACTCCCTAACTTTATTACAACTTACTACCTTTCAGAAAATATGGATTTCTCACTTTATCCTAAAGACAGCATTGCTAAAAGGAGGAGTAGCAATTTTAGGTTAAGAGGCACAGTGAATTTATGTCCTCTCACTTTTTAATTAATAAAGCAGGTTTTTCTAATTTTTTAACTTTTCAAATACTAAAACAATAAGATGAGAAATCCACTAAAAAACAAATTACTTGAAGGTATAGGAAATGTCCTAATCTCAGAATGCCTGAATTCCCAGGATTATTTGAAGCAATGCAAAAAATCCCTACAATCTCAGTTTTTAAAAATGAACAATTGCAAAAAAATTCTATGTTGAAAGGAATGCTATCCATACAATTGAATGTGAATAGTTGTTCCTGTCAATATAACCAGTTTATAAAGCACTCCCTTTGTCACGTAAGATTTCATATGATACTAGCATATATTCTACTGAACTGTAGCAAAGAACATTGTTTAGCCAAAATACGTCATTCAATCATGTACCAAATTTATCAGGCAAAACTGTCACCTGCTGAAACATCTGAACAGTTGGAGAATAAGCCCGTATGGAAAGCGCAAACTTCAACAGATTGATTTGCAAATTGGATAAAAATTGTCCTGCTTTCTTCAAGATTAAATTGTAATAGGAGTACTCTG
Organism: Donacobius atricapilla; assembly: GCA_013397315.1. NCBI lineage: Eukaryota > Metazoa > Chordata > Aves > Passeriformes > Mimidae > Donacobius > Donacobius atricapilla. Next base: position 529,732 of record WBMY01012864.1, read on the forward strand.
AATCTGTTGAAAGGAGAAAAAGAAAAACAAAAGAAAAGACATTATATTTAGCCCTAAATGATGTGGCACATCTACCTACACTACATAATAAGCAAGCATTAATGCCAGTGCTGTTTGGCATTCAAAAGTCTTCAGTGTTGTCCATAGTAACTGTTTCCTTTCCTATAAATCTAAAGGCCTAATATCAGAAAAAAACCCCAAAAAACAAAAACCAACCAACCAACCAACCAACCAAACCCCCAAAAAACCAAAAGAGAGCTAAACACCACTAGTTAATATTGAAGTTATTTTCAGCAATATAAAAACCCACTCAACAACAATGTCTCTTGAAAAACCTATATGGAGAGTCCTGAATAGGGCATTATTTTACAAATAATTTCCTCACATTTAGTTCTGAAACACTACAACCATGCAACTTACATAAATAAAAATCTTCTAAAGGTGTCATTCTTTGGGCTACTTTCACATATTCTATTTCTTCCTTTAAAATATATGATAAGCAAGAGTATGAGACTAGATAAAACATGTGAAGTAGCTTCCCCCCTCCCTGCATATCTTGTATTTTCAAGGTCAAAATTAGGACTCTGAGTAAGAAAGTAGGTGGATGGTGTCTGGAAATGACAGAAGTGATAATACAGAACATTGGTTGGAAATAATTAACCTTCAATTCTCATTCTAGAGGCATACTCAATTTTCATAACTAAGCAGCTTCTATCCTCTCATTTTCTTCTTTACAACCATGTCATGTTGTAAAAAAAATAAAATCTTTTGCTCTTAAAGCCTCTAGTATCTCCTTCCTGCCTTCTCTTCCTTAAAACTCATTATTTAGAAAGGTTGAGTTTGCTGTAATTCACTAGAAAAACCCCTAACATTAGAAAAGTGTATAATCTGCATTTCAAGAAAGCTCCTTCCCATGAAATCTATATGATGTCCTGGTTTCAGCAGGGGTAGAGTTAATTTTCCTCCTAGTAGCTGGTACAGTGCTGCATTTTGGATTAGATATGAGAATAATGTGATAACACACCGTTCAGTTGTGGCCAAGTAGTGCTTACCCTGAGTCAAGGACTTTTCACAGTTTCCCATGCTCTGGCAGCACGGAGGAGCACAAGAAGCTGGGAGGGAGCATGGCCAGAAGAAGCTGGCCTGACCTGGCAAAGGGTCACTCCATCCCATGGAATATCACACTCAGAACATAAACTGGGGCATTGGCAGGGCGTTGTCGATCCCTGCTTGGGGACAGGCTGGCCATCAGTCAGTGGGTGATGAGCAGTTGCATTGTGCATCACTTGAGAGAAGTTTTATTCCTCTCTTTTTCCTTCCTGTTGTTATTATTATTATTCAATTTATTTCAATGATTAAATGTTTTTTATCTCAACCCACAGGTTTTACCTTTTCCTAATGCTCTTCCCCATCCTACTGGGGAGGACATAGAGTAGACATGTGCTACTTAGTTCCTGGCTGGGTCTAATCCCTAATTGTTACTGTCTTATATTAAATTCAATGGAGAAAAATCTATCTATGTTCTCTACATAGCCCTGGCAGAACCCAAATGGCAACAAAGCTGGCGAAGGCTCTTGAGCACAAGTCTTATGAGGAGCAGATGAGGGAGCTGGAGCTGTTTAGCCTGGAGAAGGGGAGGCTCAAAGGAGATCTTATCACTTTCTGCAGCCACCTGAAAGGAGGCTGTAGCCAGGTTGGGGTCAGCCTCTTCTCCCTGCCAAGTATTGACAGGGCAAGGGGAAACGGCCTCAAGCTGTGGCGGGGAGGTTCAGGTTGGACATCAGGAAGAATTCTTTCACTGGAAGGGTGGTTGAGCATTAGAATGGGCTGCCCAGGGAGGAATTGCAGTCACTGTCCCTGGAGGTGTTCAACAAGTGGCTGGACGTGGCACTTGGTGCTACGGTTTAATTCGCAGAACAGCAATCAGTCAAAGGTTGGACTCAGCCTTGGGGGTCTTTTCCAACCTTAATGATTCTATTATTCTAAATGAGATAAATTTGGCTTCACACATTCCAAACAGTGAATATAAAAACTTAGATGCAACAAATCCTTCCAGACTGAAACTTTTTTCAATAACTGTATTTTCAAATTTTCTTCAATTTCTCTCCACAAAAATAAAATTAAATCTGAAATTTCTGCCTCTCCACTCAGCCCCAAATAATACGCTATTGAAGAGCAATTAAATACATAATTCTAAAGATATTGCCTCAATAAAATGCATTTACCACAAGTCTTTAATTTTTTTGGCTTATAAATTTCACCTGTGCTTTCACTGCTGTGTTTAAAACAGCTGATATTTTTTTCCTGGAAGATGATTATGATGATGATGATTTCAATAAGTAAGTTTAAAAAAAAAAAAAAAAAAAATCTGCCTTCAAAAGTGACCGCACAACATTAACAAGGATATATTTATCAAATCATGCATCCACTCCCACTACTTTACTACTTCAATTTCTATTAACACTGTTGGTTTCACTTAGAATACAACTGTACTTTAGACTTCACCAAGATACATTAATTCATATCAAATGCTTTATGAGCTGCCTAATGCAAAATCAATTTTTAGAGAATTTTTAGAGTTCATTACTACGCAGAATCACACAGAATATTCTGACATGGAAAGAATACACAAGGGCCCTCAAGCTCAACACTACAATGAACTTAAGTGGACTCTTAGAGCCTGTACATGGATTGAACCTGTGACCTTGGTGTTATTAGCACCATGCTCCAACCGAGCCAATTTCAGTAAAACAGAACTATGGTGTGAGCTTTGCAAATTGTTTTCACACAGTATTGAATCCTTGAAATTTGGTACTACTTGCCCTCTAAGTTCATTTTAACATTGCCAAAAGAGTCACAATAAGTCATAGTAAGTTTCTTAGGATGTTACAGGGAATCATGAGGAACCAGATTTTTCTGGTTATAAGATCCTACATGACAGCATATTACCACTAAATCATTAACAAAGTCAATTTAAAAGTAAATAAGAGACCACATTAACAGGATAGAGCTCCAGACTGCAGACATCTGAATGCACATGTATAAGCTTCACATCCATTCATCCTAGCCATGAGAAATATAGCCTAGTGGCCAAAAAACCATGAGAAGTTCACTCTGAAGATGCCTTAATCTGCCTGCTAAAAAACTCTCTCAACTCCTGCAACCAAATTGATTCGATTGACTCCAGCAAGAACTGAACAGCCAGCTAAGCAGACTCATGTCACTTAAATGTTGACATTTACTATCCACAATTTACAGCAGTTATCTTTCATCACAGGTAAGTTTAAAATAATTAAAAGAGACCAGGGCAGTCACAAAAGGTAAGAAAGTATTACAGCACAGCTCCTCAGACCTCATGTACACACAGCACAGAATTAATCTGAATATATGCCAGTAACCCACAAGAGAATTCAAAGTACTGAGGTACAGGAGGTAGGGAGAGTAAACACAAGGGACATAATTAAGCAGAAGAACAGAGTGCGCTGGAGAAATTACTTGGTGGGATGGACGCATGAGGATTGTTCCAACTGCATAGATATGAATGTCTGGATCCACAGATGAGCTAGGGAATTAGAGATCCCACGTAACAGCAGTTCAGGCAGCCACTGGTCAGTCAAACCTGAGCCATTCAAGCAAGATGCCAGTAAAAAGGGAATATGTTCTTTTATTGCATTATTAGTATAGAAATGCCATGTTTGTGAAACTGATTACTTTGGAATCTTTAAGGTTTATATACACATAAAAAATACTTGGCTAATTTAATTGTGAATAATGTGTAATCTTCTAGATTGCAGAAAATAATTTGCATGATTGTTATTTATATGAAATACACTGTTGCATTTTTCAGAGAAAATTGCTTCCATAGAGAAAATATATTTGCATGTTGCTTTTGTTTGGGGTTTTAATATATATTTATGAGGTTGCTGAAAATTCAATATATAAACTGAAGCACTTGGGAAGACAGTAAACACTTAAGTGATACTTAGTCGGCAGGGAACCGGCTACTTACTTTCCCTCAGTGGTGATAAATTAACCTTTAGGGATATAAAAGCAGCAGCAAGTTTAAAATGCCATCTTCAGTGTTTTGTAAGTGCTGGTTTTAGTACGAAATTTTTGCAGCTTTCATTTCTTTATAACATACCTGCAGCTCAAAATAGCATCATCTGCCTTTTCAAGTATTTCACAAGGCTGGCAGAAAATATGTTGCATGTTCAGTAGATACAAACAGTGTTGCCCATGTTATCTGAAGACCTCACATTAATTTGATACAGTGTATTCCACCACTAACCTTCTTTTGTTTTCAATATGGTGTAATCAAGGTGCTGCACAAGTTGATTTGAAGAGAGTTGTGTTCATATTACAAAAGAAAAAAGTTAAAACCACCGAATACATCACCAGACTAAACGTTTCACCAAATGCCATGTACGTAATTCCTACCAAGTCCATTAAATTGCTACAAATATCATAGCTAAACAGACCATTAATAAACCTAATTGGGTCATGCTAAATATTTTAAATGAGCAAATTAACAAGAGACGTTGATTATTCTAAATTTAAAATAACAAATCCTGAGAACTGATTAAAAAAATAGATTAAAAATCAACCAAGGGAGGATTTAGGGGGGAAAAAAAAGCAAGCTACCCTATTTGACTTTTTAAGTTGCCTTCTAACTTTAAGATTTTACGACTCTTCTGAAGCATTATGTTGGGACACAAATCTATCATCCAATTCCTTTATAAACCCAGATTTTCAGCTTCAAATCTAGGAATTCTTTACCTTTTATAAAAATGTTTCTATTTAAACAAACAATGCTTTTATTTCCTGCTTATTCATCCTGTCTACTCTTGGCACCACTCAGAATAACTGAAAAGTCAATTGCCCCAACCAATCCTTTCTCAGCCATATCCTTTATTTTACTGAAGTAATTGTTGCTACATCAATTTTAATACATCACGAACATCCCCCTATGTCAATGTGTCTTGACATGCAGCAACTAAGACAGAACTCATTCCACACCATGCCGAGAACCAACTTCTCCCCAGAGGTGAACTATTACGCACCTCGCAGTAAACTGTGCCACTGCAGACTGTCAGCACCAGATTCTCCACTCAAACTGACCAGTTTATTTTAAACATCTAATGCAGACTTCCTGTTCATGAAGAGCATCATCCATTTCCTTAGATTAGGACTACCCCCAACTATGACTTCACTTTTAGGAAAGCCAGGTGGTGCCAGAACTTTGAGTTTCCCTGTATTACCGTCATAGTTGTGTGTTGGCCACAAAGATAAATATACACATCAACTTCTCAATATGTTTAATTGAAGTAGTATTTTAGTATAGTCTCAAGGTTGTCAACTGTCAGCATCTAACAGTTCATTGGCATGATAGGTCATGGAGATCATTCTACTGTAATTTATTTATTCTTAGTCACAGAATTTATTCTCAATCACAGTTTATTCAGGTGAAGTAGGTATTTAACTAACAGCTAATTTCAACAGGCATCTGTGTCACTAATAATAAACGTCATTAAAGCTTCAAACTCCTTGGAAAGTCTGTCCAAGCAAGCAAAAAAGAGATGGCTGATAAAAAAAAACCCTGACACATCATCTGATACAGCATCTCAAGGCAATACCAACTGCATCTAAACCACTCATAGAAAAAAGAGTAAGTTAAAAGTGACTTCTGGAGGTCACCTTATCCAAACTGTTACTTAAAGATATAATTTCAAGGCTTGACTAGGTTTCTCAAGGCCTCATGCAGTAGAATTTTGAATTAGCTCAATGAATAGAGATTCCAGAGCCCCCTGGAGCAGTTTCAGCACTTACCCAATCCCACGGCAGCAACATTTTCTCTAGTATCTAACTACAACTTCCATGTTCCAACTTCTGCCTACTTTCAGGAAGGGCCTGGTTCCACTTTCTTTGCGTATTTCTCTACTAGGAAGCTGAAGATACAAGGTCTCTCCTTACTCCTTCCTTTCTCAGGTTCAGTCACAGTTCTTTCAGCCTTTCCTCAGAAGTCTGCTCCACCTCCCTAACCATTGCAGAGATCCTCTCCTAAACTTGCTCCAATGATGAACTCTTGTCTTTCTTTTCACAGGGAGCCCAAACATGGCCCCGATACTCCAGATTCAGTCTCACAAATGTCTCACACAGTGGAATAAACACTTCGACCTGTTGGCTACCCTCTTGCTGCTGCAACCTGGCATGTAGTTGGCCTTCTCACCATTTGCAAGGATCCCATTCTGCCTCTCAAAAAACCACTTTCTAGTCAGTCAGCACCAAGATTACACTGTTGCTGAGATTATTCCAGCTCATGTGCAGGGAGTCTGTAAAGCATCCAGTGTTTCCCAATGTTTCTGTTGGCCTGGCTCTCCAGCCTGCCAGGTCCCTCTAATTGCAGTCCTACCTTCCAGCTTCTCCTCCCAGTTTTGTGTCATTCCCAACTTTGTTGAGGGTGTAATACATGCCACTGTCCTGTGTGTGCTGACAAAGCAACTTAAACAACATTAGACAACAGCACTAGCCTCAACTAACACTACTAGCAGCTGACCACAGGTCAAATTCTGCACCTATTTCCATTTTCCATGTCCTCATGCCTTATACAGAATGGCTTTTAGCAGCATTCACTACCTGGGCATTCTGTTCTCAGTGACTCTATCTGGTTTGTACATACTTTTGACCTTGAGATCACCATCTCACAGTATTTTGGGGTGTTTTTTTATATTTTTTACAGTTGATACTCTACAATTAAAACCACATTTCTTTATACATTTTCTGCTTGTACTTTTTCCATTCTAAAGAAATGATAAGGAAAACACAGGGAGATAGTAAAGTCAAAAATCACACTTTACTCAACATAAAGCACATCATGGAATCAAAAGCAGCAAAATTATCTTTACCATGTGTGACCCTCTTCCCATCTTACTAATCCTTTAAGTCTACTGGCTGCTTGGGGTGCTGCTGAGCACTCAAATAACATTATCACATGCACATCACAATCTTTTTTAACCTGTATTCAGTCAGTCACAATTATTGAAACTTGTTGTTTCTCAAGTCTCATATACATTGTTTCTCAATGTGTATGTTTCTCCCATATACAGCACTTTTCATATACCTGCACTTCTCACTGCCCTTTTCTGCATGATCTTTCTACAATTTTTAATCGTTTGACTACTAATTTAACATTCAATTTCCCTCAAGTCTCTTCCAGTGCCACTGTTAGGTGCTCACACTCATACTATTCTGTAAGTAAAGAGCAAAATGAAGCAGCCTTACCTTGTTTTGAAGCTTTCTCACCTTGTTCATCTGCTGACCGACCAAGCAGGTCTAATACTGCCCAACCTGATGTAAAGCCCCACATCTCCCAATTTTTCATTACCATGGACATTTCTAGTTTACTGCTCTCCAGGGTTTCCTCTGGGATGGCTTTTAATGTTTCTTTTGCTGGATTTTATGCTTTGGTCTTCTCTCCAAATTTCTAACAACTTCATATTCTTCTGTCTAATCATGCAAGGCTTTTTTAGTCCTATTTTGTCAGTGATAAACCTTTATTCTAAAACATCAGTATTGACGCTAGAAAACAGTCTCCATACCCTGTACAAGTATTAAACCTTTCTGGTAATTCTGTAAATTTTTCCTTTAGCATTTCCTAGCATTCTCATTTTAGTTATTTGTGTGATTTTAGGCCCTGCAAGTATCCATCTTACAGAAAAGACAAAGACTCAGCATCCTATAAGCTCTTGGCAAGTCACGTAAACAGGTATCTTTAATCTTTACACTTTTGTTCCATATTGTAAGAGCAGCTCAGTCCAACTCGACTTCCTTTTTTTTTTTTTTAACTCCTCTGCAACTATTGCTTTTAGGGGATAATATGCTACAACTTTCTGATAGAAACCTACCCAGTAAGCAATAATAGAAGATTCAGGCTTGACCTGCCTAGAACTAATTAATGTGTTGTGTCTCAAAGTTAAATGCAGCACAAGATAATGTATTAAAAACCAGCATGCTGTTTAACTTACCTCCTTGCTTATAAACTGTTAACTCCCGCACAGTTTCCAAGAACTGCCAAAACTTCTCATTACCATCTTCTGCAATAAATTCACTGTTTAAAAATAAAATTTAATTGTCCATAGGTTGATTTTGTATAAAGATGTACCACAGTAAAAACCCTCAGTTGTTTAAAATAATAAATACCCATCAGCAACCAGATGTTAGATATTCAATGATTAACAACCATCTCCATAGTATAAACATTGAACTGAGTTGTATTTTGGTCAAAAGACATTTTGAACAAAGTACTATCATTCAAACTCAACAATCAGAGCTGTAAAGCATGCAGACTGTCCTCGTGTTACAGAAAACCCCCAACACATTCACTTTATTTTTCCATAGATATTCCAATATACACTTATAAATGAAATCAATTCAGTATACAAATTTTATTTAATTGTAGCTAACTATACAAATAAGAACACACTCTGTCAGGTTACAGTTTTTCATTAAATTACAGGCTTTCCTCAATGACATCTACTTTGCTGTGCAAGGAGAGAGATCGTCAATCTTTGAAACATTTTCAAACATGGGTTAATCCTTACAAAGCATAAAAGGTAAGGTTTACTTTATATCAAATACCACCTTCCAATTTATTGTTTTTTCAAACTCGAAGAGGCAAAATTTAGGTCAGATATACAGAAGAAATTCTTTACTGTAAGGGCAGTGAGGCATTGGAACATGTTTCCCATAGAAGTTGAAGATGCCTCATCCCTGGCAGTGTTCAAGGCCAGGTTGGGTGGCGCTCTGAGCAACCTGGTCTAGTGGAAAATGGCCCTGTCCATGGCAGGGGGGTTGGAACTAGATGGTATTTGAGGTCCCTTCCAACCCAAACCATTCTGTGATTTCCAGGTAACATTTCTAAGGTTTGTAGTTTTCCTTAAGGGAACATCAGTTGCTTTCACTCCCCCTGCTTATGTCTACCAAAAAGTTCCATTTGCTAGCATGACTATATTGTTTTCTAATCTTTACTTTGGAAGTTTGCCTCTCCTTTGACTACAGAAGCTTGCAGTTCTCCCCTTCATGGATGTTCTCCAAACAGCAGCGACTAAGTTTAAAAACCAAACAAATTTAAGTAAAATAATCAGGGGAGCCATAAGCATTTAAAACTGGAGAACATTTTCCCTTTCTATTGTGGATCACAGAGTCGTTTGGGCTGGAAGGACCTTAAAGATCATCTGGTTCCAATCCCCTGCTTCGGGCAGGGACACCTCCCACTAGAGCAGTTTGCTCTGTGCCCTATCCAGCCTAGCCTTGAACACTGCCAGGGATGGAGCATCCACGACTTCTCTGGACAAACCGTTCCAGCGCCTCACTGCCCCCACAGTGAAGGATTTCTCCCATACATCTAGTCTAAACCTACTCTCAGTTTGAAGCCATTCCTCCTTGTCCTCTCACTGCATGCCCTTGTAAGAAAGGCTCCCTCCCCATCTTTCTTGTAGGGTCCCTTCAGGAAACTGAAATTTGGTAATCTCAAGGCCTTCTCTTCTCCAGGCTGACCGTTCCGATTACAGGTTAACAATACCTTTTAAAACACCACCATGTTGTACTCTTACAGGTTCGCATCTACACTAGTACCTTTACAATCACTTATTTAACCTGCCAACTACTTGGGGTCAGACAAAGATGTTTCTCAGTGGAAGGCAGGAATTGGCTCATTACATCTCCTCAACACAGCGACCTGCAAAACGCCTAAGCAGGTAAAATACGAAGCCGCTTGTACAGCTCCCTCAAAGCGTGGGACAGCCTTGCCAGCACGGTCCGCGACACTTTCCGAGGGGAGAAAGCAGTTCAGCCTCACATCCAAAAAGTACTTTATCACACCCTCCGACAGCGAGAAACGCTGCCAGCCCCCTCTGACAGGCCTCCTTCCCGCTCAGCGGAGAGAAAGGGGGGTCCCTCCGCCCTCCTCTTCCCCAGGAGAAGTCGGGACAGGGCGGCCGCTGGCAGGAGGAGGAGAAGGAGAAAGAAGNGCTGACGGCACAGAACTAGCGGGGCGGGCGGCGGCGTGGCACGCGGCGCCGGGGCTGCGCAGGCGCAGTAAGGGGCGCTTCTGCCCCCTCATCTGGGAGGTGCGCCTGGCCCCGCCCCCCTCCGCTGCTGTCGGGCGTATCCCGGTTATTTGGGTTTTCTTTTTTTTNCAAATGTGTGGTTTACGTAGCGTGCGCTAGGCTTGGTTGGTGGCGGCTGCGGGAGGCTGAGGGAGGACATGGCTGTCTCCAAGGTCAGCAGCCGCCCGCCCTGGCGCTTCCCTCAGCTCCCGCTGCCCGTGTCCGAGCGGGCTGCTCCCCTCGGCCTTCACCAGCCTGCAAACGGTAGTAAAAGGCTTGTTATGAGTGAGCAGCCTCAGGCATAATATACACACACAGTTGTTCCTCTAAGAGGGAGGTATTTAATTTCCCCTTCCTTCCAAGTTTTCCAAAACCGACTTCTGTTTTGAGATGTGTTTTGTTTCCTATTTGCATTTTTTTTTTCCTCAAGAAGCATGAGCTTCACAGGAACCCTGCCCCTACCTTCTGCCTAACTTACCTTGGAATTTTCAGACTCGTGTTCTCTAATTTCTTTCTTTTTTTTCTGTGTTCAAAATCTCCATAGTTAATTCCATTTTCTCAACAAAGCTGCTACATTCCCTCAATTTTCTAGACTTAAGAGAGGCTGGTGCTGCTGGAGCCGTGTGATGCTAATACAGAGCAACTCTGTGTAGTTGTTCATTGGAGGAAGAATCCCCCAGCTGTATTAAAAATAGGGAGTATTACGTTTTCCAAAATGTGACTCAGGGAACTCGAAGCTGAAACCTGGAATGTCTTACTGCTGCATACACTTTCTTTTGCAGGCGTCTCCTGACTGCTCAAAGTTGCTTTGTGGGCAGTGGGAGTCTGTGGGAGCATAACTCCAGGGAGCAGGCTATGGATTTTATAGTTTGGATGGTTAGTGCTCATCTCAAACTATGGTACAGAAACTCGCCTTCACAGAATGCCTGTACTTAACATGCTTCTGGGTCTTTATAATGTCAATGTATGAAAAATGACCCTTCTGAGGGTCATTCATATCTAAATTCAACCTGGGGCCTTTGTGGTTGATCTTTTTTGGACTTATTCACACAAATTTGTGCTGTTATAAGACCTCAGATAATTTCTAGCTACCACTGTGTCACATCAGTGATGCTAACTGTAATGTTAATGGGTTAAGTAAGTCTTAACCAAAATGTGTAGTGCAGCCTTAATACACCTCTGCAGAAATAATGAAAACTGCAGGAGTGTTTCTCTTGGTTTATGTATAAGGCCATTAGAAATAACAAAATTCAGCATATTTTCCATGGAGAAAGGCTGTGATACACTGTCTAAGCAGCTTCATTTCTTTCACACTGACAGTTCAGGAATTGCTATGCTAACAGGGATGATGTGGCCAGAGCACTGTATGAATGAGTAAGTTTGGAATAACCCAGGTATGGGGCCAAACTCTTCCTTCCATAGAAAGTAAGTACACATGTGGTGAACTGATAAAACACTTCCACCACTCCCTAGCAAAGTTCAAAATGCTTTTGATGAACTTAGAAAAGCTCACACTACACAGAATGGGCCATAGCTGTTTATTTTGACCATCTACCAGAAAACATGCCAGCCCAAGTAATCCTATGGTTAAAGGAGTTATAAATTGCCTTTTTGATGTTTCTTCAAGAAAAACTGAGATGTACGTAGCATATACATGGTATATACATTTGCTATGCATTTTTCATATCTCCATGTGATACGTGATGATGGATGCACCCACCTTACCCTAATCTCTCAATTGCTTTTCTATATAAAGTTGCTCTGTTACATTTTGTTTTATATTGTTATTGAAGTCTGCTATTGTTTCTTAAATGTGAACTCCTAAGCTTGTACTTGTTTCATCTTGAGTTGTGACAATTTATGATTTGCCATACAAGAAGATAAGTAATATCTGTTGGCACTGGCTATGGAAATATAACTAACTTTGAATTCAGTGGCAAGACAAAGTGGTAGCTCTGAATCAAAGCTCAGATCATTCACAGATCAGTCTGTGGTGAACTACAGAAAATAGCTAGACCAGTAGTTTTCTTGAGAAAAGATCCTTTCTGCTCAAATTCAGAGATCTTTGTTAGACAGAAGGAATGTCTGCTGAGATATCTCTCACATTTAGGGTTATTGTTTTATTAGGGGCCTTAAATTTATTATCATAGATGGGAGAAATGAAGTTGGAAGGGACCTCATGAGGTCTCTAGTTCAGCCTCCAGCTCAGAAGATGGTTAGGTCTGAGGTCCAGTCAAATGTTGAAAAAAAAAATCAAGGCTGGCACCTGCACAACCTTTCTGAGCAACCTAATCCGTTGCTTAAGATGCAGTTTGGATTGCTCCTTGGAAAGAAATACAACATTGTAAGAGAACATTGCATTCCTTATAAAAGCTTTTGCATATTTATCAGTTTTTCCTTTGCTTTGGTTCCTTAACTACATTCTAGCCACGAAGAGCCAGTACACACTTTCAAAAACTCTGTTTCTGTATATTTAAGTAAGGCAAATTTTAATCTGTTAAGCAAAATGAAAACCTAGAACATGGAGAGCAGACTTAATCTTCATTTCTCCAGCAGAATCTTATGTAATTAAGTATTTCAAATAACACTTGGCCATTCTTGTACATACATTCCATACATATGTATCTGTGTGTGAAAAAAACCCTTAGTTCTCTGAAACCATTTTTCAGCAGAACAGAAAAACAATTAGAGCCAAAATTTAAAATTATTCATATTGCAGCTGTGCAAATAGGAATTATCATAGTAGTTTCAGTGTGAATAGAGGCAGTGATTAATGAATGCTTCTCAGTAAGATGCAAATGTTTTGTAAGTCACAGTAAGCTATGTCTATTTTATAGAAACTGTAGCAATAAGTGCAAATAAGTTGAGCTTCATCAGCATATTCAGTTAGCTGAAAATAAAACTTTATTTTCTTAACAGATTGAAAATAATTTCCATGGTGAAAGGTTCCCTTTCTCCCTCACTTGGAGGTAATGTAAATGTTAAACACTAATCAAAAGATATTCCTGTTATGTGGTTATTAATTGGTGGCCTCCTGAGCAGTTGCTGCTGGCATCCTTTTATCTTGTGTGAGATTGGAGGCCAATCTCTTCAGAACCTGTCAACGTCACTGCTATGCCAGGCATTTGAGGTGTTTCCCTGAAAAGACTAAGGATGCTGTACTGCATCACTTTTTGTCGGTTCCATTATAGACCAGCCATAGTTATTTGATTAGCATATCTCAATATTGTTTTATGCTGGAGCAGACCATTAAAAATATGTTTCATAGTCTGTTAACTTTCATTTTGATTTACAGGGATGGGCAAGTGAAAGATAAAATGACACAGAAGTAACATAAGCCTGGTTTCAAAATCTCACAGAATCTGCTCCATGGCAACTTTCTAGCAATGAGAATTTATGCTGCTTTGCCATGCCCATGCATACAGCTGCAGCAGTAGTAAATGGTTTGCTGCCAGGATGCTTCTCTTTCCAACTTCTACTGAAAAGAATTAAAAAAAACCAAACCAAAACAAAACAAAACAAAACAAAAAAAAACAACAAAGGAAACCGAAGCAACATTTTGCTTTGTGAAATAAACATAGGAATTACAGCCTCTTATTTAAAATTATCCACCTCAGAGATCTGGAGAATATACTTCTTGGACCAGGTCAACAAACTTCCTACATAACTCTGGGCATGTCTGTACTGTGTAGTGGAGAACAGTAAAATGTGATCTTAATGGGGAATGCAGCTCCATTTGGACACATCGGCTCAGGTTCATAAGCAATGCCACTGCTCTGCTGGGCCAACAAACAGTGTGGTTGTACTGATTTTTGTATTGCCCTGGCTCCTACAGTGCCAAATCTAAAGAACTAACTGCAGCAGTGGATAAAAGCAGGGCTTATCTACAATGTTGCAGGGTTTTTCTGAGTTTGTCTGTGCTAAACCTTAGCTTATTATTCCTAGGTCAAGCTCATCATGTAGCATGAGTTGGCATTTCTGGTTGTTAACTGACCCGTGCTCATAATTAATCTCTTATTTAAAACACGCTCTGAGGTTCTTGGGTGTTGAAAAAAAGAGTATTTTTCCTTCTTTCTCTAGTTGTAAGTTGTGAATCTATATACTTAGTGATAGGACCACAGGTGATATGCTGATGATATATAATTAAGCCTAAAATGTACAATCAGGTTATTAAATCACCATTATTGATGATTCAAATAATAGCCACATGTATTTTAGACATGATTTGTCACATGCAACTGCTTAGGAGACTATAACTTCAGAAGATAAAATATTTATAAACAAAATGCACAAAGTTGAGTATTTTCACATTAATTGATAAGCTGGTGTGTGCAATGAAGTGCCTGAGGACAATTCTGGCCACATAGTGCCACACCAGCACCAAAAGAGACTTTAGTGTGAAGGTACGGGTGTATTCACCGAGGAAATACACTATTTCCCAGAATAGGGTAGTAGGATTTGAACTGTAGGCCTATCCATGCAGGGATCAAAAGGCACTATTGCTACATGCAAGGTGGAAAATATAAAGATAAAATGTACCTGTACGACAAAGTATATCAGTGATTTTTTTTGTTTTTTAGTCAGATAAGTGAGCAGAGTTCTGAATTCTTTCTGGAATGCCTGAAAAAATGTAAGGTGGGAAATTAGCCAGTGAGTGCTGAATGTGCACTCAAGCAAGTCACCTTTGACAGAAGCAAGGACTGCAGAACCATGACGTGCTGTCTACTTAAAGCCAAGTGCAGTTTTACATTGAACAAACCCTTCTATCCTTTTTAAAATGGGTGGGAATTGCAATTGTATTTCCACCTGTGCAGGATGCAGACTGCACCATCCAGAGTGCTCCAGTGATAGCATATGCTGGGAGGCAGGGCTCTTTGACAGCAGCTCCTGGCTAAGGCTGAATTTTAGACTCAGCAGACTCTCTATTGTCTTGCAAGGCTGCATGGGCTCTTGAAGAGGTAACTTGTGCAGTAACTCTCTGTTCCTGGTTCTGCATGGAGCAGCATTCAGGTCACAGCAGAGCTGGGTGCCAGGACCAGCTGGCTTGCAGGCTTTGTGTGACTGAGCAGCTGGCAGGACAAATCTCATGTTTATTCCTCATTTCCCATTGAATGTCTTGCTAGTGCACCTCTAATGCAGGAACAAAAACTATAATGCACTTCTTGAAAGAATCACAGAATAGTTTGGTTGGGAGGGACCACCAAGGGTCATTTAGTCCAATCCTCCCTGGCTGGGAAGGACCACCTTCCACTGGATCAGGTTATTCAGATTCCCATCCCCACGGACCTTGAATATTTCCAAGGATGGTGCAACCACCACCTATTGTCCAACCTGTTCTAATGTTTCACCAACCAAAAATGACTTTCCAAACCCTGTGCATTGTGTTGTTTTAATTTCAGAGTGGTGACATGGAATTACCCCTTCTATGGTGCTGTGACTCTTGATTGGACAAGGTGCTGAGCAACCTGAGGTGACTTTAAAGCTAAATCAAAAAGTCTGGTCCTGCTTTATGCATGAGTAGAACAAGCTGGCCTCCAGTACACTCATCCAGCCTAAACTATGTGATGCGATTTGGTGTGCTACTTATACAGAACTTGCTTTGCACAACTTGCTTAGCATTAGTAGCTAAAGTTGCTGATGTTGTAGGCTGCAAGCTGTGAACTAGATATTTTGAACACATGTTATGGTCAAGTAAAAGAATGCCCCAGAGCCAGTTCAAGTCAGAAGATAAGGAAACTGCAATTGTCAGCAGAAGCTGCAACCTTAGAGGGAAGAGAAATGGCTCATGTAGAGACAGTGAAGGGACCCAAGGAAGAATGGGAAGACTCCAGTCAGAATCACAGAATCATGAAACAACTGGAGTTGGAAGAGACCTCTGGAGATCATGTAGTGTAAACCCCTGCGAAAGCAGGTTCACCGAGAAGCAGGTGCACCCCATCATGTCCAGGCAGGTTTTGAGTATCTCCATGACCTCTCTGGGCAGCCATGTCAGTGCTCTGTCACTCCCACAATAAAGAAGCTTTTCCTTTTAGATGGATCTCGCTGTGCTTCATGTTGTGTCCATCACGAACTTAATATTACTACTGGTCCAATCAGTTGCATGAGGGGTGAGAAACTTGTAAGGGTGTAATTGCCAGAAATTTCTTTGTTTGGGGTCCTTTTTTTTAGAGGCACCCAGCTTAAGCTTCAGCACTATTTATAAAAAGGACTTCATAGAAGAGTCTCTTTCTGGCTTATTGATTTAGCGAAAACCTGTCCAATGCGGTTACGGTGGCTGGCATGCCTAATACCCATAACAACTATTCTGTGACTCTTAAGTGTAATTTTCTTTAATTAAAAATTTGTGCAGCTTAAGTGAAACAGAACAAGCCGGCTGCTTTATTGTGTGAAATATGATGGATTTGTTTCCAGTGGAGCAAATTTCAATGCTGCTTTTCTGGTTTTGCTGTGTCCCTTCTATTGGTCTGTCCTTTTGTTAATGTTAGAAGCAGACCAGTAGATGAGTTTCTTCTCTGTCATGGGTAATTTCAGCTCACTTCCCAAAGTGAAAAAGAATACTTATGGACAGGTAATCCAAAGCTATTCCTTCCAGTAATTTATGCTAAATATCTTTAGAGGGAAAATAGATATATTACTTTTGAGTTATGCAAATTAATATTTTATGTCCTTTTTAGTTAATCTGAGTATATAAAATGTTCAAGTTTTATGATTTACACACAAAGATAATTGCAATCCATTTTGTGAAGGCAGCTTTAAAAATCAATGTAAAAAATAACAGTTACAAATCAAAGAGAAGCAAAAAGTGCAGCCACGAGCTCTTACAAATATAATGAAAGTGAATTTATTGCTCAAGATTTTTATGACATTCTGTTTTTAAACCATTAAGAAGGTCCTTCAAGTTTAATCCAAACTAGAGAAGATGCATTTCCATGCACATATACATGATTTTCCAGGCAAATTTTTGCTAAAGGAACACTGTGAGAATTAAAGCTCCCAGAAGAAAAATAATAATTATGATTCCTGTATCTCTGAAGTCAGCATGCTGCATCCATCAATAAATTATAAAATGTGTGCTTTAAAATGTTCATAAACCATGGAGAAGTAAAGAATTACTGGTATTTTTGGCACTGGAACATACACATAGAAATTAATTTCCAGATTTGTAGTAGCCTAGTATATTTCTTACTCGGGCACTAGCCAGTCAAAAATCCAAGGAAGTGTAGTCCCAGAAAAATAAGGAGTCACTGAACACTTAAATGAAAAGTTGCAGTTTATAGCTATATACAAGGTGATTAAAATACACATATTTCTGGAGCTTTGCACCTGTGTATTGAAGTGATTGCACATAATTAGCAATGTGATTATCAAATATGTTTTCGCATGCCGCATATAATTAGACTTACTGAAACACACTACATTTAGAATATTTTAATGTAGATAAACTTTGAGGGCAAAAATGAAGTGTTGTTAAAGAAAAGCAAATTGTTTAACCCCTGATGTTCCAGCTGCTGCTACGTCTGTCT
Source organism: Donacobius atricapilla (assembly GCA_013397315.1). Taxonomy (NCBI): domain Eukaryota; kingdom Metazoa; phylum Chordata; class Aves; order Passeriformes; family Mimidae; genus Donacobius; species Donacobius atricapilla. The sequence goes on from WBMY01012864.1 coordinate 547,358, forward strand.
CCTGTATCCTTCTGCTGGGATGAGCTTTTCCACCCTGTCCCTAGCACTGCGGAGGGAGAAATGTGCAGCTCCAAATTATGGGACGCTGATGACCCAGAAAGGAAGAAAAAAAGAAGGCAACAAGATTAGTGTTGGATGAATGCTATCTTGATGCATCCTCTTTTGAATAACTTTGTCTCTGAAATAGAATGATCATTATAAATTAAATAAAATAGCCACAATTCTATGTGAATACCATACGGTAATCACACAGAATTAACACCTCAAACTAAGGAAGAGTTATGTTTGCCCATTAAATTTAGGTTTCTGTCTGGAAAATGTGGCTTTATTTTAGTTTCCTGTTATTCTTTGATCCTGATTTCCTACCTTACACAAAGTTAAATCAGAAATACACTGCTTGTAGTGGTTATTCACATTTGATATACTACTGTTCATACTATAATTTTGATAACTGGCAGTTGTCAACAAGAACTTACTATAGTATATTAGGTCGATAAACTTGGGCCTTCTGAAACAATTAAGGTTAAATGATTAAGGTCTACTCTATGATACTAAAGAATAAAAAGTGAGATCCTGCCTGCTGGAGGCCTCAGCAATTTTTTTTCAAAATAATCTTTTGAAGTGTCTTCCTTTCAAAAGAAAATGTAAGCTCCTATTTCCCCCACAGTTTTACTATAAATTTGGGGTCCCCAACCACTTTATTAAAGTAATGCAATTATAAAATGTCTGGACAACTTGCATCCTACTATTTCTTAGCAGTTGGGAGAGATGATGATAATTGTGCTGAAAACATCTGTATTTAAATAAAATACACTTATAGCATGTGAATTTTTATGTTATAAGCATCAATTCAAATATTTTAATGCTTGTCAATTCTAAGTTATGCTTGCACAAAGCCATAGAAAAGGGTACAGTTCTAATTATTTTACAGATCAGATTCTGGTATTTCACTTATCATCAATGGTCTGCAGGCCACAGTGTGACCACACTGCTGTGCACCATCTCTGTCTTCTCCAGGCAGTGCAATTCTTGTTCTATTCCAGGTTTTTTTTTTGCCACAAGATGACATGCAGTGTTGGTAGTTTGCGGGTACATGGGTACATGCTTCTCACTGAACCACTTCAATGTGAAGCGCCCTTAGACTCCTTGGCCAAACAAGCTGCTTTGACCACCAATCTGTATTTTGATCTCCTTCTGACAGCCAAAGAATTATTCCCTTATTTTTTGCCAATTCTTAATCTGAACACTCCAGCAATCTTCACCTCAATTCTCCCTCTGAATTTACAGTTTATTCATCTGAAACCTGTCACAATGTTGAACAATTTTTCTTCCCTCTCATATTTCTTACCTAGTCACCGAACTGTTGCAAATGGACTGCAAGGCCAACAGATCCTTCCCTCTGCTGAGGCTTAGGAGAACTATTTTTGTCTTGACATTTGTTGCTACAGATTGCTATTATAGGTTAAAATTCCCAGTCCTCAGGGTAATTACAGTTCCCAACATACTTTAATCCAAGATCATAAGATAAATTAGTGCCAGAGATGGATGTCTCAGATCGAGACTTCAAACCAAATATGACTTTCTAACCTCTCACCTGCAGTGCTAGTGACTTTTCTGTGCTGTGACTGTTATAGGTTGGCCAGATTTGAGGTAATAGGAGTAATTCTGCTGCAGCCTCAGGTGTGAAATAACTTAGCTCCCTTCAGCATTAAACCTGAATTCCTCTCAGCCTTTTCCAGGAGAACAACTGAACTTTTAAATGATGATAGGACCAGTATTTCACTGATCTTGAAAGGGTAATTTAAAGAAGAAATTTTACCATTCCTATATATTATGAATACCCAAAGAGAAAACATTAAGTCTTTGTGTGGCCGTATGTTAAGGAAGAACCACTGATTACATGCCTTTAGGTGCTTGCAGAATTACAGTTAAATAAGAGTTAAGAAAAATCCCCAAAGAAAAGGTCTGAATTGTTCTAAAAATTCTCACAGCAGCACATTAAAAAGTGCAGTTCTTGAATTTAAACTTCAAAGGGTCCGAGTTTGCTTTCTAAAAAGAATCCAAGAAAGGTCTTGTACAAAATAGTGGCAACGCCGAAAGTGATAGCAGTTCTCAGCTTGCTGTGATTTTCACTAAAAAGTTGGAGGTCAGTTATAAAAGAAGGGTTCACATTTGCAGATGGCTGTGAAAGCAAGATAGGACTGCTAGAAGTTGAGCCTGATCTACCATTTGCCATATTTTTTCTTCATTTTTCACCTGTATCCCACAGAGATCAGATGAGGGACTTAGAGATCATGTACTACAGAAATCTTTTTTTTCCATCTTAGACAGGGAAACTCCTTGGATATTTTTTCTTTTTTTCTAGTGGGGCTTTTTGGTTTTGCCTTTTGGGTTTTTTTTTTTTTTTTTTTTTTTTAAATTTTTTCATTACCCCCCAAAGATTGAAAAAGGATTTTTTTCTTTTTTTAAAGTGAGGGAAGGTCTAGTGGATCATTTCTAATATTATTCCAGATTTTTTTTTCACCGAAGACACTCAAGTTTCTAGACTTCATATAGAGTTGTGATAGGGATTTGGATCAAGATAAGTCTGTGTTTGTCCATGGCATATCTACAAGTCTGTTTTGAAGGAAAAGACAAGATATGGCCTTCATAACTTTGAAACCCTCAAATTTTCAAATTGAGTTGAAAATTTCACTTCTAAGCACAAGCAGAGGTGCTCAAGATAAACTGATAGTTGGATAAGTGACGTTTGATGGGCCCTTGCAGATTAAGAGCAACTGAAAAGAAGCTTTTGTGTGATGCTGCCGTGACGCTTATCACCAGGTGGCAGTATTACACAGTCTTGCAATTCCTATCCCTTGCCGAATGAGCTGTTTTGGGGTCTTGGTGGGAATGTTGCTAGGGATATTTGTTAGTTTCTGTTAGGCAGGAGGAGGCAGGCATGCGCCGATTTCAGAAGAGCTGTATCTCTCTGTGCATAAACTTCCCTGATCAGAGAGGAAGCTGCAATATGAAAACTTTGGTATTGACTTCTTGGACACCCTAATCTTTAAACAAGAGAGTTTATCACATGCTGCAAGACTGTTCTTTACTCGGAAAACAAAAACACCATATGAAAATGCAGTAGCGATGTCTTTCACGTGGTTATCAGAGTGACTGAGTCTGAAGCATCTCTATTTGGCCCCAAATGTGGAAAAATAAGTGTGGTTGTGGTGCAGGCGATGTGCCTTTCATCTGTATTGAGTACCCCAAAGCTTCTCTACACTCTGGAGTTTTCATCATAAATATTGCAGGATTCAGAAGGCTGAGGGCTGGAAAGAATATGTGTGAGTACACTTAAGTTTTTCTATACACAGGGCAGAAATGAGAGAACAATTTCCTGTGTCCTGTGAAATGCTTTCCTCATGCTGTCTTCATATTCCAGATTCTGATTGTAGGTAGCATGCACAAGCACCCTGTATTTAGGATTACAAAAAAAACCCCACCATCCTGCATTCCATACTCTTTGCTTTCTCCCTTTGGCTGCTTGTCATTTGAAATTGCATCTTTCAATGACTGGAATATTTCTCTCTTCACTCAAAAATATCTTCCCACTCACTGACTCTATCTGGCCACATCATGAAGCCACACACATCTTTTGAATGGCAACCAGAGCAGCCAGAGGCCCTTTGGCTAATTTACCTAGCATCATCCTTGTTTCAGTTGGGATTATAGCTGGGTACCAGCAAGGCTCCCTGAGTGCCCCCCATTGTCTGGGCAGTGGACTCCATTAACCCATATTTAGCCTTCCATGCCAGAGATTTTCTTTGCTAGCTAACACACTGTAATTTCAGGCTGAGCTTTGTAAGTGTGACTTGGTTATGCCACATTACAAAATGCAAGAGGGTGAACACAAAATTTTCTTGCTTAAACTGAAACCTGCAAATGCTCAGCAGTGTTGTCTCCATTAGTAAATAAAACATGTTCAGAAACTGTCTTGGGTACTGAGGCCAAATAGCATGACATGGTCTGACCTACACTGAAGCTATAATCTTGGTCACTGAGTGCTGGTTGGAAATGCTTTCTGGAATGGTTGACTCCCAAATTATACCCAGGAGGTGTTTGAGAGAGTGCCATTTGGCACATGCCCAAACATGGTTAGAATGTTTGGTCATTCTTTACTCTGCTAGACGTTCCCATTGCAAAGCCCAGGAGTGAAAGAACAAAAGATGACCAAGTTTGCCTGGTAGAAAGGGAATTGCCTTTAAATATCTTGTTTTGGTATTATCTAAAAAAAATGTAGCTCAAAGTTTTCAGATATGCTTCTTTATTGGAAAACTACCTTTGCAACCATTGCAACCTTATCAGAGGTATTGAAAGGTATTGTATTAGTTCTATGAGGAATTATATCGTTGTAAACAAAACAAAACAAACTCCCCCCCCCCCCAAAAAAAAAAAAAAGAGAAAGAAAAGAAAAATACTAGAATGTTGGAAGCAATTTATGATGTTCCAGTTGACCGAGGTCAGTGTCTTATGGAGGTGAAATTTTGACTACTTCAAAGCATAATATCACTGATCCTTTCTCTTGCAAGGAAAACATGAAGCAATGTGGTATAAGGAATGACTCGCAGAAGCTCCTGCATATGGACTGGCACATATGAGATATTGACTGAAAGATTGTTTCTGTAGTAGTTGCATTCTGAGTAAAGGAAATTGAAGGTGGTCATAGGTTTAATAAAATTATTACATCCAGAAAAAGAATGGCAAGCAGGAGAAGTGTAAAGTAACAAGCCTTATGCTGAATTGTAACTTTACAAGAAGAAGGACTGCTGGTAGTATGAGGCACAAATTGTTTTACAAGGAAGAATAAGGTACTCAATGTGCCATGGAAATGAAAGTTTGATAAGTGCACATAGTAGACTTTAATCTGATGAAAAATAAGGGATGTTTACACTTTAAGTATTGAAACAAATTAATCCCAGACAAATTAATGAAGTTAGCAATCATTTATTAATTTAACAATTTCTATCCTCATGACAAGGAAAACACCTGGGACTTGCTGCATGATGAAAATTGGTTTATTGGAAATGTCAACTGGCTACAAGTATTGAAACAGTTCAGGTCAAGCAGTAAAAAATAATTTAAAGAAACCAGTGTGAGGTAGGTGTCATTTTAATTTTACATGAACAGATCTATTAGATGTAACCTTGTCAGACATGTAATTGCTAAATGAAATCATGTTTTTGTACCTTTGCTTCATAAAATATCACTTGTTCACTCATGTATTTTGGATAAACCTTGATGTTGGCGCTGACAATGTTTCACTTGCCCGTTGCTTCAGACTAGCAAGTAATGTATTATCCTTTAATATATATTGTAAATATGCCAATTTTTATTTTTAGCAACTTGGAAAATGTGTCGAGCATTACCTGGGGATTGGCAAGGACAAGGGACGTACAGCATTGGAATTCTAAAATATTTTTCTGAGCAACACTTTCACAGGTTTCTGGTAGAAAATACAGTAGATTAAACATGTAAATTTTACCAGGTGAAGGTATTCTGCCTGAAATTGTCACAAGGAATAGGTAATTTCAGTATTATTTTATTTGAATGCTTGGTAGGGGAACTCTGAGATATCTGCTGTCAGTATGGGATCTTAGAGAATTATTAAAAAAATGAGAGAATTGTGAGTCTTACATGTAACTGTTTTATTGTAAAATCCACAAAAACTACATTGATTTTGTAAGATTATCTCAAAATTAGCTTTTAACTGACTTTGGATTTCCCTTGTAGTTAAAGTCTCATTGGAGATTTATAGATGAGTTATGTTCAAGAGGGAAAATGTTGTGATTAAGCAGTGTTTGCAACTTTTAGGGCTTCATTTTGAACCCAGTCATGATCCCATTAAATCAATGGGAACATGCCTGTTTTCAAAATGACCCTTTTCATTGCTTCATTGATGCTAAGGAGTTACAGCCACGGACTCGCAAAGAAGCGAAATGATTTTATTAGAACCTAATCCCCCAGGGACTTGCACACCAGTGTGGGCCTCTATAAAGAGAACATAAAATACTACCAAATGAAAACTCTATGTTGTTGGTTGTGCCATGGTTTGTGACTCTACATAAAGTGTGGTCCACAGGCCATCATTAAGAGCATTCAAATTCGTAAGTAAAAGCCTGTCTTTGAAAGCTGCATAAACACACTGATTCATGTGGCACTGCAAGTTACAACTTCTAGTTTCAGAAAAAGGAGAACATTTTGAAAGTCAAGTTTTCCAGCTAAACATCATTATATTTTTACTTCTCTTGTACATCTATTCCATTATGTTTTTACCAGTCTTCACAAATCAGTAACTGTCTTGAGTAAGTTTAAATAAATAAGAATTTAAAATTCTACTGAAATTGAGGGTTTCTCTGTTTAGCAACTTTACTTCTGAGCTCCTTTTCATGGAGATGAAGGTAAAGTGTTAACAATCTGGTATTTAAAGAGAAAAATCTAAAATGATGATATTTCTTTATCATGCTAAAAGCAACAGAAGAGATACTTGAGTCTAAATTCTTTGGCAGCACTTCTATGTCAAATTAATTTTGCCATATTTCTTGTTAAGTAATGAATAGATTGAGATGAGAACAAAATGCTTCTGCATCTTACATATAGAAATATTTAAATTTCTCCAGGACAGACTTTGTATCACCTAGTAAAAGAAAGAGGTTAAAAGACAATATCGCTAAGTCCCCACTTTAGAGGTACAGGGAGTCTGAAAGCAGGTGGGCATTGTGGTGGCCAAAGCAGAGAAGAGAGTCTGGTCTCCCTAGAGAGAAGATGGGTACTCTGCTGCTCATGCTAGCAAAGAACACGGTGATTTTTCAAGGTGAAAATGCTGTTTTCTACTTCAATAAGAGTCAGTGAATGCATATCTCTTGTCATTGGAGGAAGAAGACTAAATAGATTTGTTTGATGCCTGACTGAATTCTTCCTAAGGATGAAAGGACTTCCAGTACCATGGTGTATCGCTGTACAAGGGTGAATTTCACCAAGTGACCCATGGCATTTTTCCTTAAAAAAATTCACTGAAGGTAGAGGTGCATCATCTCTTTTCATGTTTTGGCAGGACCCAAAAATTTGCCACTGTTAGACTTCTACTAGTATATGCCACAGAACTACTATGGGACACTGGGAGTGTGCATGCATGTGTGGTAGATGTTTGGAAGTGGGTAGTGTAAGATGTTGTTCTTGTGGACACATCACAACATTTACAGTTTGAGATCTTTCTGTTTAGACTATTTTCTGGTAATTTTTATGATTTCTGGCAAGCTTTAATGGGAGCAGATACGCTGCACCAAAAATCCAAGTATTCTTGGTTTCTATATAAAAATCTTCAGTTTAAAACACATTTGTCAATTTTTATAAGTTCTAAAGTTAAGTGATCCCATGGGAAGGCTGCTCTTCTGTTATCAGTCTTGCAGAGGTGAAGCTGTCTTCAGAATTGAGCAAAAAAGTTGCTTTAGCACTCTCAGATATCTAATTAATCCCTCAGTAAATAAAAGGATTCTGTAATTAAATAAGCGAGATGTGCAATCAGTTCTAAGACAAAATGCTTTGCATATTAATATATTGTAATACAGGAGCCATATGAGGCTTCATTTTGGGTATGAAGTGCTTGTAACACTTTTAACATTATGGAGAGCACACTGCAGGCAAAAAAGTTTTTTTGGTTTTTTAATTTTTTTTTTTTGTCAAAACTCAGATGAGTGTGATCTGCGGGCTAAAGATTTGAATGTCTATTAAACAAAAGGATAAAATTTTCAGTGGGAAAACCNTTTTTGTCAAAACTCAGATGAGTGTGATCTGCGGGCTAAAGATTTGAATGTCTATTAAAAAAAAGGATAATTTTCAGTAGGGGAAACCACACAGTTTCAGGATGTGGATTGTTGTAAATACATGAGAGGGATTGAAAAGTAACCTTTTGACATCTAAATGGAGCAGCTGCGCTGCTGGGGAACCGATGTTATTGCCTCGGGGAGGTAAAAGTGTTCTGCAAAGGGGCTTCATGGTTAGGGACTTGGTGCTTTGAAGACCGCAAGAACCGGCAGCGCCGCGTACCAGCTAACCTACAATTAGTTAGTTAATGGCGCCGTCCGACTCCTTGTATAAAGCACTTGGGGCTATACTGATGGGCGTAACACCGCGGACAGCACCCCACACGCATTCCCCCGGGGAAATTGATGGGAAATGAGGAACCTAACGGAGCCCGCTCACCTGGCGGCGCCTCCGGCCCCTCCCATTGGCTGCCCGGCGCCCCGCCCCCGCGCTCTTATTGGCTGCTGCCTCCTCCCGGCCCCGCCCCGCGCGGCCGGTCCCGGTCCGGTACCTGG
>WBMY01012864.1:555722-639563 GCA_013397315.1 Donacobius atricapilla
CGGGGGGAGCTGTGCCGGCGGGTGCGGTTCGATATGCGGGGCCGCGATGTGATCGTCTTCCTCCACATCCAGAAGACGGGCGGCACCACCTTCGGGCGGCACCTGGTGCGCAACATCCACCTGGAGCAGCCCTGCTACTGCCGGGCCGGGCAGAAGAAGTGCGCCTGCCACCGCCCGGGCGGCGACAAGGACACCTGGCTCTTCTCCCGCTTCTCCACCGGCTGGAGCTGCGGGCTGCACGCCGACTGGACCGAGCTCACCAGCTGCGTGCCCGCCGCCATGGAGCGCCGCGGCTGCGCCGGCAACCGCACCCTCAGGTCAGTGCCTGCTTTCCGGAGGCTCCAAATCAGATCCCGCCTTTCCCAGCGCCGTGGGAAGGCGCCCTGGCGGCAGGTCCCGCTCCCCAGCCCCTGGGCGAGAATTGTCCGCTGCCGCCCTCAGTAAGAAACAACCGGCGGGGCACGGCTGGTGTTCCGGGGGAGGTTCTGCTGTGGGCTCTTGCCTTCGCGGTGTGTTATCTGTGATGCTTTCGCTTTGCCTCAAAATCGTGCTGATTCCGCGTAGCGCTCATGCAGCTGCCTTTCGTATTTTAAGGAAACAGAGCTTCTCCGCTCGTGTTCCCGCAAGTTTCTCCTATCTGTTTGTCCTTTCGAAACTTGTCTTTAGCAAATCACTGCGCTCTTCTGCAGCAAGATTCTGCAGAATCTGGTGGATCTTTGCAGCTGCTGAATGTTGTAATTAGCGGAGTTCGAAGTATCCGGAAGCCCTTAAACTCGCTTTGCCCCGTATTTGGTGCTGGCCGATGGGCAGGCGGGTTCTGCGCTTCCCTGCTGTACTGACCGCTCGCTCTCTGTGCAGCCTCAAAGCCGGGAGGCCGTGCCTGGCAGGCTCTGTGCCGGGAACACTGCGCAGGGACACGGGCAAAAATCGCTCCGAATGTCCTTTCGATGATCTGATGGCAGTGGAGAAGGGAATTCTGTCTGCATGCTGCCTCTCTGCGTGTTACAGTGTAGTTTTGTTGGGGCTTGTGAAAAGTCTTGTCTGTTCTAAACACGGAATAATTGTCAGATGGGTTCTCTCTCTTGCAAAGAGATACCTCTAGGTGATTCAATAAGTTTTGGTCTTTGTTCTGATTTATTTACCATTCAATCAGATTATTCAGGCTAGCATTAGAACCTGTTTTTATTTGTTTGATTGATTTTGGACGTATGTGATAAGAAATTATGAACTGAATTCACTCTTAAACCTCTGCACTTCTATAATTGTAATTTCAACTCTGTAAAATATTAAGGAAAATATATGAAGAATACATTTTTAAGAAGTTACATAGTTTGGCAGCTACCTTATGTTCTTTCATTTTAGTATCGATTTTGATTTTATGAGTCCACAAACTTTAAATTTTCAGTAGAATCACTTCCAGATTGTGGTTTCTGTCTTGTCACTTAAAAACGTGTATAGTCCATAACATTCATGGGCATATTTTCACAGGGTTTATTCATCAAGACAATGGAGTTGATTATTGTCGTTGTTGAACAATTTGAAGGTTATTTGATGTGAACATCAAAGGCCCTCCCGTACAGCAGAGCTAGTTGCATTTGGAAAGACTCCAGTCAGGATAATTTGATTTTATTGTGGATGGTTGTGGACTTGGGCTGTCCTTAGTGTTAAGCTAATTCCTAAAATTTTATGAAAAAAAAAATAGCTGAAGCGTACGTATTTGCTGATGGAAGAGAAATGCTGTGAATGTCTTCAAGGACAAAATAACTTGGTGGTAGCTGTAGAGCTTTAAGGAACATTCAAGAAACTTTCAATGTAAAATAGAGGGGAAGAGGAAGAGTATTCTTGTAAAAATGTCTGAAAATACATAGTCTGCCAGTGAGGTCCACTTTTTCTCTCTCATGAAGAATATTAGTAGGTAAACAACTGAGTGCTAAATTCAGTTGCAAAGAGTACAAATGGGCAAAAAATTGGAAGAATGACTTCAGTACTATTTCAGAAAACTGTTCTTGTATTAGGTAAATTTAAAACTTCAAGTTGAACTGCACAGCCAGTCATAGTGCATAGTTATGGTTGTGCATAGTTAGTAATTACTAATAACTACTAGTAATTACTAATAACTTATTCAGTGCATAGTTAGTAATTACTTTGATTGAAAGAAGACATGTAGTGATACGTTGCTATTATAGGTGAATACTGTTTTCTGAATTTTTTCTTTACTGATTTTGTTTAATTAGTGGATTATTTGGCTAGCATAAGATGGCACTTCTTGATTTGTCTTTATATAAATGTGGAAAGTGCTGTGAATAATAATTTGTCGCATCGTTTTAATACTTGTTCATTCTTGTATTACAACCTGTGCCAGGAGACTTTTTTCCCTTTGTTTTGCCATTATAACCATGTAGGTGGACTCCCGCATCTCAAGGAGCTCTAAAAGGAATCAGCCCTAAAGTATGGATTATCTCTGCTCTGAATGTCTTTGCTCATGGTGAAATTGGAATCAAGCCCGAACTACTTTGCTGTACTATTAGAGCCATGCATCTAAGTCTTTTTTTTAATGTCTGAATGGAGAATTGAGGACACTGTATACCTAAAATTGGCAGGAAACTGGCATATGAGTCTAACTTAAAGCATACTGAATATTTTTAAGTCTCCCGTTAAAGCTTCTGAATGCATTTGAAGCACTAGACTTCCTTGAATAGCTCAACTTTTCCCTTCTGCCTTCCAGCTCTGGTGTCAGAAAACTAGGCTAAATTCGTTAAATATCTGACAATGGGTTTTCTTTGTGGCCGGCAGGACAAACTCTTATGGATTTGCTTCCAAAGTGTTTGATCTCCTGTGCCATATATTTGATGCAGTGAAGATATTACGTGTATTTCAGACTTTTTTTTTGTTTGTTTTTCTAAGTAGCAGGTGTTAATATGGTCTGTTCTTTCAGATTCCTGTATATGTGGTCTTTTACTACAGGGAGAGAATAACGGATTTGTAATGTATGATAGTGAAAAATGGTTTCTTAGAGGGCTAAAAATAGTGTAAGTTAGATTAAGTCTTACCTTTTAACCCAGATCTTCAGAAGATTTCATGAAGAAACTATAATTAGGATTCATGGGGGAAAGGGCTAGCTGATAAAAGAGTGGATGATCATGGTAAAAGTCCTAGAAGATTACAAATGGGCAAAAAAATTGGAGAGGATCTGTGAAGCACAACCTCTCCTCAGTCTTTGCCTTTCATGGACAATATGCTTAAATCACATAAGGGTTTTGAAGAGAATTTGGCTTAATTTTTCCTCTTTCTCATGTTGGAGTTTTGAAATCTCAGGACCCAAGATGGAACATGGGGCAAAAACTGATGCTGTGCTCCAGAAATCTGAACTGCTTTGATCTCAAGTGCCAGCATGGACTTTTACCTCTGTGGGACTTAATGGTATGGTATGCCTTGTCCCAGCTTTGAAAAGTTGTTTGTTATTAACGTATTGGATGCTACTGTGAAGTTGTAGAACTATCTCTTTTGTTAGAAAGCAAAGTAGTTCTTTTGAGTGACATTACTTTAAGAAACAACCAAACCGCGACAAAATCTGTAGACTATATTTCCTCAAACGTTTGCATATGTTTTAATTTTCAGAATGTGAGATTTTCTGCTTACAATACCTGTTTAAGTGTCTACAGAGCCAGGCTAATAGTTTTTCATACTCACACGTAGCTTTCACTTTTATGGAAGTTGCTATCTGGATAATGCCTTTTAAATTTATTTATTTATTTATTTTAAGGAAATAGTCTTTTATGTATTTGCATTGCCCTCTGTGGAAGCCATTGAAGTTGGTGATGCTTGTGTTTAGCTCCATCCCCAGAACTTGGCTTTACTTCAGAGGTGGCAAGAAGCTGAGATTGTGGAATCTTAGCCAGCACTGCTTGGGGAAAGAATGGGAAGCAAATGTTGTGAGATGTCTAACCTGGTACTCCAGGGAAGAGCTGGTGTCAAGTCTGAGCGACGTTAGGCTGCCTCTGCAGGCAGTGGGGAGAAACAGAGTAACACAGGCAGCAGCCCTTCTAAGGACCTCAGACGTGTCTGAGACCTGTTGAATTGTCTTCTCAAGGGCCAGTTCTTCCATTCACTGGTAACAGGGGAAAGACTAGAACTGTGAATTAAGACTGTGTCTAAAACTAGAGAAGAAGAGTTCCACATATAATATTGCAGAGGCGCTGTTCAAACGGATTATCTGCCTCTGTTAGGTTCCTAAGTAATCCTCAGGATGTGAGGTAGGGCTTGCTTTGCCTCTCTGCTGTGTGGAGGAGAGGTTAAGAGAACCTGAGAAGTCCTTATCAAGGCACATTTTATCCTTAGCTGATGATGCCTGCAGTGTAATTAATAATTATTCATTATAGTTTATTTGAAGTTTGATTAAACTAGAAAGACAATCTTTTAAACTACACACTTGAAAGAACACTTTATCAAAAGTTTTGTCTGTTTTTCTAATAGGAAACTGTGAAATCACTTGAGTTGTGTAAACGCCATAAGCTTTATTGTCAATGCACTTTAGTCTTCAAAACTATTGATTTTCATTAATTCACTTCAATTATATTATCTATTTCCTTATCCTGTTTAACTTACCATATGCTACATTTTTCTATGGAAGCGTAAATCAGCTGTAAACCCATGACTCCTGGAATGGGGAGAGTTCAATAGAAAATGTTAGTAGGATTCCTTTTCCTTCCTTTGCATTCATTTTTTTGACTATTGTGTGTTTTTTAAGCTCTAGCTATAATAGGACATAAGACAGACTCTGATCTTTGCAGCTGTGGTAACTGATCATCACAAAATGTAAGAGTGTTAATTGAAAAGTAAGACTATGCTGAAGATAGTGGAGAGAAGAGAATAAAAAGTCACAAATGTTTAAACTGAAAAAAAAAGCACAAATTCTCTATTGTACCTAAGTATCTTCTACTGAAATGCGTGCTGGAGCCAGTAAATTCTATATAGTTTTTGAATAAATTTAAGGAACAACAGAGTAAACAATTTCCTGTTGTTCTGCTACTGACTGTGGGTTTTTTACTTCCTTACCTGTCTTCAGTGTAGCCTGCTCAAGGGTTTCATTGTCCTTAAAACTGAAAAGTGGTGTTGTCTTCCCCAAGTGCTTAGTGTGGATCTTGTTAACTTCAATTTTAAGCCCATTGCATGTCCTTGTCTTTTGAGAGCCCGAGAACAAATCAATCTCGTTTTCTCTGCAGTAGCCTTCTGGGTACTTTGGTTCTTAGGGAAGCCCTCTTTCAACCTTCCCTGCTTAAACAGTAACCAAATCCATTTCACTCTGTCTTTATTCGAGGAACACAAAGAATGGTCTACTCTTTGGGGTTTTTTCAGTTGTTTTCTTGAAAAGTGGTGTTTCAGTGTGAGTACAGTATTTCGTCTCTTAAGTGCAGTACAAAATGGACCAGAAAAGATTACTTGGCTTATTCGGAAAGTTGTGCTTTTACACTTCACTGATATTTACCATTTTGCAGTTGCCTGACATTGCCTGTCAGCTTGGGATTTAGACATTATTTATTTTATTAAAGACTATTACTTATATTTTCCATTGTCTTTTTGTAGGAGTTTTGTGCTCATCCCCGGTGGATTTCATTCCCCCTCTGTAAATTTCTTTCATTTGCAAAATTGATTTAAGTTTTTTGTCTTTCCTAGCTTTTCATCATTGGCACATTTAGTAAAAATGCTTTTGTTTTCAGCATCCATGTTGCTGATGCAAACATTGAATAGAATGTGCTTTCCAGGGAGTTTTCCCCTTGCCACATGATATTTTCTTTTCCCAGACTGTTTTTTTTTTTTTGCTTATTGGAGTAATTGGATACGTTGCCTAAGTCGTCCTTTTTTTTTTTTTTTTTTGAAAAACCCTTCCTTGCTAATGTTCCTGTTTGAAGTCAGTTACTGTATTTTAGAGAGAGATCAAACTGTTTTGATCCAAATTGATTGAAATAGTAATTCTGTCTGCTATTTTTTTCTATTTGTTTACTGACAACTTGTCTAGAACTTGTGGCAACAACTAGCAACTATCCTTAACTACTTTTGCACTGTATATGTCACCTGTGAGGTTTCCCCTGTCAGAATAGCAGGCGCATGATTGATGTACCAGTACTTTTCTGCGTCAAGGTTGTCACAACCCTGAAAAATCTTTCACCCGAAGATAAGTCTTGTCTTCAGAATTTTGAAGGTACTGCTATAAATCTCAGCAGGTTGCCTACAAAAAATGACTTGAACTCATGTTTACTGTTAATTGCCGGGAATGATAAAAGAGTGGTCAACACTATTTCAAGTGGGAACGGATAGTTCTTATTCATCCGTCATTGTAATTTATGGATAACTGGAACAGCGTAAGTTTTGAGCCAGAAAGGTGCATGCTATGAAAATGATCATCTGAACTGCAGTTCTAGTTATCTGGAAGAGAATTTGTGATTTATTCAAGCAAATTTGGCTTTTTCTGGTATTTCTTTCTGGAAAATCGGCTGCCTAATAAGGCTTTCTGTACAATGCAGGAGCTGCCTTCTTTTTTGTGCAGGAGCCAGGCAGAGAAGTCCTGTGGGAGAAGAAAAGAGTGGAAGTGTCAGGAGCATCCCCTAGGGTTGTACAGTGCTCGAAGACACAGCTGTTTTAACTTTCTCATATTATGATGCTTTTTAAATTTCTATTAACCAGCTACCTAATTTAGAATAGTTTCCAATCCTCTTGAGTAGGGTATTGCTTAAATTCTTACACAGGATTAGGATATGTATGGGTTGGAGGCAGAATGGGAAAGGTTACTTTGTGAATAGGAAAAGTTGCCGTGTAATGCCATTAGACTGAGATAGATCAGATCTGTAGACCCAGCCAGTGGCAAAAATAGGGATAAGATTATGAGCTTGCTTCTTTATGGAGAAGAACAAATTCTCTGCCAGCTCAGTTCTAGTGATCACAGAGAAGCTGAATGGAAAGTGTAAAGATTTGATTGAACTGAATGATTTCCCCCTTCAGGTGTGCTGACCGTCTTCAATGTCTTAACTTCTAAGTAAGCAAGAGTAAAGCATCTTCTCCCAGAGTTTGGTGGAACCATGGAAGTGAATTGAGCTTATATATAATGTAAAGACTCTGCTGCTGTTTGTGCAGAATGACACCCAATAAGAGCAAGAGAAAGCCTGTATTCTTCAATATTTTTAGTATTGCATTCAACTTGCTGTGTATTCTCTGGAAGTATTTATAACCTATATTTCTATGCCACATTGGATGTCGTAGTGTTCCCAGTTGCCTCAGGAGGTAACTTCAAGTCCCTTAAAAGCTCAATTATTGCTGAGCAAGGTTTTAAACACTGTGTAGGAGGCTAATGGCATGAATTAAGAGTCTTCTTTGGACAGTCACTAGGTTACAATTACTCAGCCCTGAAACAACTACTATTTTAAGGGGAAAAACTTAACAGAAGTATTTTGGGATTTTGTTTGAGGTGGCATGAATCTTCTTTCAGAGAAATTACTAGAGTAGCAAAATCGATAATTCTTGGAGTACTTATAGTCTGTTACATGATCAGTCCTTGAGATCTCAATACGTATTGACTGGAAGGGATAAAATGGGTTCATGTAAGGATAGGCCCTATTAGGATTTTGATTCTGCCATGAAGGGTACACTTAGGTGGCCTTATGTGTACTTCTAAAAAGATCTGGAGTGTGACCCACAGCTTAAAGTCATCTTAGAAAAAATGGTGTTTAAACTTAATGTCTTAACCTCCATTTTTTTCTTTAATAATTGGTAATCTTTTAGAAAATGCTTGATATAAATGTGGTTTTCAGACACATTAGAAGTGTTTCATTAATACAGTTACATGTCAGTTGTGAAAGTGACAGGGTCATGCAGGATGGACTGTGGCTCTGAGTGTTTACAAACTGATAGAAATGACAAACATTATAGCATAATAGTGGATAAACTTTGAATGACTTATGAAGAATAATGTTGGGATGGGGAAAGCAATGAGCAGATGCTCAGTTTCCAAAGGATGGAACAAATAATGATATTCATAATTGACTTGAGATTGTATCTCCTGTTCTGTGGAGTAACTTGTTGTTGATGAGAAGTCTCACCACATGGTGTGCTTTGATCCTGGAAGGAAGTGGTCCCTTCAGGATGTATGTGGAGGAGCTGACACCTCTGAGACCAGTTACTTTCTGCAGATAAATTAACTTGAAAGTGAGGTCAGTGAAACAGAGCTCTTCACAAAGCACTAAAAGAAATACCAACTTTTGTTATTTCTCATCTAAATTCTAATGATATCAATGTAAAGAACTTGCTGACTTACAGATTGGCATTTGATTGGTGAGCTGGCTTTTGTTTAAGTAGCAAATACATTTGTATCTCAGTGTTTGTGTATTTGCATACTTAAAAGTGTCTATTTGCAGTTTTTGACTTTAATTCCACGTATCTTTGCACACAGGCTCTGTCTGAGAATGTGGAGATAGGAGGAATAGCAACTGATGATGTTTGCTTGAGGAGCTCCTCTGAGGAAGAGGAGAAAGAGGAGAAGCAGTGTAGGTGTAAGCTGTGAGCTTCAAGTGAGAGTGAAGTCTGGAAGAGAGCAGGAGAGAGCAGGGAGCAGAAATAACTCTGTATACTTTTGCTCCTTCCTTGACCTCACAAGACTGCAATTTAAAAATTTGAAAGGTTTTTTTTTTCTCCCCAATACAAATGGTTTAGGGTTTAAAGCTCTCCATATGTTCCTTTTATACTTGCTGGAAGAGAAAGAGGTAATGAAAAACCTCAAGTACTACATAGTTTGAGCTCCTGTTCTACATAGGTATCTTTTTTTTCTGGTATAGGTTTTCTCAAGTTAGAGAAGTGTTGTAATAAGAGACCCAAATGTTAAATTAAACATCTTCAGCTCCATCAATGTCAATCCCTAATAGCAGAGCTGTCAGGTGTTGTTTTCATCCTTTAACTAGACTTTTATTTTTGGTGATAGGAGTAGGACCATTATTTTCCAAGAAGTTCGCAGTGTGAGTGATGAATAATTTCTGTAACTGCAAGACCTTTGTTTTCATGCCAAAAACACCTCTGTCAGGCTACAGCTATGTCATTTCTGTTGCTGACTTAACAAGGATCAGATGAGAAGAGTAACTAAATGTAATATTTTATGTTGTTTTCTACTACAAGTAATATGGATTTATTAAAGAATTATTATAGAGTTATTATTATAATTATTAGGATAGAAATACGTAGGAAGGGACCTCTGGCAGTCATGTAGCTCAGACCCCTCCTTTAAATCAGTCTAACCTAGAGCAGGTTGTTCTAGGCTATGCCTGGAAATTTTGAGTGACTCCAGGGATGGTGGTGCCACAGGGTCTCTGAGCAGCTTCTTGCAGTGTTTGGCCAACCTCGTGGGAAAAAGAGCTTTTCTCCTCAGCCAGCGGAAGTGTCCCATTTTCCAAATGGTGTTTGTTTCTGCCCGTCTTACTGCTGTGTGCATCTAAATAAGAGTCAGGTTACAACTTTTCTATTTACTCCCACATGAAAATTGAATAGAGTAATGAGGTCTGCCTGCTTGCTGCCTTGTCCCCAGACTGAACAAGCCTCATTTGGCCACTCTTTATATGTCATGTGTCCCAGTCCCTTGGTCATCTTGGTGGCTCTCTGCTGACAGTTCCCACTCTACCAAGGTCTGCCTATTATTGGTGAGCTCAAAATCAGACGCATCAATCCAGGTGATGTCTGACCAGTGCTGAAAGGTGAAGTGAGGGGAAATCACTTCCCCCAGTCTGCTTAGTTGCTCCTGCCAACAGAGCTTGATACTTGGTTAGCCTGCTTCACTTTCCAAGGGTGCATTTTGGTGTCTGTTACTCAGCAGCATCCCCCAGGAGCCCTAGATCTGTTTCTAAAGAGGTATGTCCACTGCATGCCCAACCTGTCTTGTGTGTTACTTCGCCTCAGGAGCAAGTTTTTTCTTTTACTTAGAATCATGGATTCATACAATGGTTTGAGTTGGAAGGGATATCAAAGGTCCTCTATCTCCAATCCGCATGCCATGGGCAGGGACACCTTCACCTAGAGCAGGTTGTTCAAAGCCCCATCCAGACTGGCCATGAACGCTTTCAGACACAGGGTGTCCACAGCTTCTCAGTCCCACCACCCTCACAGTAAATCACTTACCATGGTTGATGTTCATGAGTTTCCTATCAACACAGTTCTCTTGCCTCTTGAAGTTGCTTGAAATAGAAGCACTGCTCTCTGGAGTGTTGGTCTCTTTCTCCAGTGTGGGGTTAGCTCTGAACCTGCTGAGACCAGACTCTGTCCCACCATCCAGGTCATTAATAGAGAGTTTCAAATAGCATTGGCATCAGGTCTTGAGTGACGTAATGTGTTATCACCCACCATAAGACATAGTACCCATATCTCACCAGCATTCCTCAAATAACACAGTGGGAGACCATGGAAAAATTCCTGCTGATGTCAATGTGAACAACATCCACTGCTCCAGGGAAGTTTGCTTGATCACCTTTCCAGGGATGGAGATGGTACTCCTCAGCCTGTAGCTCCTTGAATCCTTCTTGAAGCTAGGTGTGCAGTTTGGTTTTTATTTATGGAAATTGGGAAGAAAAATTACAATGGAGAAGATGCTGCAACATAAGAAGGTGTTGAAGTAAGTATTTTAACTGCTCCTTGTTCCTCATTTTGAGAATTCCTGAAACAGGCTCAGAAGCTATATTAAATAAGTGAAGGATATATGTAACTTTTTTTTTACTGTGGGCATTACATTAGTTTATTGGAAGAAACAACTTATTACAGCAATAACTTTTTAAATGGGCTGTGATGCTTACATGACATCCAGTGCAAAGTTGGCATTGAGCATCTATTACAAAAATATGTTCCTTTGAACATTTCTTATACAGATGGGATGGTATGTTTCTCTGGTGCCCGGGAGGGTACATTTTTTCTTATTAAATTGATTTTAGTTGGTAAATTAGAACTTGAGTAGCAGTTTAGTAAATAAGAGGCAGTCACATGTCTTTTTAATTTTAATTTTTTATTTTGGGGTATGTTCAGTCAACCATTTCTATTTGAATTATATTTATTCATAAAGCTAACATTTTTATAGTAGCCATATTGCAGATGGTGTTCTTCAGAGCTCTTCCATCCACAGTGCTAATGTTATTAAACTGTTCACAGTTAAATGATAGTGTAAAACTTTCCTATGTATTTACATGAGATAACTTCCCAGAGTTTGTAATGAAAGAACGTAACTTGTTTTGTCTTTTTTTTCCTGAGTTATTGGATTGAAGTTTCAATATATGTAAGATTTTATTTTGCAAGTTTCAAAGCTTCTGTAGGCAAATACAGAATCCAGAAAAAAAAAGCAGCAAATATACAGGCAAAGAACTTTATTTAAAGTGGATTGTAAAAGCTTTAAAGTGCCAAGCAGAAAAAAATCAGAAAATGTGATCTCAAATAATTAGTTTGTGTGTGCATCTTTATTTTTTACTGCGTAACACTTCTATGAAGTAAAGGTTTAAAGTCCCTGTTTTCAAGACAGACTTGTATCACAAGCTTCAGCTCAACTGTGTTAAAGTGGCCATGCCTTTTGTCAGGCTTTTAAAGCCTGAAAACACCCATTGAAATTATTTCCTCTGGAGAATTTAGCTGCCTAAATGAAAGGAGTAACTGAAATTACTTTTCCTAAATAGCTCAGACCCTCTCTAACACGTTTCTTTCTTCAGCAAAGTCTTTGTTTTGCTCTCCAGGCTTGTGTAAATGTATGTTGAGGTTTGCAGCACTCTCTAACTCGTGCAGATTAATTTTTTATCAGGCCATACCTCTTTTCATTTTGATTAAATTGCCAGATACCTGAGAGTAGGATAAAGAATCCCACTGTGATATGGGTCAGTACCAGCCATCTAAATGGCTGCTGGGCCTTGCAGTAGAGTAATAGGAAAACTGATGGACTGCATCTGACTTACAGGTTGACTGGGAAGCTCAAGTGTGGCCACACAAAACTGTGGCTTTGATTAGGAGGAGAGCAGGGGGAGATGCTAGAACTTTATCATTCGTATTTTATTCTCTGCCTGTATTCCAGAACATTATCAGGTAGTTTCCATGAAAATATTAAGCATAAACTCAAACAAAATACAAAAAATGGTGAATTGGGAAGTCTTCATAGCAAGAAGGTAATTGGAGTTCCATTGATATTTTAAGCCAAATTGCAAGTTGTGTATCCTTTCAGGAGGTAAATTTATATTATATGCTTAAAGGATTTTCACTTTGTACTGTATATATGGATAGCAGAGGAGTTTAAAAGGACTGGAGAATATGAAATATTTCTTTTTCACAATCCCTTTTTTTATTTTTATCTTTTTTCTGTAAAGATACCTACTACTTCTTGTATTATTCAGGTCACATTCTACACTTCTGATTTACCTTCTTGGCAGCCTGATGTTGCCCACTCTCCCACATTGCTGTCCTTTCTATCTTGCCAGCTCTTTTGCCTTTGTTTTATATGTTTTTCTTGTGTGACTCACATCCCCTTTGCATTGTACCTGCTTGCTTTGCATACAGAATGAGCTGGTTGGAGTAGGGCTCCTCTCTGCTCAGCGTGTTTGGCAGGCTGCCGGCTGGAAGGGCTCCTGAGCTTGTCTGCCCTGTCGAAGTTCAGAGGGCCTTTTAGCTGTTTGGCTTTGCAAGAGCTACCAGAACTGAGCAGTTTAATCTATCCTAAATTCCCTCTTTTATTGTTCTCTCTGTTCCTAGCAGTACACAGAAACAGATAAGGAAAAATAACGGTCTTTCCCCGCTACCTGAAAAACCAGGTGTCTAGGTTTGAAAGACAGGTGTCTGCTAGGGAGGGCAAGACCTCCCTTTGGAATGGAGAATTCAAAGCCCCTCCCTTCGAATTATTAAAACTTTGATATTAAGTCGGCTCTCAGGCAAGGATATGGGGATAGGAATAACAGCTCTTTACTAGTATGTATAACAAGGNGAGCAAGAGCCAGATACTGTCCCCATGTCTGCCCTTTTTTGCTCCCCAAACCTCGCAGTATCACTTTTTTCCCTCGGGGAGAAAAACTCTCAGAGAACAAAAGGTGTAGCCTGCTGCTATGCTTTCCTAGCCACTTGTATTGTTTTGGTCAAGCACCCATAAGCACCCAGCAGTTAGTCTCCTAGCGACTTTGTGGGAAAAAATTCTATAGGGAAAAAAGAAAACCAAATCTAACTGCCAACACCAGGGAATTGAAAAGATGCATTTTTGTATAACTCTGTGTTTCTGTCTGTTCCCTTAAGCTGCTGCTCAGAGGGCTTTTATAATTGCTTCCTTTAGATTTGAGTTCAGTTTGTCCTAGGATAAAGAATTAAACAATTGCAAGTTGTCTCAATAGCACATGCCTCAGTCTTTTACTTTTGCAGTGACTTGGAGAAGAAGGTATTTAAGGTTAGTGTTAACAGTGTTGGCAGAAAAAAATACTGTGTTTTACCATAACTGTCCAATGGCAGTACGAAAACGCAGCTCTGCAGTGTGAGACCCCAGTTTCATCCTGAGGCAGGAGCAGGGGAGTCCTTCCCAACAGGTGAAGGAAGGCCCATGGGCCCTGGCTTTGTCCCCCTGCCACAGAGGCTAAGGAAGGAGGTGTTAGTGCTTCTGAAACCTGGGAAGAAGAGCTGATGGTTTGATGGGACTGGAAATGTATGAAGTAAAGAGAATTTAGGTACAAGTAGAGGGGGGGATACCACTGCCTTCAACAGAGGAAAGAGGGATTTCATGAGAGAAGCAATATGCAAGGAAATCCAAATAGACCATGTTTGCAACAAGACACAGGAATGTACACAGAATATTGGCTTCTGTTGAGCCAATATTCAGCAGGTGCATTGACTTTGCAGTGGCTTGTTAAATCTCAGTAGTCAAATTTTAGTTTCAAATTTTTGAGAGCTAATTTTAAGCAATTAGCATATGCTTTCTCATTATCTTTTAATAGAGATTTGTTTACCTTCTACTTCTTGAATTCACATCTAATATCTGAATTCTTATTTCTTTTCTCTATAATCGTGGGTTAGAAATTAAGAGAAACAGCAGCTCATGAAAAATCATAAACATGTTATTCCAAGTCCTGGAGCCCTGTGAGCAATGTGGTGTGTAAATGCACCCAAGTTGACTTTATTATGTGGTTGTTCTCGTCCCCTTCTTTGTCTTTGGAGTCCTTTCATTCTCTTCTAACCTCCTAGTTGTGTTGCTCCCTGGTCAGCCTGGTGCCTGCATGGCAGCAGCAGTGGCTGAGGCAGTGATTGATGTGGAGGCTAAATTGCTAGACACAGTTAGTGAGTGTTTCATGGAGCAGTTCGTCTAAAAATCACAAGAGGGAGAAGAAGTTTTGTATGTACTTCTGACCATTATGTGCAAGATCTGGTTCAGACTGTTACTGTCATTCTGTAAAATGTATTTACATTTCTTGCAGGATCATCTACCTCCATCTCTGAAAACCCCCTGCTTTGGGAGTTTTGTTTTTTTAAAAGAATGACTTAAAATTAAAAACCATATTAAAGACAATTTATAAAATTAAAGTCCTTGTAAATGGCATGGAAACCACTTGAAGATGCCATGTGGGAGTGTTGGAGGAAATGCATGCGCCTATCAAAGGTAGTAAGGCCAAAAAGAAACTGGATGGCATAGTTAAACAGCAGGGTAAAAGGTGGTTACACAAAGCAGTTTTCACCATTTTTTAAAAGTTAAGTTTTGTCTGCAAGAGCAAAATACAAAACCGCATAAATGGCAGTATAAGGTAAGAATTCAGCTAAGAAAGGTGTTTAAGGAACAATTTGCAGGAGGTATAAAATTAATCTTTTTGAAACACACTGTGAACAAGAAGCCCACTGGAGAATGCACAGAGCTAATAGATGAACTCTCCTTCTATCCTCTTGAAATAAAGCTCTATCAAAAAAGAAGCTGTTGTCTTACCTCTTGTATCCCAGTTCATTTTTGAGCTTGAAGAAGTTCTGAACTGGAACCTTTTATTATGGAGGATGTATCAAAGGATCTCTCTTCAAATTGAAGTGTTGTTAGAAGTAATTATGGAACAAGCTTGAAAAAGGAGGGATGAAAAAAGAAAGACGTAAACCAGATGGTATTTAAAAGTGCCAGTTTCAGAACTAGATGATTTTGAAGAGTTCAGGAATTAAGCAACCAAACTAATTAATATAGTGTGACCCTCTGCTTAAAACTTGGCATTTCAATAGTTTGAAAGTAATCTTTAAAGACTCCTACTACCTAACAATAAGTTTAGCATCTACAATGGGTAAACTAGGAGAAATTATTACACAAAGTAGAATTAGCAGATAGTTGCCTAGTGCAGCACAGTGGGAGGCCCACGTGACGTCTGTAATAGAAAATCATGCCTGAATAATGTTGTAGTATCTAGAAAGGGGTCAAAAACATGTCTGCAAAGGAAATTGAGTGGTTGTAGTATGCTCCAGATAAAAATGGTAACCATATTTATCTTTGTATGTTTTTTTCTGCTCTCATAACTTTTTCTGGTCACAATCTTAAGAAAAGATTCCAAATGAAGAACTAAAATTTTTTTCTTAGATCTTAAGATACACTTTTTCTGGCAACACTTAAGATTAGTCTTCTAGATCTGAAATGCCATTGTGAGAAGAAGAATCTCTTAAATGAGAAGTTCAGCAGCAGTATTTTGTTACTGAAAAGCTATTAGAGCAGGCTTAGCCTTTTTTCCCCATTTTTTCAGAACTGATTAATGGCCTATGCACTCCTCCAGCAATAAAATGCTCTCTATCACTGTTCATGCTTTAAGACACTGTGTTGCAAAGATGTAACTGAAAGTTTTGCAGAAATTCATGCTGTAAACTAACTAGTTTTGTCTCTGCTTGTGCAGCAATGCTAGTAAGCCAAGGGTCTCATTTGGGGCTTTTTAGTGTGGAGCTTAGGCTGGTTGTATACAAGAAGTTTCATATCTGATCTGACTGTTGTTTGTCCTGCTGCTCTCAGTGAAACTCATTTTTTGTTGTTGTTGTTGTTTAGTTTGGGTTTTTTTAGTTTGGGTTGGTTTTTTTTTTTTTTTCTATTGCTGGCAATGAGGGTTTAAATGTTTGTGTTGTACACTGAAACTAGGATGCTAGACTTGATAGTCCAAAATCTAAATGAAATTCAGTCTTTGAACATTGATCCCTGGGTGACAAATGGTTGATTATTTGTTTATTATGACTTGGAAGGTACAGAAAAAGGTGACAAATTCAGTTGAAGTTGGTCATCAGACACACATAGGTTAGGAAAAAAGTTGAGAGTGGCATGGTTAGAAATGTGCGAAACCTCAAGACAGGAATTCTGAATTTGACATGGGAATTAAAAGATTTGGAAGGCATAGAGGAGGCATCAGGTTTTTTTAGGCTTGAGTGGGGACTAGTGGCGGGGAAAAAAGGACATGGGGCGCACTGTGGATTGCTGTAGTGGAATCAAAGCAGATGTAAATAAGGCTGTGGGTATTTCTGAGAGATTGGGGCCTTTCAGAACTGAATGTGAGTGGAGAGAAGAAACAGAAGGATATCTGTAGTTTGGCAGTGAAGTGTAATGGAGACTGCTGGAACTGCTCTTCTCAGCATTTGAAACTTAAAATAGGTGAACCCAGTATATTTTTCCCTGGTTTTGGAAATAACTCAAATCCTTGAACTCCTAGCAGCTGCGTATCTAAAACTTGTACTCCTTGTAGTACAGTGCTCATTTTCAGAATCATTGATAGAGAAACAATTTATAAATAAAAGTGAAATCCTTCTAACTTTCCTGAATAAAATGCAAACTCTTGAGGTAAGGAGACAAAAAGTTTCAGCATGCCTCAATTTTTTCATGCCTTTACAGGTACTTGGTTTGTCACATCAGCTTCAAGTTTCTTGGTTGTAATTGCCCATATAGCACTCAGACTCAGACTCATGCAGACACTTGCACTGCAATAGATGGATTATAAATTCATTGAATCAAAATGATTATCACAGAGTACAGTAAACTTCTTGTGAAGTTTCTGTGAGCTGCATGTATATGCACCTTTTAATCTTTTCCATAATGAAAAGGCATTTTTGTCTTGATGAGATGTTGGTATGAGAAGTACTTGCACATAAAAAGATGAGCTTAGATACATCTGCTATGGTAAATCCCTTTCAGTTGAAGTTCTGAATCTGCAAATTCTGACAGCTTTTTATTTAGTGGTACAGCTTTTAGCACAGGTACATATGGTAGCGATGCTTAGAAATACTACCTGTGGGTTCTTAAATATGTATAAAGCAAAGAAATCCTTTACCTTCATTTGGCATTTTTAAGATAAACTACACTGGCTCTTGAAAATGTAATTTTAAATCTTCAACTACAAGGCTTTTTAAAAAATGATGGATTTTTTTTTCCTTCAGAAATTCAACTTACGACCCTGAATCAGACAGTGCATATAGTCGGACTTACTTCTTACATGCATCCACATCCCATTTTTACATCGACCATAGGGACTGAACTTTTCAATCCCTGAATCTAAAGACTTTATTAAAACAAATACAGCAAACCTGACCAGATAAACCCAGGAAAACCTCAGGTGAAGGAGAGTCAGTTACAAGGCTGGAAAACAAATTACTGCTTGCTTCATGTCATTCAAGTGTGCTGGCTTTTCCTTAGTCCCTCTTTCAAATCCTGTTCATTCCCTCGCAGTGGTTGCCTGGCTTGAGACAATCTGCATTTTCCGTATTGAAATATTTCCTCAAAGTCCCTGAGAAAATATCCTTACTCAGTCACCTTTTTATGCTTTACTGTGGTTCTGCTTTCTGAAGCTGTCAAGAACACTGTCAGTCTTAGCTGCCCTGTAGCTTCCCTACTTGCCATATGTCCCTCTCTGTCACATGTGTGCCTCTTTATTATATTTTTAATGGCTGAGTGCTCAGTGCTTAGGGAAGACATCTCCTTTCTGTACCATCTCATTCCTGAAAACTGCTGGTTGTCTTTGCCACATGGCATTTTATGAATTGTAGGGAGTTTTATGGTGTACTGTAAACTGTAAACTCACGAAATAGTGAAAACATCAAATTTTGTAAAGGATGAACATGAATTTGTATCTTTTTAGCATAATCTGTTTTCCTACATGCTTGCCACAGAGGCTTGTACTCAACAATTGATATCAGTTACACGCAGGAAAATAGTGTTTGTTTACTCTCAGTATTCTCTCAATGACAGTGACTTCACATTCTTTACAGCTTTTAAGTGACCTTTTTTTTTCTTTGCAACTGGATCAGAGCAATCAAGGTGGTATTTTATTCCAATTGTGTCAGCTCATATTCCTTTGCATCTCTTATGTCATTCCTGTATATATTTGTGGATATATTTTAGAGAGAAGAGGTAAGACGTATATTGTGGCAAAGAACTTGTTCCAAAAAAATGTCCTTAATATTCTGCATAGGAAGAAATTTTAAGCTAATGACCCCTCATTCAGTTTTTTTCTGTTGGAAGTAGGTCAAGACTGATTTTTGCCCTATTAAAATCAGAGTAGATTATTATTTTCTTATTTAACAGTGACTGGCTACTGAGTGTAGAGAAGGGAGTGGGGAGAAAGGGCCAAGGTACTTCTTTACTTGCCCCTCTCTAGACACAAGATTTAATAGTATTGTTCAAATATTGTTTGGTACTGTGTGCCTGTCACGCTGAGGTGCCTGTGGAGAGAACAGCAAAGGAAGGGCAGGTGCAAAAGCAGCTCCAAAGCTGCAGTGATAGTCCGAGGCTTCCTTGTGCTTCTTAGGAACTCAGGTGAGGAATCCCTTGCTTTACTTCCTTTTCTCCACTGCAGTGTATATACCAGCATCATTAATGACTGCTTTAGATATAAATAACAATGGCATAATGACATTGTAAAACTTTTTTATTTGACATTAATAGAAACAAGTTTTCTACCTGCGGCTGATTGTATGAATGTCTAATGTTCCTTCAACAACTGCTTTTCTCTTAAATTTCTTGAGGAATTGATAAAATGTGCAATTAACTGATAAGCTTAGTGAGTGTAAATGTTATTACATCATGCTCCACTTACGCAAAACCTACATGCAGATTTTATTGTGGGACTTGAGACTTCATTTTGTTTAAGCTTGGGAATGATTCTGTTCTTTCAGATTAGCCTTGCTGCAGGTTATTTGATGTTCATTTTTGAAGACACACCTAGGCATATCGTCTTGGTGGAAAGAGGACTGCAATTACCAAGGTATTTTAGCATAACTATCTTAACACAGTTGCTTGCTGTTCAGAGATTAGTTTTTCAATGCTGACAAGTTGAGAAAAACAAAAATTCTGATTTATATGGATTAAAGAGCCCTTTATGTTTATAGATATGGGTAAATGAAACTCTGGAGTTCATCTGTTCTAATTTAGGAAATGCTAAATGTGTCTTTTTGTTATTGCCTAGCCTGTAGGCAAACTGTTCCCCCAGCACACACAGTGTTTTATTTACAATTGCATAAGTGTCCCTGGTGCATGCTTTGGCAATTCAGTCACATATGTTGGGCAGTCCTATCAAATAATGTATCCTGCATTTGCATCTTCTGGCTGTTGGATGAAAGGGAAGGGGAAAAATGGTTTCCTTCAAAGAAAGTGGTTTTATTGGTGTTTTTGTTTTTATTTTAGATACTTTTTACAGTAGCAGAGAATGCTAATAGCCATAGTTGGATAAGATTTAAAGTCATGATGTCAGCAACATCCTTGTTTCAGAAGATGGAATGAATGCTTGTCTATAGCTTCCCATATTCCTGTGCTACTATTGAGAAATAGTAATAAATAGGGGGGTCAGCTCACTGAGCAGTCTTAAATAGATAATTGTTTGTTTCCACTGAGCTCAGTATTTCAGACTGCTTGACTCAAGTGCTTCACCTGGAACCAGTCCCACTAACTATGCCTGCAGTTTGTGCTGTGAAGATTCAGAGGCCACCCTGAGATCTCCACAAGTGATGCTAGTGAAAGAAAACTTTTCTTGAATGAAGAAATTTGGAGATTTCCTTGATACAATATGAGGTCAATTTCTAGTAGAAATCTTCATTGAGTGATCCAGAAATAATTTGCCAATTAATCAAAATGACTTGCCTACTTTTAAGACAAGATCTGTTTATTCCTTCCTTCCTACAAAACTCAGCTAACTACTTCAGAAGTATCACAGAACCACAGACTTCAGATTGTTTGATAAATCTTTCAGAACTTTATCCTTTCAAGTATGATCTAAAATGACTAACTAATTTGATATTTACAGTTTTTGAGGCAGTGTTGAAATTACAGATTTACACAAATCTGTTATTTAAGATGCTTTGTTGAGTTGCTAAGTGTTCAACTCTTTTCAGCATTTCACTAAAATGGGTAGAGGCTCAGATTTCTCTGACTTTCAGGTGATATTAACAGCAAGATAATCTTTATCAAATAAGGCTGTGGCATATGAAGGACTTATGGCCTCAGTGCCACTGTTTGCAATCAATTAAAATTCTTCCTTATCTAGAATTGTGAGTGCTTCAATCTACCCTGAACGACTTTTTTTTAATACTGCCACCAAAATCTTCTGCCCTCCCCCAATACAGTAACTTCCATAAGTGACAAACATGGTGAACGGGAAGGGTGCCTAGTCCATCTTTTATTTGCATTGGAAAGCAAGGATAATGGTATTTTGTTTGAGTGCCACAGATTTCAGATCGTTTTTTCAATATTTACTATAATACTCCTGGTTCAATTTTTTTTAATCTCATAATTGTAAAACATGGACCAGTATTCTGCTAAAATGGCGTAGCTGGAAGTCCACATGAAATGTGTGCTTCTACAAAATTTTTTATATTTGAATCATTATTTTTTCAGAGGAAGATTTGCATTTACTACTCAAAGGTCTGTTTGATTTATAGTAGCAGTAATTACTTTCTTCTTGTAGATAATTGTATAAAATGTGTTTGATCTATTTTTTAAACCAGCTGTCAGATCACTTTTTTCTGTTCTCTGTGGCTGGACATTATTTATGGAATACAGCAGGAAATAAATCACTGTTGAGCTACTAGCTAATGAGATAGCTTTCCTGAAATTTTAAGGATTATAAAAAGCAAAATATTGAACAGTAGTTTGTTTGGGTTTTTTTTAAATGCAGGGTGAACTAATATTCATGGTAATCTACTCTTCTGACCACAAAGAATAGCATTATGATTTCAAGAGCTAATAATTTTCAGTACAAATGTTTGTAGAAATGAACAGACATATTCAGATTTGCATTAACGGTCAGGAAGATTATTTTGTTGAAGATTGGAAGTGAGAGTGAATAGTTATTGCCCTTAAAATCAGTACTGATTTTCACAGTTGCTGTAATGTTTAACCTTTTAAAAAAATACTTATTTGTCATTGTTTTGCATTACTAAGCGCCGGCTTTGCAATATACATGTGCTTTGATGACTGTAAGCAGCAATTATGCTTTGAATGTGTAGGTTTAAAAAGTGTTATGTGTTTTGTACGTGGAATGAATCAGGTATACTTGCTCACTGATATTGGTCTGTTATGCATAATTTTTATAAGTATAAAGGCAGCTGAGGGATTGAGAGGGGACAGCAGAATGTACTTCAGGGGAAAACTGAGTCAATCAGTTAAGGGAAGAGAATAAACTAAATAATGGAAGCATGAAGGAAGGAAGAAAACCTGGCTATATGAAATCAAAACCAAATAGCTTGAAGAATAAGTGAGGACAATACTGGAATTACTAACTTGTTCGAACCAACATTCTTTCAAAGTAACTACAAGTTGTGGGTGCTGAACTTCAAGGAGGGACTCCATTTCCTGAGCTGAAGCCAGGCATCGGCTGTATAAATGTTGTGGGGAGGCTTTTTAGCTTAAGACATTCCCCTAGTTCACCAGCTGATAGTTCTAGTTCCCTTAGGATACAGTGGGCACTTAGAACTGGCTGGAAGGCGAGATGAAGATGCAGATATGTCTAAACCTGCTGTATTTTCAAGCAAAATTTTTAAGGAAGAGGAGGATGTTTCCTGAGGATGCCTGAAACAGAACTGGTTGCCTGCATTTAAACTACTGTATCTTATTTGACCCTGAATGTCTTTTAAGAGACACCAGGTTGAGTAAAAATGACTTTGCATGCCTAGTTACACTTTTGAAGTGGTCTTAAATATTAATAGTAGTATATATGTAGGCAGAGAAATGATTGTTCTTCTATTGCATCCTAAAAAGTTCAACTTGGTGTATTTCCTAGGACTGCATTCATTTCTGTTTGGGCAAGGTGTATATTACTGATGCCTCATGATTTGAAGGTCACATTATACATCCAAGATATGTGATTTAACTACAAATATAGAATTCAGAATTCCATGTCTTTTGTGGCATCTATAGTTAATTTTGGGGTTTTTTTTACATGTTAATGACTTAAATATCTTGGATGTATTTTGGAGAAGTTGAAATATGGCCAGAAGGAAAGAAACTGCCTAAGGAGCAGTACTGTTTGTTTCAACATTTTGAAATCAGATCTCTGTTTATACCCTAAGTGCCTTACCAGTGGAGGCTGCATCTGTCTCTGTGGAGAAACACAGGCACATTGCGTTTGGTTTTGTACACATCTGTAAGTACATAAATGTTCCTCAGGCAAAATGCTTGTTTTCCTTTAATGCTGGATCGTTACAGAATGTGAATGTTTGCCTATACAAATTGAAGCTTAATGCATTCAAACAGGAACTCTTAATAAAACAGTTTTTTATAGGTAACATTTGAGGATTTTTTAAATGAAAGAATAAAGTGTTGATAAAAGTAAAGTGGAATAATACAATGATCAGTATTTTGATGTCTTCTGTGTGCTTGAATAGTAATATAATGAATAATATGAGGTGATTCAAGATGTTTCTAAATTCACTGTTAATTTGCTTTGATGATAGAAAGACAGACATGCTAATTATGAACAGTTTTTAAATTGACATCATGCTTAGGAAATACCATAATTTAGATTTAGGTGGTATGTTTTTTATTTATCCCTTTGTCCCATTGTGCATGGCCAGTATGATACAATCTCTGGCTGCATGATCACTTGTACATTTCTCTCCACCTCCTCAACATCCCCCCCGCCCCGCAGTCCTGTCTCATTCAGTGAAGAGGATAGATGATATTCACTTCCTAAGACATCAGTCAATATTTTATCCTAGCCAGGTTGTTCATTTTGAGCCCCAGGCTCTGGGGGCTGTTAATTTCTGTGTGGATTTTTCTGTGGTTCTCATTGCCACAATATTTGTGTACTTCACAAAAAACTCCAACACCCTTTTAAGGTCAAGAGATGAACTAGCATGTGTAAGAATATAGAATAACAGAACCATGAAGTGTTTTAGGTTAGAATGGATTTTGAGAGGTCACCTAGTCCAACCCCTTGCCATGGACAGGGTCACCTTCTTCTAGGTGAGGTTGCTCAAAGCCCCCTCCAACCTGACCTTGAATGTTTCAAGGGATGGACCTTCCACCTCTCTGCACAGCCTGTTCTCTTGTGACACCTCTGGTGTCTCAACAACCTCATTACTTCAAATCCAGTCTAAATCTACCCTCTTTTAGTTTAAAACTGTTACCTCTTGTCTGTTGCTACTGCGTCACTACTGCTGGTAAAAAGGCTCTCTCCACCTTTCGTTTAAGCCCCTGTTAAAGTTTGAAAGCCTGCAGTAAGGTCTCCCTGGAGCCTTCCCTTCTCCAGGCTGAACAACCACAGTTCTCTCAGCCTTTCCTCACAGAAGAGGTGTTCCAGCCCTCTGATCACTTTCATGGCCCTCCTCTGGAGTCACTCTGGAGTCACTCCAACAGGTCCATGTCCTTACATTTAGAGCCCCCAAGCTGGATGCAGTACCCACGTGGGGTCTCACAAGGAGGAGAATCACGTCCCTCAGCCTGTTGGACAGGTTTCTTTTTATGCAGGCCAGGAGACAACTTGTCTTTCTGGTCTGCAAGTGCACAGTGCTGGCTCTTGTCCAGTTTTTCATCTACCAATATCCCCAAAGTCCTTCTCTGCAGGGCTGCTTACAATCCAATTAGAAGATTAAAAGGAAAAGATCCTATGTTTTAGTATTTGACCCCTTACTTTGCAGCTTCTGGCTTAGGTTGGCATAGAAAAGTGTTTTATTAGCCACTTGGAGAACTGCCAAACAGATGACTGCAGCATCTGTCTTTTTAAGATGCTGTTTCTGATTGCCTCTGTAGTTGCAGATCCACAGGAGAAGATTTAGTCTTTTACTCCAATTAAATCACAGACAGATGTAAAAGAAGAAAAGGTGGGTAAGGAAAAAAACTTAGGAACAGGAAGGCAAGAGAAATAAAAAGCACCACATTCCACATTGAGGATATCTGGCCTAATTTAACGGATTTATCCCTGGGGTGGATCTTTCTTAATCAATTACTAGGGAAAGGATTCTTTGAAAATGGTGGAAGATGTTCCTAAAGTATGGGTGCACTCAGATTTAGGTGTGTGCAAGAAAAATTATTGGCAGAAATAAAATCTTAAAAACCTTATTAAAGTTTCTTGTTAATTTTATATTTAAGCAAACTTCCTTTGTCCAGTTTTTGTCAATAGTCAGAGCACTTCTTCCAGCAGCCAGCTGGTAAAAAGTCGTGAGGACAATATGTGAATGTGCTTTGGCCTCTTTAAGTCTGGGAGCTACAATTGCAGTAGAAAAGACATGAAGAGGAATTATATGATGGCATTCCCCTCTCCTATCAGTAGGGTGAGAAACCTTTGATAGGTGGAGTTCTGTGACTTTGTTGTTGCGTTGGTCACAAGTCCAGCACCGTAAGCAGTGCACCGTGTGTTTTTCTGGTAGTGGGTGATGCTGTATCGACAGCTCTGCAGGGGGAGCTGATGTGACAGCTACAAAAAAAAAAAAAAAGCCTGTCAAGCCAAAGTATACTCATGGATACTTTGTTTCAATGCATCTTTTCTATAATTGAACATTAAAGACGCTGCTAAATTCAGGATGCCTAAGGGGACTGTTCACATCTATCAGCTCTGATTTTTCAAACTTTATCATGTTTGCATGAGTTCTTGTAGGCAAATTCCTGACATCCAAGAGATCTTCTATGAAAGATCCCATTTAATATCTTAAAGATTTCAAGCATTTCAATTACAGGCAGGGTTTTTTAAATTAATCTTTCTCTTGGAATAACACCCAAGTGCTTTCAGGTAAGTTTTTCCCTTATACTACTACTTATACATCTATGTCTCATTTTCTTGTTCTACTGTT
Source organism: Donacobius atricapilla (assembly GCA_013397315.1). Taxonomy (NCBI): domain Eukaryota; kingdom Metazoa; phylum Chordata; class Aves; order Passeriformes; family Mimidae; genus Donacobius; species Donacobius atricapilla. The sequence continues at coordinate 580,953 of WBMY01012864.1, forward strand.
CTTCTTCTTCAGGTCTCCTAAGTCTTATACAGACAGTAAACAAGATAAGTTTTAGCCTTATTGGGAAAGCTTGACAACACTTACTAGCAAATGATAATGGAGTATGATAGGAGTCATTTAGGCATACTCTATAACTGATGTGTCCTCTCATAATAAAATACTGGAAGAAATTCAGTGGTTTGAAGAAACTTGTCCTGAAGCTCAAATTATTACAACCTGGATTTAAAAGAGGTTCCTATCAATGTTTCATTTTCAAATCAGAAGTGTGAGCCACCTGTTCGAGACTTAACTTCTCATATGCTCCTTGCTAGGTTTTGTTGTATACTATTATACTGTTGCTAACTACTTAAAGGAATGAAAGTAATCAATATTGAAATAGATGAGTAACCCTTGAAAATGGATACTCTAGTAAATATCTGATCTGTGTCTTGCATGAGAGACCTCTGTACCAATGTATATTACATTCTTGGTGACGGATTTAAGTCTAGTTGGGATGTTCTTCTCAAGGTAATGTTGGATCAAAGTAGGTTTTCTTCCAAAAATGGTTGGAAGTCCCATGTTTGTGTGCTGTCAGCAGCTGAAGAAAATTGTATATACAAGTTTAACCAAAATGTCTTTTACCTAATCTCATGCACAACTAGAAAATATGCAAAAGAGAGGTTGATAGCCTTAAGTGTTCTGAAAAGTAAGAGAAATATTTCTTAGACATATGAATCTGTTAAATGAGTTTAACAATTTAGCCAGTTTAGCAGTTGTAAATTAACTTCTGTGGTGGTTCTTTGCTTCTAAATCCTAGGTTGAACTGTTTTCTTTGGGCCAGACAGAGCTGAATATAATGAGCCTTTCTCCTGTTCAAAGGACAATTATTATTTCAAAATTTTATTTACGTTTTCAAGAAGTTGTTCTGTTATCTCCCTTTTCTCCATGCTGTGGTACGTAGCAGTTAGTGCTCCTGCCGCTCTTCATGTTTTAGCCCCTTGTTGCCTGTTGTGGTGCAGAGGTACTGAGATTATGCTGTTGGAAGGAGTGAAGAAAATTGCAAAAATCAGTATGCTCTCCACAGCCTTTCCCAAGCTGGTATGGTATGTCTCTTTTGAGGGCTTTGTTGTTCTTGAAAAATAGTATGTTGTCATATATAATGAATAGAAAATCTTCATCTCCCGGCTCTTTTGCATTTTAAAGAGTTATGTTGTATTTCTTACTTTTGTACTTCACCAGCAAGAGTGTTTTCTTTTTGGCAGTTTTCAAGAGATTCTCGTCTTTGATTAGAAGTTGTGTGAATAACAACATACAGTTTATTTCTTGTCTGATGGAAATGTTGTTACCAATCACAACATTGTTATCTTGTATTTGTAACTTTTTATTATTCCCGTGAGACTACGTAATTATTGTGGAAGGGCTTATTCAGAGATAAAAACAATTTCAAATTTGTTTTACAGAAAATACTTTCAGTGTTATCACAACACTTCAAATTGTGTGTATTCTACTAGTACATCTGACAGAGCACTAACCCTTAGCTTCTTGAAAACAAATTCTTTAACTGTAAACTTCCCTGGAGTTTGCATGGAGACTTCAGTGTAATCTAAAAAAATGGAAATATCTCTTTCAGTGTTCTTAGTATGCTTTCTGTGGCTTAAAGAAATTACTTGGTGTTGTGAGAAAACGAAAAGGAGTAAATTATTTACCTTAGGCATTGCTCTTTTTGAAAGCAACCTCTTGAAATATGACTAGACAAAGTCAAGGAAAGAAAATTCATTTAGAGCCATTCAAAAGGTGCCAGAAGTACTTAAGGCACTTGTCTGGCAGAATCATTGAAAGCTGAGTTTTCAGGGAAGGTATTATTATCCACAACCCACATTTGCTTTGTTTTCTACACACCTGTATAGCCCAAGCTGTGTCTCCAATCATTGACTCTCCTATAAGACCACCAGTTATTATATTATCGTCATCATTATTTTTAAAATTTGATCTAAATTACATTGAATTTAAACACATAAAGCTAATTAAGAAGCACTTTCTTTACATAAAATGCATGGGAAAGCAATTTGATAAAATAATCTTCTAGTATGTCTTTCGCCTATAGTACATTTTAGACTGCTTTGTTATAAATTAAAATGAAAATGGGATATTATTGTATTAGCAGTCAGCTTTGTATCAATATTGAAGTCCATTTCTGGTGGAATTGACATTACTAAATGGAATAGTTTTTTAAAAAAATAATCTTGGTGGGAAGTGAATTGATTCAGTGGGCAATAAAGTAGGAACAGTTTAATATTTTAGAAATGCTTTTGGAATTAAAGGTATTTAAGAAGGTATTCCAAATGTTCTATCTGTTTTATGTAGCTGTTGTATTTCTGTCACTTAGATAGCCTGCTGAAGCCTGAAACAAAATTGGAGCAAGTGTTTTTTTTTTAATGCTTTTCATTCACCATAATATTAATTAAAATGACTTGGCAGCTCTTTATATGTTACCAGAACAAAAAGCAGATTCTGGTTGCCAGTGTTGTGAAGGTTAGGCAGTGCCTTTTCTTACACCTTAAAGCATGTAAGTCATTGAAATTATTATACAAAATTGGTCCTTCTGTCAATCTGTTGTTAAAATGTTAGCCATAATTTAAAATTATCTGTGTACATTGTAATAATGGAGAAAGAAAGTTGCAAAAGAACTTTCACATTGATCTGTACTGTCTCTTTTATTTTAAAATTTTGACTTTTATTTTGGATATATGAATGTTTAAGCATGCATAAGCATGTGACTGTACTCTGTGATTCTGTCTGCACTACACGGTGTAATTTTCTTATGTTTCTTCATTCTGTAGTTTGCTTTTTGAGACCTTATCATGTGTGCTTCACTGTATCACAGAGTGATCTTGGCCTCTAAGCAACCCTATCCAGGGAAAGATGTCCCTGCCTGTGGCAGGAAGAGTGGATTAGCTGATCCACAAGGGTCCCCTCTAACCCAAACCATGCAGGGATTCTGTGGTCTAGGTCGGGAGGGTCATCTTTGGATCATCAGCGCAAGAGGTCCCAGTCAGGAATCTTCTTGTTACAAGTTTAGATTTTATTGCATTTCTTGAGAGTAACCTGTTCATTTGGGTTGTTCTGATGCCTGTGTCTACCTCTGAACCTTTTTGGTGTGCAGTGAATGATTTTTATAGCATTCACTATGTGAAAAGTTGAATTCCATGGGGATTTTTCATATCTAGTCATGCACGATATATATGCGTATTTGTGTGAATGTACTGGCCCGTGTGCTTCTGTGCCCAGTTTAGTATTATATCTTAAATAATTGTACAAAATGGTAAGAAAGTGGGAAGAATTGCCTCCCAAAACATAATAAAACAAAACAACCCCCCAAATGAAGCCATACTTTCTTTCTACCTTATTGATAACAGATTAAAATGATTAACCCCCCAACTAATGAAGTATTTTTTGCATGTGAATTACAGAATTGCTTTCTTAAGGCAAAGTAGTAAAAAAAGTGCATTTTAGATTACTGAATATTTGTTTGAATCATATAGTAAGAATTCCTTTTGTATAGCAGAACTGTAAAGCTTATTCGTTGTGATAAAATGGTTTAATGTCTGCTCTGAATCTGCCATGTGTAGCTTCTGAAAAAAATTATGTGCCATTTTAAAGTTTCTAGTTGGAAGATTATTGAAATGTGGCAGGCTTTTATTTGAAGGATATTATAAATTAAAGTTATGTATAAGCATATGGAGAGTAAGATTAATCGAAGCCCTTCATGCCCACAGCAATTTATTATAGTAGTCATTGTCTCTCAAACTGTTGTCTAATTAATTCTTTAGTTCTACAAAGTGTTAATTCAGATCCTTGAAATGTTAAGGATGCTGTTAGAGGAGTCTGTGGGAAGATCTCATTGAGTGGCCTGTTCTATAATAAAATACTCACCACAGGAGAAGCTTTTCTGGTTTTATCATGCAGTGTCTTCATATATTGATTGGTATGCTAGATCAGATGCAACTTAGCATAAATTCAAGGCACTGGTAAATATGGAAAGGAAAAGCTGATGCTTTGCTGCTTTGTCCAAACCCCTTAGTCATACAGTTGTGGGGGAACAACCCACTTCATGGCAATATGGAGAGTTAGATAGTGACTGGGGTGCAGGACCAATACAGCTGTTTCTGGAAATGTGGTCTTGCATAAGAAAGGTTGTTTCTTTGTTTCCAAAATGTCTAAAATTAAGGAAATTGATTAAGGAGGTTATTGTGGGACTAGGTGCATGTTACAAGATGTCTCCTGGTTTTAATCTCTAGTAAGTAATTGTGCTGTGGTTAAGCACATTCTGTCTTTGCTGTCTTCAAGGAGATCTTGTAGGCATTCACATGGATGGTAGTCCTGTGAGCTGCTTTAAAATGGACTGAAGACTTCCAGCCAGGATAAACTGGCACTTCCTCAAAAAAAGGCACTTCTCTCTTGTCTCAGTTACTGTGCCAGTGCTTGTTTCTCCTTGCCCAGCCTTCCTCAACGGCAAAGCTCATGTGGCTGTAAATTGAATTGTTTTGGAAATCTGTCTCAATTAAAATTAGCTATATTTACATTTGTGCAGCTGCATGTAAGGGAAGGAAGACAGCTTGAGGATAACCAACTGGGGCTAGGAGGGCTGAGACTGTTGATTCTTCTGCCAACTTCATTAGTGCTGTGGGTTACAATCAATCAGTTGAGCTTAGCAGCTGTAGAAATATCACACACAGTTGCAGCTTTAGATCACTCTCAGATCATATTTGATGTGAAATTTTTCCCCTGTCATGGTTCACCATTTGCCATCGCAATCTACAGTTAGGATTCACCAGTTTTCACAGGTGATGTTTTCCACCAGGGAAGAGGTATGCATATGGAAACACAATGCATACAGTCCTAAGGAGTCAAAAAGCCTTAGAGAAATCACCCATCCTTGAAATTTTTTGACTAATCTTTTTCTTTATCAGGAAGAAACAGACTCAAAATACCAGTGGAAAAAAAGCTCACACTCTTTTAGCCCAGAGAATAAAAAGGCAGTGTTGGCTTTGGAGCAGTAAGTTTAATAGGTGGCAGTATAAATCAACTTTGGAACCAGAAAAAAAATCTAATTTATTTTATACCCCAAAACTTTTTGCTATTTCTTCTCTGTTGTTTCGTGGGATTTTTTCCTCTATTTTTTTCCCATCTCCTCTTTTTTCTTTGTGATTGTGATTTGCAGAACATCTTCCCTGGTTTTCTGGTCTCCTATTTTGCTGTTCTTACTGTTTTTTTTCCCTGTTGTTCTGTGCCATGTTCCTACTTCACTCCTGTTTCCTGTTTTAGTTCAGTTACTTCCTTGCTCCTTCTGTTTCCATCTATCTCCCACCCACCCAAGCATCAATCCCACCACCTGGTCATGGGATTTGAAAAGCCTACCAGACTGAAGGCTGGTAGTTGATATTTGAAATAGAAAGCCATGCTGTCTAGAGGCAATGCCTGAGTGAGACAACAAAAAACCCAAGTCTTGTTGTCATAGCCATCAGAAAAAGGATGATTTTGTAGACTTTTGGACCCTCCCAATAATAAAATGGTCTGATGAAATATATGCTTGTAAGTAATATCTCTTGTACGTAATATCTCTTGTAAGCAAGAGGAGCTTTTAATTTTTGTTGGCTCTTCATACAGTGTTGGAGAACATCTCATTTCCTGACACGTTCATCCCCTCTATGTTCTTGCCTGGGCCATTGTTAGTGAATATATTTTGTCTTCTCCATTAGCTTTTCTGGACAACTTGAGGTTTTCTGTGGGTTTCATTTCTGCCAGTAGAGTTCTGAGGATGGGAGATGTTTCTCAGCTGTATTACATAGATGTTGCTGTTACTAAAGTGTACATTCTTTATATTTCATGATTGCTGCCTCAGAGAAAAAAGATAATATTCCCAGGATGCGTATGAGGCAGTTGAGTGTGCCAAGCAGCGGGTGTGAGGTGCTGGGTTGCCCTCCTGGGGGGGATACAAGTGCCTGAGTAGGGGCAAGTCAGGTAAGTGGCCAGTCTTTTGGGTAGGCCCATAGGCTGGAAAGAAGGGAAGGGGGCTCAGGTTGACAAGATGGGCAAGTAGGAGCTGAGAGGCCTCTGGGGCAGTGGTGGGGTTCCAGAACAGCCACAGCCATGGTGCTGTCTGCTGGTGGGGTCACCTTGGCCACTGGGGTGCCTCCCTATGGGCAACTGGCATGGGGCCTTGGCAACCTTTGGCAGAGCTTGACAGCTGGGGAAGCATTTGAAATGGTGTGTCTGGGGAGCAGGAATCTTAGGGTTTGGGGCTTGTTTTAACCACCTGGATGGTCAAAATGATGGGCTGGGATGTCTCAGTGTTGGAGTCTCTGTGCTTGGAGATATTCTCGAGTGGACACTGCCTGGTGTCATCTGATCAGACTGGCTTTGGAAGGTTTTTGGATATAGGAAACCTTCAGAATCCTGTCCAAGCAAAATTATTTTCTGATTTGGTGATGTACAAAGCAGATTTGCTGGATAGCTTATTGTTTTAGTGGCCTTTTTTTCTAATTTGGAGCCTTCCAGTATCTCATATGCAGCTTGATTTATTGGTGTTTGTGAACTGTCAGTGTTGGCAAGATGCACACTAGCATTGAGAAAAGCATACAGAAAAAAATAAGATTTGCCATGCTGGGTGAAATTCTCTGGTCTATTTAGATGTCTTCACTACCAAACCTTTAAAAGAAAGAAAACCCAAACAACGAAGCAACGAAGTCAAGAAAACAAAGCAAAAAAAAACAAACCCAAAAAGATTTTGTAGCATCACTGTGCAATAATATTATGCCCTCTCTATTTTCCTCAACTCTTTTGCCAGAAGCAATTGGGCATCTCTCTTTCATTAATTGTTACAAGTCCATTAATATCAGTCCCTGCTGAGTTTTGGTGTAGACAAACTCTAGAAGTCATTGCTGAAGACTTACACAGAATGTAATGTTTTTTACTGATTGCCACTTATTTTGTTGACTTTTTATTGGCTTATTTCACTGACTGCCCTCTTCAGCATGGAGGATAGATGAGTATCTAACTACCCACAGACATGCCACAGAGACTTACAATTTTTTAGTAACATAAAAGCAAACAACAACAATCTATTATTTATCTTTTATGGAAGCCATTCTAATTCCTTTAAGTCTCTCTGTATTAGATCTTCTGTGTGGCATTTAAGTTCACTCTGATGCCAGGATTTTAGAGCTTTGCAGTATGTAGTATTATAAAGAAGGCCAAACTGATGAATTACATAATGATACATATACTTCCTGTTTTTCTCCAGTCCCTTATTTTGTTGGCCTAGATCAAATTTTTAAAATAGCAATTCCAATCTCAGTTTCATTGAGCCATTCATATGGCAACTGAAGATGCTTTCTTATTTGATAACTGTGAATTTATGTCTTTAATAGGCTATAAAAAGCTTAAATTTTCTCTCCAAGAAACTTTCAGTACTGTCAGAAATAATTAAGGAATAGGAATGTCTTGCCCATTTGAATGTCATTTGTCTTGATAGTTGTTTTCTGGAGATACTTAAGATTAATATGAATGCTGATATAGTGTGCATATACTTCTATATTCATAATTCATTTCTGGACAGGAATTCTCCTAAATACATTACCATGTGTTTATTGTTGGCATTCATTGTATGCCCTGAATATAGCATAAGCAACCAAAACTCAGGAAAGAGGAAGCATGAAATTCATAGCAAAAAAGTTTTATGTCATAAAGCATGACAATTCTGAAGTAGTTTGAGTCTTAATTCAGTATAGTTACCACTTGGAATCTAGAGTCTCTCCTCTCCCACAGGGATGCCTTGTTCCTTTCCAGATATGCTAATCACTGTAGGGGGTGGTAGGTAGGATGGAAAGTGGCAGGAACCAGTTTGTGCGTCTAAATGTGGCAATAAGAAAGCGCAGACTTCTTTTATCATAGCAACTCTGGCCTTTTTCTTCAGCAGTCATGAACATTGTTTTCTTGGGTTTTGTTTATGGATTTTGCTTGTCTCAAATAGGACTTGGAGTACCAAAATTAGAATAAAGTATTTATTTCAAAAAAAGAGCAAAAATAATAAATCCAAGGCCATGATGTAAGATTATGCTAATGGCTTCTTCTAGATTTTGGGTTCCACTTTTTTCCCCACTCTTACTTCTGCTGGGATGTTTGGGAATGTTCTTCACCTGATCCAGATCCTGGAAGAGTAAGGCAAAGTATTTGTCAGATATTGTTTAAAAATAATTTGCAACCAGATGATAAAAATGAGTCAGCAAGGGACATAATATTGCCACGTAGTTAATAAAAAGGCTTTTATTTGATTCAAGTAAAATGACATTTAGATTTTTTTATGATGTTAGAAAATACCTGCACATGGTTTGATTTTCCTGGAAGGTTGTTTATATGTTACCTAGCATTTGGATTTATTCTACTATTCTGAAAGTATAATTTATTTAATTGCATGCCCATCAGATCCTGTATCTGTGCCTGAAAGTGCTTTTCAACAAATTAGGCTTTAATTGTATTTCTCAGATAGCAGTCAAGGTAACAGATCTTGTCTTTACATCCATATTAGAACCTAATATGGATTTATTAAATTGAGAAGCTTCTCTAAAATTACTTTGTCTTATTAATTGTACTGTTCACTTGGATGTGAAATATATGCAGTGCTCATCAGAGCTAAATGGTGGTGTGAACTTAAATAGAAATATGTTAAAATATAAAATTGTACATATGCTTTTTATTAGTGAATGAAACCAAGCCCTCATTTGTTTACCCTTGTAGAAAAAGATAACAAATGGAGAAGTACATTTCTATCCATCTTATGAGGGTATGTCGTGTATCATTCTTCCCACATAAACCTGTCTTCTCCTTTTTTGCCTTATATTAAGCTGCATAAGTTTTTGAAAAGAAAATTAGACTTCTGCTTTCCTGTATTCATGCTTGGTAAACCTTTTACTTTTAAAAATCTATTTTCTTGTATGATGCCTGCTAATAGTGCACTGGGTTGTCTGCAGTTTTTTCATCTATTGGTGAAATTGCCTTTACATCATCTTTCAAAAGGTTCTTTGAAACTACACTGTGGTAATCCCACTGTTTCTCGTTGGACTCATGTTTTCATACTGCTATATAGGTGGGATCTATGTGTAGGTCCCTCATGTCCACCTCAAAATGCTCATTCTTCAGGTGAAACTGCATGAAGTTTTCCTGCTTCTTTATCTCCCAGTCAGATTCTTAACTACGAAGGATCTGTGTTCCACTGAATGGAGCCAGTTGAACAAAATAAAATGAAAAAAATCTGCCTCTTATCCTGCAGAAGAGGATGGTGCTGGCAAAACTGGGTTACCACTTTGGGAATTTGTAGTTCCACGTGTTAGACGCTGGTGCAATTTCATAATTTTATTGGAGGACATGCTGCATTTTAAACAGCAAGCTTTTAGCTTTGCAGAACAGATTTTAGTGGGGTTAGTCTCTAACTTAGGTTTTAACATATTTAAAGGTAATTTTGGGTTGGGTAGTTAGAATTAATGCTGTAAATAAATTTTAGGTACAGATTTATTTCCCTTGGCTTTTTAGAGATTGGGCAGTACGAGCATTTTAATACAACATCAAAGATGCTGATATAAACTCTAGGAAGAAATACCTGAGAAAAACCTAAGTTTGTTTTATGAAGCAAATTATCTTATAGTGGAATAGTGATGTTAGGTTTTTGCTTAACAACTGTCAAGATATATATGCAGGAAGGTACTAAATACCTTTGACATGGGTCTGGGCAGTACCTTGTGCTGCTGGTATTGCAGCTAAAGGGAAGTATGACTGTTTCTGAACAAGCTCCATGATCTTCATCTTGTGCAGAGCATGAGCACAATAGAATAATGAAAGGTTTCTGTTCAGTGATTTGAATATTGTAGGTAAGGTATTTGCAGGCAGTGAGTGTATAAGATAAAAGTTTATTGGGATGTCTGTTGACTAAAGGAGAGGTTTGGAAGTTTTTGTGGCCCAACAATGCTGTGTTGAAACAGTATTTGTCAATTGGCTGGTGTGTTCGAGGAGAAAAAAAAATCTGCCTAGTTTTAGCATGGTTAATTTTTCTTTCATTTGCACTTGCTGACTAGAAGAGAGCTCATTATTCTGCTTTAGCTGCTACTCTGTTGGGTTTGCATGGGGCTGCTACTGGGGTGGCTTCTGTAAGAAGCTGCCAGAAACTTCTTCCATGTCCAGCAGAGCCAATGCCAGCTGACTCCAGGACAGACATGCTGCTGGCCAAGGCTGGGCTGATAAGAAATGGTAATTATGCCTCTGTGATAACATATTTAAGAAGAAGAAAAAACCCAAAAGTTTTATTGTGTAGTTGTAATTGCAGCCAGAGAAGAGCAGGGTGAGAATATGTGAGAGGAGGAGCTCTGCAGACACCAAGGTAAGTGCAGAAGGAGGCAGAGGAGGTGTTCCAGGCACTGGAGCTGGGATTCCTCTGCAGACCATGGTGAGGCAGCTGTGCCCCTGCAGCCCATGGAGGTCCATGGGGATACAGAGACCCACCCTCAGCTCATGGAGGAGCACACACTGGAGCAGGTGGGTGCCTGAGAGGAGGCTGTGACCCCATGGGAGGCCTGTGCTGGAGCAGGGTCCTGCAGACCCATGGAGAGAGGAGCCCACTCTGGAGCAGGGGAGTGACTCTTCTCCCTGAGCAGCAGCAGAAACAGTGCATGGTGAACTGATCGTGATCCCCATTCCCTGTCCCCCTGAACCACTGGGGAGAGGACGTAGAGCGTGGGAAGGCTGGAGGGATGGGGAAAAGGTATTTTCTAAGCTTTATTTTACTTCTCATTATCCTGCTCTGATTTTGTTAGCAATAAATTGAATTAACATCCCAAATTCATGTCTGTTTTGTCCATGACAATAGTTGGTGAGTGATCTGTCCCCATGCTGACCCATGAACCCTTCTCTGTATTTGTCTCTCCCGTCCAGCTGTATAGGAGAGTGGGAAGAGTGGCTTTGGTGGGTTCCTGGAATCTGGCCAACATCAAACCACTACAGCCAGTAATTGCTTTGACAGCTTTAAGTGTTGCTGAATCAGTATTAGTACACTTAAAGTTATTTATACAGATTTACTGTGCTAGTAACTTTTCAAAAAACAACTATGCTATTTAAACCTAGCCTATTAAGGGGTCTTCTTTCCTATCATCAGTAGTGAGGATACTCCATCCTTTTCCCTTTTGTGATTTTGTAAGTACTTTTCTGCATTTATACCAGTATTTACTTCATTTGCCACTGTTGAATAGAAAAACTGTCTAGTTTTAGTAAAGTGGCCTTTATAACAGCTTGTGCATAAATATTTTGCTGGCTAATGGTTTTCAAGGAGATGAGAATGTTTTAAATTCACTGCTAGGAATGAGCTAATAGCTCTCTCCTTCTTGGGAAGTTAATACTTTATTGATATTTTGTAAAGTTTTTAAAAGTGGTTTTATTGAACAATACTAAACAATGTAGCTTTTTGTCATTTAGTTGCAAAGCCTTCATGCCTCCCAAATATTAACTGTTGAATATTCATTAATAGTTATCAAAACCTCATTTTTATAAGACTCTATCAACTGAACTTGTGAAGTGTTCACTGGTTTTTCTTCCCTCTCTGCTCTATATAGTAAAATAGCTGTGTTCCCTTTAGCAACACCATGTGCTTTACATTCTATTTACTTTCAAGAGCAGCATTAAGACGTTTATAAATGTGGCTGTAAGACCTCTGCTTGTCTTTTTTTTTTCAATTTGGCCTAAGAATGCTGAAAAACAATAAAAAATGCTGGAGTGGTTTTTAAAATATGTTCATGCTCATGTATATTCTTGTTCATGCACCTGTATGAAAATTGTCCTTGCCTCCTCGACAAGCACGAGAGTGTCTAGAAGGGGATATAACCACTGTAGTCAGCGCCTGTGCCTATTTGCAAATGCCTTCTGTTTTTTTTTAATGAAGTGAATATAAAAGGAGCTGTTGTGCATTAGGTTTTTTCAAATGGTACTGAGAAATATGCTTTGCCATCTCAGATTTGACAGGCGAAGGTGGTACACCACATTCTGATACTACATGCCACAAGATTTGTCATCTTGTTTGCCTGAACTTTTTCAGGGTTTTGTTGAGTTTGTAGTGTACACCTATCTATAGGGAACACAGTCCAGGGAAGGGTAAAATCTAGAGTTAAGTGAGATAACAAGGCTGCATGATTGTGGATGTTTAAAGCTTGCTGCATAGCCAAATAAACACTCAAAACCTAAGAAATTTCATGATTTTCTGCCCTCTGTTGTAACCTGGCTGAGGGAATGAGACAGGTAGCTTTCCATGGCATGATTTGAAGGAGTCAGTTTAAATCCTAAAAGTGTGGGGCAGCTCAGAGGTCTTGTCAACACCTGACAATACTGCTGTGGATCATTCTTGTTGTGGCTGCTACTGTTAACCACAAGATGGTGCAGTGAAATGAATTGCAACTTCTACATATTCTTGCTTCCAAGTCAGCAGTGCAGGAAGATTTAGCTATCTGTGGTGGGGAAAAAAATTCAAAAGAGAGTTTAGTCTAGAGGGAGTAATACACTATTTTTAGAAATTTTCTGAGTGGCGCTTAGTGCACAGATGCTTCTTTCATTGCAAAGTGATTAAACAGAATAGCAAAATTACTAAACTAAATAGTGGATTATTTAAGCTTTGGATATTATTGGTATTAAATTCTGTCCCTTTAATATGTGCAGTGTGTATAAAGGAATTTTAAAATTAGAAAGATTTATCCATGGTTAAGGAGTGATTGTGATACAGAAACTTTTTTCATCTAGATCTTTATGGCCTTGGTAATTTTAATTTTTGTAGTGAAAAAACCCAGTTATTTACTACATATTTCCCTTAGGATTTGCACTTTATTATAAATGGATATATGCCAACCTGAAATCACACCAGCTGATTCTGGGCCCAGCTGAGATTCAGGGATACCCTCTTGCAGTACCACCTGAAGACAAATACATGGTAGTGCATGATCCCACTGGTAGCCTTCAGTAGTTTTACTACTAGCATAATGTTAGGAAGTATCCCTAGTATCCTTTTTTTTTTTTTTTCCCCTTCCTTGAGTGGAAGATGTATTTCCTTTCAGTCTTTGAAAATGTGTTAGCCAGGTTGTGACCAAAGCAATATATCAGACTCCTCAGTGCTATTGATGTCTAAGACACTGTTTTAGCTCCTTTACAGATAGCCACGGAAGGCTGCATGCATTTTCTTTATTGGGCTCTGTGTCTGTCTTGGGATTTCTCAGTGAAGACAGGGAAGTTCAGAGACAGCAACACCTGTATTTTTGCATAGCTCACAAGAGAGATTCTAACTCTGACTTGGGTGGATCAGTTTGGAGGAAAATGCTATTCATCTGAAGTTTTGGCCAAATGGTGTCTGCAAAACTCATGGCAACTATGCCAGTGAAATATCCTTGACCCTGAGCAGAGATTAAGCACTCCTGCTTCCCTCCTGCAATACCACCGCTCCAGCACTGCAGACTGGCACTGTCTCTGTGTCAGAGCCAGGCAGAGGTATGTGTCAGGGGACTGTGGAGCCTGATACTGGTGGGGGAAGAAGTGAAAGTGTTTATCCTGAGAACAGTTAGATGTTTCTTCAAGTAAGAGTGGTTGGTAGAGTTGGTGCAGTCTCCAGATCAGCTCCTGCATGATGTGGTCCCTTCAAGCTGTGTTTGTACACTCAAGCTAGTTTGCTGACCAGCTGAATGCTGTGGTTCATGGTGACAATCTTTTCATTTTCTGCATCAGCAGTGGAGTCTTACCACCGGTGGAACCTGGTTGTTCCTTCTTGCAGGAGGCAACCCTACAACCATGATCAGTCCCTCTAAGAAGAGCTCCAAGAAATATCTTTGCTGCCTAGGAAACATCAGCTATCTCAAAGTACTTATCTTCTTCTGCAGAGGCGTTGACATGTAGAGTCACCTTTGTAAATGAGACTCTTGTGTCTTGGAAATCTTTTTGTCTATCATTATTATACCAACACTGTAGGTAACTGCATGGGGAACCACCTGCAAAGCTTTGGTGCTGTTAACAAAGCTTCCTCTATAGTTTTTCTTTGTAGTTCCCTATTTTATAGAAAGAGTGAGCATGAATAGATCTGTGAAGAGTGGATACGAGCCCACAGAGCACTTTGTCGTTTGCTAGGACTGCTTATGTTCTTGTGAGAGTCAACCTCTTTGGCTCTAGTACTATTGCTTAATGATCTTAAAGCATTAAGACTTATTTGACTGCCTTACATGATCTGTCCACATTGGAACAATATTTGTGAGGTAAGAGAAATTATTAACTCCTAGTATTCCTTATCAATTCAGCAAGATCTTATGGTGATGTTAGATACCTTTTTGGCAAAATTTGAAGAAAATTAAAACTTGCCTTTTAAAAATAATGTTTAAAAGTTATGTTTTCTTGGTATTTCCTTGGTTATTTTGTGGAAATAAATAGTTTTTCTTCATTTAAGAGCAGTATACTACTAATGACATGGTTTCATCAATGAAATAGGTGTATAATATGCCCTGTTTTCTGTAATGATGCCTAAATATCTCTTGTGACCAGAGAAGAGTATTCTACTGCTGCAGCCTACTGAATTTACTGAGTTTGTACTGAATTTATTCTTTTTTTTTACCCTTTTTCCCTGTTTTCATTACCGCATAGAAGTATATATTCTTCTATGTTGTGCAGTTTTTTATTATTTTTTGTGTTTGTATTGAGATATCTGAGCTTGACAGAGGCATGGCTGCCTGAAGTAATTTTCATCTGTTGTCATGCCCATGGTACATCCATTTCTAGGCTTTCTTAGCTGATGTGTCAGCCTGAAGGATCTTACAACCATGGTGACTGATCCCCCCCACCTCATGGTCTACAACATGAAAGTAGACTGATCTAATGTCAAGGTTATTTCTTCGGGGTAAACACCTGTGGAGACTATCCTGATTTTTGACAGGTAGATTTTAAGAGCAGAATCTTTTTCTCTAGAGGAAACCTTTCTGTGGATCTGCAAAAAATATGAGAAACCACTTCTTTCAGCTGTCTTACTAGAGGAAACCCTGAGGAGATAGGTAATTGGATATAAGAAACCTCAGAAGGTATTTTCAACCTTACATGCTTGTTTTTAGCAGGCCAGACTTGATAAAAGAAAGGAAGACAACTTCCAGAGGGCTGAAGGTTTGAGTAGCTGTGACATGGTTCTTCAAACTCCTTTGAAACCTGCTGCAGGTAGGAAGCACTTGGTCCTTTTCAGTCTCAGTGCTTCTGGAAGTGTTTCCAAGAAGATATGTTTCAGAGTGGGAAGATGTCACAGTAGAACACGAAAATAGATTGATTCCATATAGTTGTCAGAAGAGAAAGAAGGTTTTATTTACAATTTAACAGTTTATTTTATAACATGCTGTGCTAAAAAGGTCTATTATTGGTCCGTTGGACTGACACTTCTCTCCATTGGTTAAGTAATAGGAAATAACACCTGGGGACAATTGTGGGAAAGGGAACTGTTTACTTAACCTGTTTTGAGAAACGGAAAGAGATGATTTGAAAAGAGGAAACTGTTGACAGCTTTCCCTTGGGAAAGGAGCTAGCAATAGTTAGCAAGCTAAAATTCAGACTCAGACATGTCCCAGGTCACAGGAAGGAGCCTCTGAGTTCCACCACTGCTGGCTGCGCAGCGGGCCGGTAGCTCCCTATCGATTCCAGATGAGGATGTGTAACCCTGTGGTGTCTGAGGAGGAAGCTGTTATCTCAGAAGTTAGCTCCAGCCTGTGCTGGTGTACCACAGACTCAAAGTGACAGAGGTGTGTGGCATACCACGGGTGCTTGTGGTTACCTACCTCGCTACATCATCCCTGCTTGTCCTAGCCAGGTAACAAAGCTGCTCCCTTACTGCAAGGGAGTTGGGTTTTACTAGGAAGTGCAGCTGCAAGTCTGTACAAATTGGTAAGCACAATAAATTGATTTAGAGCTTCAGAGGACTCAGTAGAAAAATGGGGAAAATGTAAGACTGCCTTGACTTCAGAGCAGATGATTAGTGTTTATTTTATCTGTTACAATTGCTAAATGGAAACTAAACTTGTATTTGCCAACCATGAGGCACAGATCAAAGACTTGCACAGCATAAGAAAGCAGTGCATAAACATATGATGTCTTTTGGCTTTAACAAGACATCTTGTAGTTAGATTTATGTAAATGTATGATGTCTTTTAGCCTTAACGGGACATTTGTTAATTAGGTTTATGTAAATGTATGATGTCTTTTAGCCTTAACAGGACACTCCGTAATTGGATTTATGTAAAAGAGAAGAAACACAGGTTTTGTCTTTTGGTGTTTGAGCAAGGTTTTCTAAACAATTGTGCTGCCACTATACTAATTAATCATTTCCATGCTGGAGATGGATCATCAAGGAATGACCTATAGCTTTGAAACTTCCTGGGACTACTACTTGTGTATGTTGCTGAATAATTAAAACTTAAAATCAGCATTTTCTTTCAGTTGCTGAGTTGTGTGGCTTTGATCAAACTTTGTGGATGCAGACTGAGTGACTTGCAAAGTTAATAATGTACTGCTGCTGCTTTATTGCAGCATCTGTACTTGTCTGACTATAACTAGAGATGCCAACACATTAACTCAATACACTTTCTACCTGAAATATCAACTTAATTAGGATCATTTATCAAAATGACACTTGTTTCATAAGGCCAAATCAAATTGATTACTGTTGTTTCTGCTGCACTTGTGCCAGCATTAAGAGCAATACTTTCAGAAACGGAGGTGTACAAATATATATCTTGCATTGCATGAAAAGATGCTGCTAGAGGAAGAACATTTTAAGAGTACTAATATCTATAAAAGAAAATAAAAAAATCAAACCAATGCAGTTGCTTAGTCTTTGTGATCATCTTATCTGAATAGCTTACCCTCATGCAGTGGGGAACAACAATAAAAAGTTGTCACAATTTTATAGAAGGGGATTTGAGAATCAGAGACACAAAGGCTCAAACTTCAGAATGTGTTTATTCACCTTAAAGGCTTTTGATGAGAGGAGAAGTTAAGTATATATCTATCTTCCAAGTTTCTGGATTTAAATGACCTGAAGATCAACTGAAATCAAACTAAGCATTTCATATTTTGGGAAAGTGCTACACAAAACTCCAAACCATTTACCTTTCAAATAGCTAAAACACAAATTTACTTTACAATGGTGTACTTTTCCAGCATTTTAATGAAAGCTGTACTCAGTAGACATATTTCTAAAATGGAATTCTGTTTGGATCCTCCTCTAGATGTTCTAATGTCATCTGCTCTGTCCTCAAAACCTTTTGAATGGTATCGTCTAACACCATCTGTGACCTGACATACATATAATTTCGTTTGAATGTTTAAGGTTATGAAGTTGGACTGACTTTACCAGCCCTTCAGTTCCCATTGTGACTCAGAATTTGAACTTTAAAAAGTGGATAGGATCAGCTGGGGGAATCTGAGTGCTTAAGTAAATCTAATAAAAACTCAGCTAACAGAGAAAGCAGAGCTTTGCCATTCTGAGTAAGGTAATGTTTTCTCTTTAAAAATGAGAAGTTCAGCGGTGGGACTGAGTCACCTGACTTTTGCATATCAAATTTTGGTGAAGGCATGGAAAGAAATATTAGGTGCCATCCACATGACCTCTAGTGAGCTCCTGAAATAGGATATTCACAAGTTAGACAGGGAAAGAATGGCTTAGAGAAGAAGAATGCAAGTTAGGTCCAAAATTTGTTCGCAAACTATATGCAGAACAGATTTCAGTATTCCAGTTTTGCAGGGAATTACTTTGTAGTCCTGAGGCTCATCAGTCTGAAGACATCAGCAGTTAGTTTGTTAATTATGTGGATGCTTGTGACTGAGGTGAGAACATCTGCTGGGATGTTGAAGGGATGGTTTCAGAATTTCAAGAGAGCTTGATAGTTTGGAGAAGTGGTCCTGTGCACCCACTTCCTTGCCCACGTGGCAGTAGGAAAATCAGAAAAGGCCTTGGCTCTGTGTAAGCTCAACTCACCAATAACAAAATATCTCTATATTATCAACCCTGTATTCAGCACAAATCCAAAACAGCCCCTTACCAGCCACCGTGAGGAAAAATAACTCTACTCCAGCTGCAACCAACACAAGCTGCAGCTGATCACTGTTCAATGATGTGAAACTCTTTTGATGAAAGTCAATTTATATTGGTCTACATAAAAAGGATCATCATCTGCGGACATGTGGCACAAGTAGTTAAGTTTTTGTTCTGTTCAGCCTTGCTAAATCCTCTGAATTATTCTGCCCTGTTTGGGACACTGTAAGAGAGAAGAGCACAATACAGAAACACAATATAGGTAAGTACAATACAGAAGAAATAAATAAGAATATTCAGAGCCTGGAGTATGTGATTTCCAAAGGAGAAACCAAGAGACAGGATAATTTATTCTAACCTATAATAATTAATATCTTTATATAAATCTTAGTACCTACTTTTATACTCTGTTTTTCCTCTAAACCATTTTTTTAATGCTTACTGGTGTGTATCTAATTTCAAGAGCATACAGAGCTGATGTTGATGACATTGGTAAGGAAAAGTTATGAGTCTCAAGTCCCACCCCTGAAATGTACTCGTTCATATCACTGAACTCCTCATCTTTAAAGAGGAAACATTATTCAGAAAAATGTGTAAAGTATGTGACTTCCAGAGGAGAAGTGAAGAGTAGAGGTAGTTTCTTCCAGCCTGCAAAAATAGAACTGAGAACTGATGTGTTAGTATTGCAGTGGAGAGAGGAAAAAAAACTCCAGTTGTCTTTAATAGTCCTGGCAAGAAGTAAAACCAGGAAATGGCAGTAAAATTATTTTTGTTTTTCTCTTACGGGTCGGCAGACCCATAACAGCAATAGAAGCCAACCCCTAGGTTGTTTTGCCCAAAGGTTTGTTTCCAGTGTCTGGGGACTTCAGGAAGAAAATAGAAAAAGCATTTATTATGGTCAATAGATCTATTTGTCTGATATTTGAATTTGATTTGACCTTCATGACCTAGGCTACTGCTTTTTGTGGCATATGCACAGTCACTTTGGAACAAGTGCTAAACCGTGTGTAAATAAAGTCATACTAAAAGCAAGAGAAGCAAGCAGCCTTATTTTTGAGGCATCTTTAAGTTTTCAGTTAGTTGTGAAGATTGTTTTATTTCAGTGGAAACTTAAATCTAGAGATTGAGCATATCAGATTTACACACTGGTTTTCTACTTTCATGTTGCTACTCACCAAGAAACTTCTCAGTAGAGCAGTTTTCTCTTGAAATGATAAAAAAACCGAACACCAAACACCCTTGTGTTAAGTCTTTGTTTTATGTTGGTGACATTGTAATATGCCAAAATTATTTTTCATACTAAAAGAAGAGAAAGTTGTTGCTACATTGGTTTTGCAACTGAAATTGAAAATAAGCTTCGTTCTGGCCTATTTATTTTTAATTCTTTCTCTTCAGTTCTTTTTGCCTCTAGCAAAATACCACTTCACTCTAGCAAACTATTAAAAGAAGCAATATCCACGTTGCTTGTTTGGCCCATTCCATCAGTGCACGAAACTGCAACAAAACCATCAGAAGAAACTTTTCTATTGCAATCACATCACTTACTGAATTGCTCTGTTGAGAATTTTGCTGCATTCATGTCTTGTTTGCCGACTGTATTTTTGCCTTGTGGAGAAGCTTAGCCCTTTGTTTGTTGTGCTTTTTTCACATTTGGTGGCTGAAGTGTCCTTTGTATCAATTACTGGAGCATATTCAAAGAAGGGCAACAAAGCAGGTGAAGGATCTAGAGCAGATGTCCTGTGAGGAACAGCTGAGGGAGCTGGAATTGTTTGGCCTGGAGAAAAGGAGGCTCAGAGGAGACCTTACTGTTCTCTAAAACTACCTGAATGGAGGTCATTGCAAGGTGGGGGTTGGTCTCTTTTCCCAGGTAACAATTTAAAGAGTGGATAGAAGGAAGAAAGACACTAGCTTGTCATAATAAGCACTGACCACTAAAACCTGAGTTAACAAGAATGCTAGCATGGTATTAGATCTTTCTTTTATTACTAAGTCCTGATACACATCTGTAGTAAATGTTTTACCTTGCAAGCTATTCTGGCCCATCCCTGATGTGGCAGAGATTGTGAAGAGTAGGCAGGGTTGTTATGAATATATATGAGATTAATAAAAGTTCAGATTTTTCTGACAGAGATGCTGCTTTGTGTGAGAGGCAGTGAAATTGCAATCAATTCATTTGATAAAAGATTGAAACAGTTTAATTATATCAAGAACGCCCTGAAACAGAAAATCTAGTAGCATGTGTTTACTGTAATACCCCATGAAAAGAAGTAATTTCTATTGTAAGTAAAGCCATCATGCCTGAAATGATAGATATTGGGATAATGCGTTTCCTGTGGCTGGAATTGCTGTACTAAAAATTCCAAGTGAAATGCATGCCGTAGAAAAGTAGCTATGATGATATTCATTACTGCTATGAAAGAAGGTTCATTTGGATTTTATGTAGATGAAACTTGCCTCATGTTATTGGAACAGAAAGATAAAAGCTTGGTTTTGAGTGGACTCTAATTTGAGAGGAACCCTGTGGCTGCTCTGGTAGACCTATCTACAGAATGTTTCACTAGAAGAAACCAGATTGAAAGCATAAGGAAATCTTTGTTCTAAACAAGTAAAAATTTAAGAAGTATCACTGTGGTCCCTTCCATCGTGACCCATTCTGTGATCAAGTCAGCTTAAAGGAAGATGAACAGCGCATGCTGTTTGCTCCTTTGTACCTGAAGTATGATAGTCCGGGCTTTTGGTTCTGCTGGCAGATCCACCAGTATCTTTTGGTGGATATGTAGTCAGTGAACTCAAAAGCAAGTTTGAAAACAGTGTGGATTTTATTTAACAACAACAACGAAAGGAAAGAAAAAGGAGGGGGTGAGGTACACGTCAACTCAGATGATTTGTTGCCACATGAAGTAAAATTGTGAAGTAGAACTGTGTTGACACAGGTTGTTAAGGAACAGTGAAATTCTCTTGTATTGGTAAAATTCTCTGGTGACAGCAAAAGAACTTTTTATTAACTTTGGGGACAAACTACCTAAGCTTCTTAATCTAATAAGGCAGCCCTATATAGAAAATATTTTTTTTAATTACTACAAGTATTTTTACTTTGAGTACTTAGTTAAATTTGTCCCTTAAATAAATTATTATTTAAGCTGTCTCTCTGGATTGTTGTTGCATGAATGAAGTAGCTGATATGGAACTTGTGTGACATCTCATTAAATCTCTTCTGGACTCTGTTGCCCAATACTTGTCTTTCCTTTTCTTTTTTTAGACATATTAGGAATGGGTTTTGTAATTGAGGAAAAAAGGTAGGTGATTTTTCAAGTAATGTATTTAATGTTTTTTCAACATTTCCGTGAGTCTGCAGGTTTCCATTCCTCTAACTGTTGCCATGCCATAGCCACCTAAGAGGAGAGGAGAGAAGGCAAAAGGAGTTAGTTGCAAGTTAAAGGTGTTTCATGCAGAAACTTTTAAAAGTGCACTTACTGCCAGTGAAAGATGTTGCTGTTCTGCCAAAAGCTGATGCCTTTCAGTGTTTCCTGATGCTTCATTCTTGTCTTCTGCGGGAGATGTCAGTTAATGGCTGAACGTGGATGTTGGGGGTGTTCTGAACTGGATATAAGACATTATTAAACAAGTGTTTTGAGCATTTCTGTTTTAGCAATGTGGTCATTTGTTCCAACTTGGAATTCATCTGGGGATTTGCCTGCCTCAACCTACAATTGCTCTAGATCTTAACTGAACAGGACTGAATGAGTTTCTTTCTTGTTTTTAATACTGTATTTCTATCCCTTAATAATCTAGTCAGGAATGTTTTGATTTTTTAAGTGTAGGAAGAAATAGCAAAGCTCGAGGTAAAGTTTAATAAAGTTACCTTTGCCTTTTGTTAACCTTTTGGTTATCTGATTTATGACTGGATATACTGTCAAGCTGAACACCTTATAATGGCCGAGCCATTAGTTCCAGTTATTGTTCTGTGTCTTGTTACAGCACAGCAATATTTAGTAACTTGAAAATGATCAGTGTTCAAAATGGCAGTGTAATTAACTCTGCTAGACCACCAGGAACAGCTCTAGAGAACCAGTTGCTATTAAAAGACTATGAAAAGTTGCTGAACATAAAGCTTGATTAAACCTAAAGCATTGTTTGTGTCTGGGACTTACAAATGAAGGAATGCAAGCTGAGGCTATGTCAGATGGCTTAGGAACTAAGGTAAGCTAGCTGAGGTAAGCTTAAAAGAGTGAGCAATGCGAAGAAGTGCAGAATTCCAGATACTGGTGTGGGGAGGTCCAGAAGAGGGGTTTTTGTAGTTGCTTTGCAATAATACTGGATTTCTGTTGACTATCAAGTTTGTTTCAAAATAGGAGGAAAAAAGACTGTTTTATGGCTGCTTTCAAGTGTTGTGCAGAAGTCTTTTGAGAAAAACACTGGAATTACTGAATACTTTAATACTTCTTTTGCTGAACAGTTAATCTGGTAAAGTCTGTGAAGAATATCTTCTATTAACCAGACTAGTCGAAGTTTGGGATTTGTGTTGGTGGTTAACAATGTAGTGGCTACTGGTGAAAGTTCTGCTGATATAAACTTCTCATTTAATGAAAATACTAATAACTTTGAAGAAAGTTAAAAAGAAGTCTCCTCTGCATCTGAAGTTGTTGATGATTAAGGATTTTGTAATGCTAGGAGTAATTGCTTTAATTAGCTATTAAACAGGTTTCAGGGTCAATGTAAGAACAAGTTTCAGTCTTTCATTTGATTTAGTAGGAGCAGGTAATGATTTTTTTTTTTTTATTATCTTTACTCTCTTCTTTAGAATTATTTACTTAGCACATGGAAGGCAACAGATATTTGCTATTATAAAATCAATTTCATGCCTGACTAAACTATCTCTTCCACCTCTGTCATTACTCTTGGTGCCCGGGGCATTATCTTAGGCTTATTTGTATTTATATAACTGGATTGCAGTGGGCCTTTGCAATAATTATTTGGGGATTTTGGACCCTGCAACAACAAACAAAAAAAAATGTTAAGAATAACAGATGTGCAAGTATGCTTGCATGTTTGTTGTATTCCTTCCCTATAGATAATGACTACTTAATTTTTTATAGTATATAAAGCATATAAATGCTGAATAATTTCTGCTGTAAGTTTCCCTTTAAATAGAGGAAGCTCAGAAGAGATAGGAAAATATATTTTTATAGAAACTCCTATTTAGTCAAGTGAAACTTGAAAGTAAACCTCTGCAAAGCAAGATCTGACAACTAAAATGTTGACATTTAGTGGTTACCATGTTCCATACGTCTGTAATCTGTATCTTCTGTGTTCATATTTTTTCATTTTGGGCTTATGAGTCTAGTCATTGATTAGATTACAGAGCAGCTTTTGAGTTCAAAATAACTTCTCAAAAGAGTATGTACAAAGTTAGTTGTCAGAATGAAATCATGTTTCCTTATCATTTTTGGGGGGTGTCCAGCATCTGTAAATCAGTTAAAGTGCTGTGGTGTATGAAGGAAAAAAAAAAAAGAGATACGCTAAAGGCAAAGAACACATATCCATTTCCCACAATGACAGTCTCTGTATGTATGTGATTTTGGTGTTGATAAGCTGAATTATTTTGTTTCAAGTAACTCCAACGACGTGCAAGTTTATATCATGAATGACATGGATTTGAAGAGCTGCACTCTTGGAATGTTAGATCACCTCGTGTAACATAGTAGAAGGTGAGGATTTTCTTTCCATCAAGATAATGTTTTGGAATCTAGGAACTGTTTTCTTTGTTTTCTTGATTGTTTGAGTGCCTCAGAAATGAACTACTTCTACTTGCCTGTGTTTTTTTTTAAAATAATTTCTTCAGAGGCAAAGGAAAAGAGTAGCTTGTGTGAGTAGGGTTGCGCTGGATTCTAGCTGCCATTAACATGTAGGTTGACTCTGGTGAATTAGAAAGGAGATGCAAACCAGATCACTGTATCTTTCATAGCTGTGAAAGAGGAGGTTCTCCTGCTCTATTATGTTTTTGTTCCCAGTTTAAGTGTCCTTGATAATATTTTGGTCCTATTATTTTTCTCCTGTGAAATACTCAGCATTGCCAGTATTTTCCTGTTGATTAAAAAAGCACTTGTGCAATCTGAGAACCAATGGCTGCACCTGCAATGCATAATATGTAGGAGACAAACTGTCCTAGAAAATATACAAATTAAGATCTCTTTCAGCTCTCAAGTCTGCCACTCCTCTGGCCTCTGCAGTGGCAGATGGGCATTGAGCGAGGCGTATCCTGTGGCAGTGTGCAGGGGGCCAAGCCAGTACGCTTGAGATTTCTCATCTGTCCTTGCGATAAGAAAAAAAGGAGAGAGGAACAGGGACAGGGTTACAATTGACACATACCCCGCAGTAGTATTCCTACTCATAGTTATAATCGCAAGCCAACGCCTTCTTTCTGAGATCTCTCCTTTCCTATGCCTTTCAGCACTTTCACAGGAACCAAGATGCTGAGTCTATCCAAGTGGCTCGTTTTATCATTTTTCACGGCTGTGTGCATCAGCAAAGCTGTTAAAATAGAGCTGAGAAAAATACTGCTTCTTGCAAGCTATTGAAATCAAGTTATAATAAGGAGATGTTAGTTTTGAGCTGTACACTGAGCATTTCAAAATATTAGAAATGTTAAAAATTGAAAAATGAAGTTTGAATTGCCTCAACTGAGTTGGTTGTTACACCTGAGAAACGAATAGCTCTTTTAAAATATTGTTTCATATCTCTTGCTCTATCTTGATCAAAGTCTTAGGGTAACTCAGCTATAAAAAACTGAGCATAAATTCTGATTTTTAGTCTCCTGTGATGTTTCTAACTGTTCTTATGTAGAAAGCATGTTTTAATAACTTACAGATGTTAAAAGAAGTCTTTTCAAGAACTAGTAATTAAAAAAAACATTCTTACCTGCATTGTAAAGGAACGAGTCTATATGAGACTCCTTTCACCACCACATACATGCTTTGGAGGCTTGTCATAGGAGCAAAGTACTGTTTCAGGAAATAAATCTCATTGTTTCTTTTTGATATTGGTTTCATTTATTTTTCTTACCTGCTTGGGAGAAAAGGTATCCAGGTTGGCTTTTTTTTTCTTTTTTTTTTTTTTTTTTCTTCATAAAGAAGTTACAGTGGCCTCTCTCCCACATAGTTGATGGACATAGCACTTGTTACTAAGTTCAGGCCATCACCTGTCTTTGAGGAGATTTGGGTGGGCTGTGCCAGTCTAGCAGTAAATAGAGGTTGTGTTGTATGACGGTGCTCTTTAAGAAATTGTGGTGGGACACACTTTTCCAGTACAGCCAGAAGTGATACTGTTCTAAAGCAGTGGATGTTTGAGGGCTGCTGTTTCCCTTTGAGTGACTTATTATGTTTATAAATGCTCAAGTTGGGAGGAAGCAGCAGTGGGAATAGATATAAATTACCTCATTTTGTACTGAATTACTTCACTTTCTGAATTAAGCATTTAATGGAAGGAATCTGAAATTAAGTAGGGTAACTTGGTATTGAGATTAGGGGGCAAAAAAAAAAAACCTAAAAAGAAAAAAGAAAGAATTTATGAAGTCCAAGTAGATGGTGTTTCTAGTGACTGTTATTTGACTTTCTATTTCCCAAATTGAGACTGCTGCCTTCATCATTGTGGGAAGCCACCAAAGAGAGACAGTAATGTAGAGCTTAGACATAGCAGGAGCGAAGTATTAAGAGTCACCCTCTATAAACCTTGGAGTTCCTGAATGTGCCTAAAGGCCTCTGGATTTTTTTACTATTTCATTCTTGGGCTTGGGGTGTCCTGTTTGCATTTGGTTCTGGAGCTCAGTCTTTGTGCAACAGGCTTGTACTTGACCAGTCCGTTTAGTTTTCATGATTGAAAAGACTGAGTGAGACTATGTAGTCTGAAGCTTCTGGGGTGGACATCAAACTGTGAAGAAAAGTTTAATTGGATCACTCTTACTATGATAACCTTGCAGAATGGTGGTTATTGTGGGGAAAGTTTGCCTTGTCCTAGTTTGACTGCTTAATACAAAATCTGTGTTTGATAACTGGTTTTGCTTTCATGTAACAGATGGTAACACTTCAGTATTGTTCTATACATTATTTTTGCAATAAATGGTGTCTGGAGAGTACTTTTTTAGTTAAAATTGTGATTGTGAGGACAAATGATAGCTCCTCTTGTTCAAGAGCTCTTTTCTAGGAAGTGTTGATGTGTGTTCAGTGTGGTTTCTTAGGAGTCCTGCTGTTTGTATGGCAGAGGAGAAATTTCTGTTGTTGCAGATTCACTTTTTAAGAAGTGTGTGGCAGAGGAGAAATCCTCGTTTCCACTCTGGTTAAAATTATTTTAATAGGGAGAAGTAATTAAGTTTCTGGGTGTTATTCAGTGATTCGTTAGTTGACAATGAAATAGCCTATTGATTTTTTTTTTTTTTTTGGTTTTTAAAGACAATGACTTGAGTTATAAGATGTAATCTCACCCTGTCTGAGTAATAGCATTTGCTGCCTGTATGTCCACACCAGCTGTTCAGTGGTAGGACTGAAATAGCAAGGCAGCTCTACTGTCAGCTCTTCATTATCTGGGGCAAAGTCTGGAACACAACAAAAGAGACTGGAACAGAACTGTCTGGAAAAATCCAGACAATTTGTTTATATAAAATGTCATAGAAATGCTACCAAGAGAAGTGTCTGCTATCAGCTTGTAGTTTTTGAGCTGTGGTTGAGTACCTCTCAAGCTTCTTTCTGAATAATAGAACTTTTCCCTTTTCCTGCCTCTGGAGAGCTAGTATTCAGGTAAGAGATGGCTTGGTGCTGAAAACCAGTGGTATCCAAAGTGGGATTGGGTGCACAATCCATTGGGGTGTAGAAAGAAAACATTTAGCTACCACTAGTAAAGAAAAGACTAGGTAATCTCCTGTCCAGTTCCTCCTGCATGTACTCCTCCAGTCCTCTTTGGTGTTCTACCTTTTGGTGGTACTTGAGGCCTAAATGAGAAGATAAGCTGACTAGAACAATTCTAGTTACCTGTTTGCTTTGTTCATTGCCATATTAAATTTAACAGAAGTATTGTCTTGCCTATCGTCCTTTTCTCAGAGATTTGAGTAGTTCATGCGTTGACTGAAATATGGACCTTGTGTGCCAAGATGGCATTGTCAAAATCCTTATTTAAAAGAATACAGTCATTAATACAATCAATGACACATTTTAAAGTGTGTGAGATTACCTAGGCTGGGGCTTTTACATGTTTTTCAGTGCAAATCTTTTTATCATGTGTCAATTCTTAATGAAGTTCATTGGTAACTATATATTACCTGTAATAGTCAAAAACAAACCCCAACCAGAATATGGAATACACTCAACTGTTTTAATGCTTGAACTTTTACAAACTATGTCTTGTATCTTTTTGTATTTGGTAAGAGCTCTTTGTTTGTGAGCATTCTTTTGTGTTACTCCCTCTTTACTGTGGCTATTTATTCCTGCCTTTTTGTTATCCCCAAAAGTTAAGGAATACATAACTTCTAGCATGCTGATTTTCTTTTGTGTAGTTCAATACTCTGTCTTCAGCAGGAACTAAGTACCTGACAGTGTTTCTGTAAAAGTTTCAAAAGACTGTTGCTTGTGTGTATTATTAGATAAAAGAAGAGGAGAACTGAAGACATGATAAGTTACGACTGTGCATTCCAAAGAGAATCAGGTCACTAAAAACTGATGTCAGGCAAAACTGGGGGCTTTTTATTATTTCTTTTTTTCTAAGAAGATTTTCAGCATAGATGTTCTTTGTAAAATGATACCTCTTTTCCTTTCACTCTTCTTTTTTTGTCCTGACTTCTCACACAATTACTGTGCTGCCTTTGCTATTGTTAGGAACAAGTGAAAGCTGGTATGTCTGTGGCTAGAACTAAAATAGGTTTTATTTTTAAAGGAGGTGGTGATGTAAGCATCAGGTTATCTCCAAGCACAAGTCAGAATTAAGTGGGTTTTATGACCTCAATAAAATCTTCATACACAAAAATTACTCCAATATGAATACATTAACTGATGTTGCAAGAGCCGTGGAAGTCTTGAGCATTTATTCATGTGGGTTAAGTTGATGTGACTGGTGATGGAGATCATGTAGTCCAAAAGTTTATTTATTTGTTATCCATGATGCTAGTTTTTAGGCCATCTAAGTAAATTCCACATGTAGATCCTTGCCATCTTTAATTTTATACACTCTTGTTTAAATCAGGTTATAACCAAATGTTTACAGAATACAAATAATGTGTGGGTAGTGTATATGGAGTAAAGCTTAATACAGAAATAATTGTGAGAATTTTACTAAAATTAGTAACTGTTGTTGCTTGCATTACATGAAGCTCAGTTGTGTGTTTTCATTAAGAGTTCCTTGTTCTAATAAGCAGACCCTCTTTTTTTTGTTTTTTTTTTTTTCTGTGAACAACATGATGTATATGAATAACAAAGTATCTTTAACACTGAGTATGTTTAACACAGTTAATTTTTAAAGGTGTTCATGTGTGTCACCACAATTTTACAGCGAATTACATGCATTTAATTTGGGAAGTTCTTGTTGTGAAACTGATGTTGGAAGGCAACGTTTTCTAAACTGTTACCTGAATCACAATAACGGAACAAACTCATTACATAGGGCTGTTTTTCAAAGGCCTGCTAAAAATTCCTGTGTTGCCTCTGGGTTAATGGGCACAGTTGTTCCCAGGAACAATCATGTCTCATGATTCTTGCTTGGAAACTAGAAACTAGGGATAGCAGCCATTACAGAGGAAAGGAAAGTTAAGTTTCTTTCCTCTCAAGTCAAATCAGAGGGCAAGGTGATGCCTCTGCTAGTGGGGGAATGGTGGATGCAACAGCATCTCCATCCAGTGTCTGCTGTGTCACTGGCAGCAGCTGAAAGAATGGGGATGTGATGTACCTGGTTCTCCCCTGAGACTTTAGTACTTTGCAGAGTTTCTCATTCTTTAGCCTGCCTTTAGAATATATGAAGGCTCTTAATATGTTCAAGCTCTATTGTGACAGATTTTCTTGGACTGATTTTCTAAGTGAAAAAAATAAAGTTTCTAGGAGTGGTTATATGTGCCACTATCTAGCCAGAGGTGATTATGTGCCAACAAAACCCATCCTAAGGTGTTATGAGGCCTTGCATGAGTAGCAGGTCTGAGGGCTAAAAAAAACCGCTAAAGGATCTATCAGCTGAAAATCAAAAGGTTTGCCTAACATGCTCCATTTGCAAGATAATATGTGAATCAGTAAGATCTTGAAAGCTGTCTTTTTGTTAGCTGTGTAGACTTGTATGTCTGCATGTATTGTAAGGTGGGTACACAGTGTGCACCTGCTAATCCAATAGTGGCGTGTGCACAGCCTAGGAACAGTGAAATGATTATGTAGATATG
Organism: Donacobius atricapilla; assembly: GCA_013397315.1. Classification (NCBI taxonomy): domain Eukaryota; kingdom Metazoa; phylum Chordata; class Aves; order Passeriformes; family Mimidae; genus Donacobius; species Donacobius atricapilla. The sequence continues at coordinate 610,460 of WBMY01012864.1, forward strand.
CTCATACATGACACTGACCTGGATATATTAAGGAAGCATATAGAAGTCTCTATTGCATAACTGTGAGAAGACCAAATACTGCTTAAAGAGACTTTTATCTGTCCCAGGAATTTTTTTACTAAACATGTAAAGGAAATACTAGTTGTTGGCATTGTTGCTGTATTAAAGGTAGTAGCTTGATGTGTATTTTATCTGGAGATCATCTCTAAAGGTATTCTGTAAAATAACTGGAGTTTCTCGACTATCACCATGGAACTCAAGAGTTAGCCTACGGATCTTGGGATGCTGAACAGTCTATATTCTCCAACAGCTTCAGCGCATAGCTAGATTTTTTAACATAATTTCAATACATGTTTCTTTGTAGCAGTGACGACTGCTCAAAGATTTTGTTCTTTCTTCTAAGTGCCATGCAGGGAGTCCCAGATTGATAAAATATTTGCACGTGGCCAGAATGGAAATAGCCATATGAAGATTTATCAAGTCTCTGAGGATGTCCAGCACCTTTCAGAATGGATTAATAATAGCAAGACTGCTCTTTCCAGGTGTTTCGTAAAATAAAAGGTTTTAATAATGACAATAAATAATAAACATCATAGAACAAAGGAAAAGCTGAGCACAGGTGTCAGAGAAGCCTCAGACACCTTGCTACAAACACCCTCAAAAGCCCAGAGCACCTCTGTGCTCGTTCTTAAGTACTTGGTTGTCTAGGGGGGCTATTTGGCACCTTGCCCCATGAAACTGGCAACAGGCTTTGAGGTACACAGCCAAAGCTCAAGCACTGCTTTTGTGCTGGCACTGAGCCAATTGCAATGAGAAGGCTAGAGAAAATTCTAGTTTAAATTCCTAATATGTCTAGAGGTAAGATGATACTCTTTCCCTTATATAGAAAGCACCTGCTTGGGTGTGGAAAAGCATTCCTACACCAGATACTCTTCAAGTTCTATTTCTCTTGTTATGTATTGGAGAAAAACTACTAAATTAACCTCTTTAAAAAATGGAAATAAATGTGAGTTCTGTTAGAGATACTGTTCTGCTCTGTAGGCAGAATTTGGTTCATGTTCTTGAAATAATTGTTTTGATTCAGAGGCTGTTCCTGATTAAAAGCTTTTTTTAAAATAGCAATGTCTGTATCATCCCAAAAGATAATTCTGAAATCTTTTCAGTGTTTCTCTCATCCCGTAAAACATGTATTATGTTAACTTTTCACAGTTTGAACTTTGGTTAACCTATTGTGGGATATTGCAAAGCAGCCATTTTGTTGTAGTCACATTCCCCTTCCTGCCCCAAGGGAAACTTCAAATATGCTGTTTCTGTGGAACAAATTCCCCTTCTATTTGGTGGAAAATAAGAAAAATATAAATTACTGTTTTGTTTTAGGCTTTTTTCCCCCTTTGAGAAGCCTTAATAAGGGTCATGCTTTTATTATTCTTGCATGAAAATATATGAAAGTGTTGCCACTGTTGACAGCTTATCAGCATACAGTGATAAATGAAATTCAGAGCTGGGGAAAAAGGCTATATGAAGATTAGGTGCAAACAAAAAAAAAAATTATTCATGTCACTGGGGATATATAACACTATCCTATCTTGCTTCTCCCTGCTACTCTCTTCTCTTTGCCTCTGGCTACCTTTACTATATTGGACTTTGATTTGACTGCCTTACTTTGTTAATGTAGAATGTATGATGGTTTTAAAGTATTGTTTCCTGGGATATTATGTCTAGGTTGCACATGTTACAGAAAAAAGTAGAAACTTGGGTTGCTGTACATATATTACTACTTAGACTCTTTCCTGTCTAGACTGAAAGTTAAGGCCAAGGAGATGTAATTGATGCATTGCTTCACTATGAAGAGCTGAGATTCATTCCTTTGATGCCTTCTGGAGTTGATAACACAGCTTGGTTATGTAACAGAAACTTCTTATAAAGATTTATTTGTAATCTACAGATTTTCATGAAAATCTGGGCTGATATAAATATTCACTAGTAGGTCTGTCTTCTGAATTAGTCATATATGAAAGCCAAGTTTTCTTTGTATCTTTGCTAGGCAAAAACCTTTTTTTGCTAGGCAAAAACCTTATTCTGAGTATGATGAGTATAGCTTTGATGGTTAGGACAAAATTAGAGGATCTTGCCTTGTGAAAATGTCTGAAAATGGCCGTTACCCCAATGCTTTTTAGTTGAAATGTGCCAATAAAAGGCACAAATGGTTGCACTGACTTAAACTTAAGTCTCCTCTTGGCAATAGGATATTGACTTCCGTTGTTACTGGACAAAGAATACTCTCCTAGCCTATGATGGATTTTGCTTTTTATTGCTTGAAGAAGTTTTAGTCCAAAAAAAATACATCCATTTGCTTTTTAAACATAGGAAACTTTTCATGTCTGTTGCAGGTATATGAGCAAGAATAAGAACTAGGAGGAAAGCCCTCTGTGAACTTGACACACATTAACTTCATTTAATGTTCCTAGGTTATTAAATTGGAAGTTCCACTGAACAGTTGTTCTGTCTCCATTTTCATGTTATTCATTATCTTATGAATTACTGTCATATCTCTGTTATCTCATCTTCTGGACTGAAGAGTCCAGGTGTCTTAATGGTTCCCCAGGTTAGTTTATTCCACATGTTTCAAGGTGCTTGCTGTCTGTCTCAGTAACATTCCCATTTAGATCCTTTTTGTGCTAAGAGGAATCAGAAGTGCCCAGACTATTGCAGATGCTGTTGTCCCATGAATTTATACCAGGCCATGATGTTCTCTGCTCCTGCTGCTGAATAATTAGTTTGTCTTTAGATAACAGAGTAGAGTGGATCTGAAGAGATTCCCACAAAATCTAGGCAGTGTGTTTCCAGGAGGAGTTCTGCCCATTTCTTTTTCTTTTTTTGGCCTTCATAAAGTTGTATATCCAAGCAACAACATTACTCTTACCCTGTGGCTGCTTTGTGTCTTTAAGAGCTTTTTGTGAAGGATACTGATAGTGCTCGATGGGATTTCTAATTTGCTTTCCTTGCACGTGGAATCTTCTTTAAATGTTTGCCAGTCGTGATACCAGTTTACAAGAGCTTTAAGCCTTTTGCAAGATGTCCTGTTTGTCTGTGAAGTCAGTAACAGTGTATTCTGGAATAGTTCCTCTGACTTTCTCTGGAGTCATTTACAAGGCCTACTGCTTTGTACTTACCCAGGTCTTGTCAAAGATTGTGTCCATTAGTCAAATTAGTCTTCTGGTGTGATGGAACTTATAGCTGAAAAGTGACATTACTAGTTTCTGTGTCTTTTCCAGGTTGTTCCTTAAATATTTTTGCGCATGATTTATTGTCTTCAATTTGTTGGCCTGTCAGAATTATAATTTTGTAATTTCAATAGGTGCATTTTTTTTTTTGCTTCTAACAGCCTGTTATTATTTTGCTCAGCCATATGATTTTCACTTATATTTTCTCAAATACTTTGATAGATAGTGTGCATCATTTTACCTTTTATTCCAGGGCTGATAAATAATGGTGAGATTACCCACAAAGCTTTTCCTTTCTGTAATATTTTGCAAAAGTTTTGTAATATTTTCATGCTGTTTTCTTTTTTAAAATTAAGCACAATGCTAGTGAACCTTTCAACTTGTGTTACTCCTGCAGGAGTGCTTAATCTAAATACATTGTGCCAGAGTAGCCCTTCAGCAGTTTTAGGAACTGGGTGTGCTATTCCAAACCATATCAAGTTTGATTTCCCTTGCATTCTTTCAAATTTGAACTCAATTATAATTCTTTGTTTGGATGCTGTACCCCATCCAAGCACTCACCTCTGTGAGGTTTTCATGTTTTTCATTGTTCTCCATGTTTTCCAACAATGACGCTTTTTCTTAGCCTTGCAGCTTCTGATTCCTACAGCCTGTCACTGCCATTGTCAGCATCTAGGTGGCTCTGTGAGCTTGCCTAGAACACAGATCTTCAGTCTAGTGTTTTCTAGGCTTCTGAAGCCCTCTTCTACCCCCATTTGTTGGTGTAGTCAAGTTATTTGACCTGACTAGGGTGGGGTTGTTCCAGTCCTCATGAACTAATGGATTTGATGGCCCGTTGTTTCTATGAGGAGTTTAGATGACAAACTCGCTTGCAGATGCCTCTTTTTGCATGTCCACAGTAGGGGCTGATCCTGCTCCTGTGATTTGTCACCTTTTTCCTTACCAGGCTTCCACCCTCAACCTGCTGTTGGCTACGCAGCGCCTTTGTCTTCTTCTCAGCTTCCTTCACAAAAGTGTATACGCTTCATCCAGGAAATGTGCATATGGGTGATCTGCTGGTGGGAAGGCCCCAGCCGTGGATCCACCAGACCCCCCTCTCACTCTTTAGCTTGTACAAGACTCTTCTGGAGCATTCAGTTGGGTTGGAAAAGTTTGATCATCTCTAAATTCCCCCATCTCTAAATTTGCTGTAGTTTACTGGTTGTCGCTATTTCTCCCTGGTAGTTGTTTCAAAAATTGTTCTCCAGTACTCTGCTTCACCAAAATGCCAGGTCTAAGCCTCATCTCTACATTTTTGTATTTATTTCTTCCTTTAATAAGAAGTACTTGTTTTCAAAAGCTATGCAACTCCTTATGTGGGTACATTCACATCAGTGTAAAAGGTTAAAGGAATGGTCTTTGCTATCAAAACTATGTTTTACACAACTGTAATGACATTTGTGTAGCCTGTAACCTTAGAGATTATTTCCAAAATGATTCTACTAATAGCACATGGAGAGTGAAGTAACAAGTCTTCAGTGAAATTCTGAAGGTCACTGGAGAAAAAAGGACTATTAATAGCATAATGGCTAAAATTCAATTGCCTTTGGATTTATTTTCTTCACCTCTCAATGAAGTCTTCTTCCTCTTCCCCTTGAGATACTTTTCTAGCATCCTTGCTTGGTATCATTTGGTGTGGCTTCTCTGAAACTACACATATGACACCACCACCCCATCCCAAAATTTTGCAGACAGGAAAGAACATTTAGTCCACCCCCTTTCCTCAAGCAGGACTATCTAGAGCAGGTTGTCCCCTAAGGTTTTGAATATATATGGTGAATATATACTCAAATATGCATAAATACAATATATACTAAAATGCAACACATGATGAGTATTTTTGTTTCATGAGTGAGGTGATGGATAATAGATTGGTTAGAAGTTCTTTGCCTTCACCTGTAAGCATTTTCTAGATGTCTCTTTTGTACGCAGCTTCTAGTTTTTATAGAATTTGCAAGAACTTAATTATTTTTGAGTATCCAAACTATCAAATTTAGTTGAAATTGGCCAGCAAATTTAAATGTGACAAGATGAGGGAATGCCTAAGCCTCATTTCCCTGGAGACTTAGACAGTCCAAGTTAAAAATGTCTCTATTTTTGGGTTCTTTTTGCATTACCAAAGTAATGTAGCATGAAGCTGCTCAACTGTGCTGGGGAGTTAAGGGCTGGAATCTGCTGTTCAATGTCTATTATGAGTGGTGCTGTTCCTTGCCAGTGATGAAAGCAGTGTATGTAAAGTCTGTCCTGAAAATTGTTAAAATACATCTTTATTAAGTTATGATAATAATATTAAAAGACAGTATATTTTCTAAAACTCATTGCTGAAGCAGGAATTCTTTTCCACTGTCAAACAAGCCTTTGTATTTAAATGGAATGTGTTGAGTTTCTTTGTCACTTGCGAACCTTATTTTTCTGTTTTATCCTTGTAAGAGCTCACTGAAGTCAGTGAGTGTGTTTCCTATCAGATTCAATTTCCTGAGAGCCCATCTGTTACATCTCAGAGGAGAACAGAAGAGGTAGAAGTAACTTCCTAGCAAGTACATCAACGTCAGCTCAATAGAACAGCAACTCCACAAGGGTTTGTGTCTTATACAGTAAATTGAGTTGTTAGGTACAGCAAAAAGATTAATGTTGTGACTACTAATGATCTTGTTCCTGGTTTCTCTTAACTCTTAATTTAAAAAAGTCACAAACCTTCCTGAAATTAAGGCAACTTCAAAGAAAACTTTGTAAATCCAGAGACTTCATGAAGCATCTGGCTATATTTAAGCACAGAGTAGTACTCTGTAGCATGTCGCAAGTAGCACTTGTGGTAGACTTTGTAATGAAAAGTAAACTTTTCCAGAGGATGAGAAATGTTTTTATATGTACAGCAAATAACAGCATAGTATGCATGTAAAGTGTCATTCTGACGACTGACAGCTTAGAGTCTGATGGTTCTTTCTTTGTGAACAGTTTAAGCTCAGATCTCGAGCTGTGCTTGGATGGAAAAGGATGTTTCCCTCACCTAAGCAGTGCAAGGCAAACTGCAATTAGAAGTTTCTGATTTCAGAAGTATAAGTCTATTTACTTATAGCCAGAGTATGAAATGCTGTCTTGCCATGTTATGGAGAGGTAGGGATCTGTTACAGTACTGCGCTTTTTTAGTTCTCCTCTCCCCCTTTTTTGTCTTTCTCTTCTTCCCCTTGTACCCTGCTGCCTGTGACAGATGAGTGCAAGAGGGATAAGGTATTAAACTGGTAATTTGAAATGAATGTAATGACAGGAATGCAGTGTGGATGGAATTAGGTGATTTGTTTGTTTCTGCTTAATATTTTAAACTAGTGAGATCCAATTAGAAATGCTGTTCAACAATTAATGGGAGACACAAATGAGAATGTGGTAATTGCATAGTGGCTTAACTGTGCCTTGAATTAAGTTTAAAAATGTATTTCAGGTAGCAGACAGAATGTAGATATCCCACAGTGGAATAGGTAAGTATTTTATTAGCAGGTAATGCAGGTAAATCTGCATTAAGCTTTCACATCCAGTCGTCTAATAGCAGCTAAGACTTCTTGAAATCTTTGTGGGTTTTTTTGGTCAAAGCAATTGGATTATCTATGGAGTTTGAAGAGTTTTTGTAGTATTTTTTGTTTTCCCATAGGGCATGTATGTTATGTTAAGATATATTCTGTGGATGTCTTTAACTCATTTAACAAAGTTTGACTTAAACCTTAATAAAAATTTGTCTTCAGATTAAGTATCATATGTCATATATAATATGCTTTAATTTGCACTTAGCAATTACAGCTCTGGCTGAAAAGGGAAGGTTGATTTGATTAATCACACTTAAATACTGTTACAGTGAATGAAAAATGTAAATGGTTTGACTTGATTTCTGACATAATTGCTTCATTTGGATTAGCATAACCTTCCACCAGTTGTTGAGAAAGGGAGACTAATTTCATGTTAAAGAATTGTGAAAGTGATTAACCAGCACTGAAGCTGAGAACATTTAAATAAAGCTTTATATGAAGATCTGTGAAAAGAGGAGAAAAAAATTCACTTTACATTGCCATTACTGTAGAGCGTTCTTCTTTTAATCTTAACTCCTGAACTACTACTGTAATTTCAATAAGATTGTCACTAATTTTGTCTGCTGTGTACATAACAGAAATAAAATAAATTATGCTGGGAGGAAGGGGAAAGTAATTTTTTAAATTCCTTTAGACATTTTAGAACAGCTGCTTTTTGTTGGTCTGTAGCAATTTCTTCTTAATAGCTCCTGAATAAAGTTTAGAGTTATCCAACTGTGGGATTTGTGTGAAAGAGTCCAAATCTGAAGTCTCACTTCCCTTTAGAGCTGTCTGACAACATTTTTCTTCTCAGCTTCAGTCTTCTTTTCTTTCGTTGGTACTTGACTAAGTTCCTTGATGCTCACAGCTGTGTACTTAACCTCTTGCTTGGCAAGTGAGAGTGCCCTGTTCTGGTACTAACCAAGTAATACTTCTAATTGTGCTGAAATATTGTCTTCTAATTTAATTTTGGCTTTAAAAGAAAGCAGCTTCGTGTTTTGGAATTAGTGAAATAATTGCAATCCCAAGGTCTGTAAGCTTCTTGGAAGTATCATTTTGGAGGCTTTTCTGTATCCTTGCTTATAAGAAAGAGAAGGAGTCTTCTTATGTTTAGATGTCAGCTCATTTTGCTGTGTAATCCCAAATTCTTCCTCATTGCTGCAGGTATTCCCACAACTGGGGAGCACTGGTCTTGCAGGTGTGCCCTGTAGGCAGGCAGCTTTGGAATGAACCCTTTGATCATGACCTACTGGTAAAAACCAATTTGGCAGAGTTCTGGCTTCCCAGGCACCTAAAATCCATGCTGCAAGTACTCTCAAGTACTCTGTCTCACTGCTTAGGCTTCCTTATTAGTAATAAACCCCTCAACTTGGTTAATTCTGTTCAGATGCGCTTCTGGTGGCTTATGCTCATCTCTGCATCTAACAACCACTTTTTAAAGTGAGAGATAGTTACTTTTTAGTTTGAGCCTTAATATGGATTTTCTGAACTGTACTGCATTTTTGTAGGTCTCCTGGATGTTGTGAACAACATCTGTTATCTTTTCTCCATTTTCCACCTCTTCTTATTTCAACAGTAATTTTCATGTGTAGGCGACATCAGTGCCAGAGTCATTCTCTTGTAATAACTTTGGAACAGCTGCACAGTCAGCTGGCACTTTCAGAATGGGATATGAAAACAGCACAGGACCTGCTTTTAAGGCCAGTGCCCTGTGGCCTGAGGGTCATCTGAATTTCTATTGCTTTGTGAGATAAATTCTTATTGCTGTTCTATTTCTGACTTTGTAAAGAAAGGATTGAATCCTGGGTGGATGTTTTTTCTTTCTTCTTCCTCTCATGACACCACCCTTTTTTTTCCAAATCTTCAAGTTCTTCTGCCCAGCAAGGGAAACTTCACACTTTGTTGCCTCTTCTTGACCATCCATGACCTCTATCATGCTATATGAGCTGTCACCTTTGGATGACAAATAAGACAGTATGTGAACCCATTAGGACTACTATTTTTTTGCTTGGGCATGGATGTGTTAATATGCTGTGTGCTGGCATTTGTGGCATAGTTGTGGCAGATGTTCACCAAAAACTGCAGCAGATGTATTGATGGTGGTCTCCCTCCTCCATGTGTGCATTCGTAAAGTAGGCATTCTTCTCACCTTCTCACCTTGTCAAAGCAAGACAGGGTTTGCCATGAGCTGTCATAGATATGGCAGCCATATCTTTTATATTTTTGCTCTGCTGCCAAGTGTAGGTTGGACAGGAGCTGTAGGGCAGCTCACATTGTGAATACTCTAAGCACTTGTTTCTTTGTACTGTAACCTTTGGCATCTTTAAAATGCAGACTAATTAACTACGATATAAGAAGCATTTCACTGTGGCTACCACAAAACCCAAAGCTAGAAGTCATGATGCTGTTCCTAATTTTACGCTTGTGCTCCAGGTTTTATAACCTTGACAAAGATGTAGTGAACTTGGGAGTGGGGACAAGATTAAAAAAAGAATCTTTGGCAACTGAAACTCTTTCTCATGAAGGGAGAAAGAGAAACAAGTCACAGGACACTTGTTTCAATTTTACCACTTTGACATCAGTACCTGTGGTCCAGTCGATCTTTCTCAATGTACTTGACCTTGCAGACAAAAGGTCTAATTGCTTCTAAGGAGGAAGTTTTACCATTCAGTGGATGGATTGTCAACTTCATTTTCAATGAAAAAAAAGATTGATTTATGTCCTGTCTCTGCAAAGGATTTAAATTATTCATTATTGGATAGCTGAGGCATGCTGTATGTCTTTCAAGTCTTGTCAACCAGTATTTTTGGCTAAGACTGAAGTAGTGGAGTATATGTCAGTTCCTAGTAATAACTGAGAGCTTTGTAATGCATGATAGCTGTCAGCAAAGACAGTGATATATGGTGTACATTGCTAATGAATGTGCTTTCTGAATATCTGTAATGGTTTGCCTTGCCCTCCCAACAAACCTGTGCACGGTTATCTTTTCAGATGGTTGGAGGAGTAGTGTCTCCTGAGTGTTGAGAGAAAGCCTTAAAGTCCAGTTTGATGAAGTAGTTTGTAATAATGACTTGTGTTTATTTAAAACGCAACAAACCAAAACACATCCACCTCACAAAAACAAAACTCACCCCACTGAAAAAAAACCCAAAGCCCACCAACTAAACAACAAAGAAATGTAGGCAGAGTTTACAGCGGAGTAGAGATGTTGATTAGGAGATTCTAATTTGTTCCTGCCAAGTATAGGCATCACATGAGCCAGCCAGAATAGCAGTTACATTTGCTTCTGGCATTTCTGTGTCTTTGTAAAAAAACAGGATTATAATGAAGAGCTGTTAATTGTCAATTTGCAACAGTATTTAACAGAAATAAAAATGTTTTATCAAACTATGAAAAATTATAAGTTTTAGGTTCATGCCTGAGGGGGCAGTCAAAAGAAGGTGGAACCAGCCCCACCAGAACCCTCAGGTGTTTTTAAAAAGGTTGTTAGTTTTCTTTCATAACAATTTACATCTATTTGCATTATTCTCTCTACTGTAACTACTGAAGAATTAAGTAGAAACCTCAGAGGGTGTTTGCAGTATCTTTTACCCTATTGATATGCTTCCTTTCCAATACAATCTAAATAAATGTGTAATAGAATTATGATTTAATCACTGAATTGAAAGTAAGGTGGAGTTTTGATACACTAGTTGAATTTAATTTTAGGTAGCTTTCAGATTTGGTTAGAATGAATGGATTGGATAATTAGGTTTCTAAATAGCATAAATAGGAGTGTGATAATTGTTAAATGTGAAGGCTGTGTCAGCTGGCAATGAAATGACGTGCCTAAATTCCTTGAAAAGATCATCTTGCACTGTCTTTGAAATTTAAATGTTACTTGCAATGTCATGTTGGTCAATTTGTGCTGGGTGTTTGCAGCTTCTGGAACACTTACAGTTTGCTCTATTCTTCAGTGTTACAGCTGTGTGGAAAGGACACATCAGAGGCTACTCTTAGTATCATCAATAGCATGAACTGCTGCTCCTGCTCAATACTGAAGTCTTCAGCCTTTGTATTTTGCCTGGCTTTCTGGTTGCTATTTAATCAGTTTACACTGAAATTGCATATGAAAACAATTTCATACAGATTCTGGGAGGCAATTATAAATGCCAGTGTCTATAGTTGGTTGTTGAATAAGATAAATAGTAGTTGTACTGAAAATTGGTCTGTTGTCAAGCATTTTTTAATTTAAAAACTTTGCAGCCTTGCTATATTCCTGAATAATCAATAATCATCTCATGGGAAGCTGCTTTAGGGGAAATTTTGTACAAAGGTGCTTCAGTTGTATGTTTTTGTGAAATGAGGAACAAGACCGCATATTTTGAAGCATTTGGAATGTAGGAAAAACCATGATTATTTTTCTTTATTATTGGCATCTTTTTGATGATTTTGATCTTATCTCTAAACTCTTTAAAGCTAAATGCATAATCCTTATTTACACTTAACATTATATAAAAATGTGAGCTATTTAATTCCTACCTCATTGCATGATGGCCATTTGAAAGGATGGCCCTACTTAGCTTGCTTTATGAATTATTGCCTGTGTAGTGAAAATGAAAAAACATTGCAGTGTTAAGAGTGAAAAGTGTTGCATCTGTAATATTGCAAACAAGCACTACCTGTCTATCGCTGCCATGGTCACTAATGGATAACAGATACAAATTCCCCAAGAAAGAGTTTCCTTTTTTGCAGAATTAAACCAAGTTGTTTTCACTTATATATGGTAAAACATGCATGTGGGTCTGAAAATGTTTGCGTTTGTTTTTCTCCACTTAAAAGTATTGAAATTCGGATTATTTCTGTGTATAACTCAAACATCCATATTTAACCTACAGCCCTGTGTAATGGCCCTGTGTTTGGTCATTCCTGGTTTGAATAATACAGAGAAGGTAACCTACTGTACTGAAGTCTTTCAGCTGCCAAGATCCTGCTGTTTTCATTGACATAAAGGTTAAAGGAATGCCAAAAATTTCAACACATGTGAACAAAATAGCTTTCAGTGAAATAGACTTTCTGGATATTTAAAGAATCCAATGGAATTTCCTCTTTATTCACTTCTCTGCCAGAAGGATCAGTAAGTAACATGCAGATGCTAATCAAAAGGGGCACAGCTTTGTAAATTGGGTATTAGGATATGTTAGAATTTGAAAACTGAAAACCGTTAATTTTATCAGCAGAAGCCTTGGAAATGGAGTATCATAACTACTGTAGGGGAAAAGATGAACAGCTAGTTCACCATTATCCTTTGAACATAAGTTACCCAGTTATCTTATTTACTTAATTGCATGTATTGTTGGCCCATCTTTACGATCAGATATTTTGAAAAATAGTTTGCACATAGCTAAACAGGAAGTATGTGAAGTTATCTGCTTTTGGGTTGAACAAACTTAATATGTTAATCTTGGCTTAATTTAATTTGTTCTAATAGTAGTGGTGAATTTTTAAATGGTTCATTTGGTGCTTAATTATTGTTTAACGGATTTAGTGTACTTTCAGAACACTCATTTTGTTGTCAAGTGCAAAACTCTTTTATCTGGGTACATTTCTTGTCTTTCCACTATGTAGGAGAAACACTAGGAGGTGGAACCTGGTGATTTGATTGCTTAGAGACAGTAAAGGATTCTTCTAAAAAGGCTTTTAATGTCATGGTACATTTTATTTCTTTTGATGTAGTGTGAGAGGCATAGTTACTGTTTGTGAATGCCTTGAGCTGGTGGTCTTTTATTGACCTCTTGGGAGGTTGGAGGAGATGCCAGAGAAGGAGTTCAGAGGAGGTCATCTGTTCACATGAAACTCACAGGCTTCTTGATCATTTGCATTTATCTGTTTAATAACAGGAATATTTGTATTTTTCTTTATGGAAAAGCTTTCCAGCATAAATGAGTTCAGTGAGTTTGGGGCAGCAGAGTTTATGGAGTTCTTATTTGTTTGTAAAACAAATATTGTGCAGAAGCTGATACACTGCCCATGTTATGATGGTAAAAGCACAAGAAAAATAATATGTTAACACGGTAATGTACTGTGGGGAGTGATACATGTGTAGAATTACACAGTTGATCAGAAATCACATTTGCCACACTTCTTTGAGAGCCTCACATTCAGTGTTCCCATTAATCCATTTTTCCAGGGAATTGTTCTGAACATAGACTGCTTAGGGAGTTCCAAATAGTTGTTCTTTGGAGAAGGGGAGTGAATGGTTCATCCACAGTAAATGCTTTTTGGTCTTTACTTATAAACATTAACCCTTCACAATTTGATTTACTTTTTAAACATGTAATATGTAGAAGCCTAAGACACTGTAAGTTGTTATGAGTTGCACTACTGCGTGCAGAGGTGGGGGACATAATTAATTGGTTTAAACATTAATTCAACTGCATCTCCTGCAAAAATGATCCTGATAATTCCTTTATCCCATCCAAAGCCAACATATCTGCTCTCCCTTCCCCCATCTTCTGTTCTTACTCAGGGTCACCTAGTATGTCAGAGTGATGCACATGGTGCAATTGAAACACCATCTCCACAGAACCTCAGAACATTTCATACTTGTTTGTATCTAGGAAATCTATCAGTTCATTTGGTGGCTCTCAGTTGGAAATGCTGTGCCTCCAGGTGTAAATAGTAAGGTCATGGTGGGGAGTTGCTTCTTGTCGAGTGAAGATGAGATTTGAATGCAAACATGTCTTGGTTTTGGACAGGTGTCTGCCAGGGGAAGCTAGAACTTCCCTGGAAATGGAGAATGTAAACCCCCTTCCTTCCAAATTATTATAATTTTGCACTTAAGGGCTTTTCAGGCAAAGATTTGGGAATAACAGTTCTTTACTAGGAATATTAAAAAAACTAAATACAAATGTAGTAATACAAAAAAACCAAGCAAGCAAACAAACAAAACGTCCCAGAAAAACCCTGACAGATTCAGGGATACAACCTGACACCCTGTTAGTTAGGGTATTGGAAGTAGTCTAAATAAATCCTCGTGGAGTAACAGATGTGGTTCTGTGAAGTAGAGATCCAGAAGAAAGTCCAGTGATGGTGAGATGGGTCAGGTCTTCCTCTGGGATCCAGCGAAGACTGGCTACATGGTGTTCTGATGTCTCAGTTTTTATCTAGGTGGGAACAGTTGGCTCCCCCCCCACTGGGTGGAGCATCTCACAATGGGATGATGTACTGTGTCATGTCATTGGTGAGCCTTAATGGCCCTTTATCAGAAGATATCCCGCCCGAAGGGCGGATGGTGGTGAGAGCGATAAGAAACACTCCCTCACCAGGTTTTAACAGATGGCCCATTATCAGAAGGCATCTGCCCCCTTCTCCCTGAAGTTACAAGAGATAAAGAAAAAAAAAAAATCACCCCAACAGATGGAATAGAATACACATTTTGTTTGGTTACAGAACCCAAGACAAAACAGTAGGAGTTGGTTTGTATTTTCTACTGAAATTACTTCAGTTTACAGTGTGACAGGACTACAGACTGAAAAGCATCAGACCTGTCCAGCCACACCTTCCTGCAATGTGAGAGTAGCACACCTCATTAGTAAGGCTTGTTGCTGAGTTAGAGTGGAATGAATTTACCTCTCTTTGTCTTTCGTGGCATGGTTTAAGTCATATCTCTATTATATGCTTGAGTCTTGGGATCTGAGGGCATTAGCAATCGCAGTTATCACACTAGGAACAGCTACATTACAGTTCAGTACAGCCAGCTGGGAGTCAGCCCTGGAAGTTTTTATCAATTGCTTTATACCTCACAGGTAAGTAAGTCCTCAGTACTGTTTCCAGTATTGCCTTTCTGTTGGTGCCTCCCTTTTCTCATCTTCTTCTGAAAACATCGTTAAAATCTCTTTTGTTTGGAAAAGAAATGAAGCAAAACCTGCCTCTTCAATACTTTTTTCCACCTTGTATGCTATCAGTTCCTGTCTAGAAGATCAGTATATCTGTATTTGTTTTCTCAAGATGGTCCTTGCAAATGAAGTCATGGATCCTTACAGTTTTCAGTGAGAAATAGTTTTGTTTTCCCACTTAAATCAAGTAGGGCCTATAGGCCATTTTTACTCTTCTTCAGCTTTTTCTGATATAAACAAGAGTCACTAGTTCACCTCTTGTATTATTTTACGTAAGCACCATTTTAAAAAATAAATTTTCCCCATTTTTTCCCCCTCCGGTAACTTGCTTTGAGCTTGGGATGAACAGTATTTCAAACTGTATGTAAATTTCTGGATTTAATTTTAGTTGATGTTGCTGGTGTATAGTCTTCTAAAAATCAGTAAGTAAAGTAGTGATCACAAAGAAAAAAAAAATCAGTAATGGTCACAACACCTGTGCAAGGGACATTTCAATTTCTTTATTGTCCACCTCTGCAGAGCCCTCTTGCTTCACCATTCAAAGCTGAATCAACTGTAATAGTGCTTTTGTGCTCAAGCTAATATTTTGTCCCCAAACTACTTCTTCAGTGAGATACTTTAGGCAGAGACATGCCTGGTTGGGCAAAATGTCAGCTGATGTCAGCCTGTGACCCACTTAAGCTTGTACTTCTATGAGCTCATTATTCCTATTTTATGGAGAGTCATTCCTGTCAGATGTGAGAGGAGCCTTTTTATTTGTGCTTTCCTAGTTATTTTTTTTTTCCCCCTGGAAACTTGTCAGGAAAGCTGAGGTGCTGGCTATTGCTTCAGCTGACCTTCTCGATATCTCTGACTACTGTCTTTGGCACTGGGCACTGGGCTTTGGGAAGCTTTGAGTAAAAGTTGCTGGCCTTCACTCTGCTCCTGAAGTGGGATACAGAAGCATGATATGAAAGCAAAATTCATAGTGTTGTGAGAAGTGAGTGCAACCTGAAACTGGCCTTTTACAGGGATAAAACTCAGAATCACAAACTGGATTCTGAGAAACTATAGTGCTCAGCCACAGGAGTGATCATGCATAAAATTGAAGAACTTTGAGAAGCAGATACACAGTGATACTAGAGAGAAAAACATTGCTTTCACTACGGAAAACAAAAATTCCAGCCTTCCTCCTCCATATCCAGTCTAGAAATTGACTTTATTGTGTCATTGAGTTAGATGGTGACAAAGCAGTTACTGTAGTCAGTCTATGGGAATACATGGATCTACAGAATCAAAGATGGTCAAGTAGAGCCTTTAACTGAGCATTCTGGATCTCTTTTTCCAAAACTATTTCAAATCAAGTAGAGCCTTTAATTGAGCATTCTGGATCTCTTTTTCCAAAACTATTTCAAACTTCAAATACTGCTTCATACTCTTACATGTTTGGTCTCCACTGTTTCATCTCATACAACAAATGCAACCACAAATCACAGTGTTTCGAAGACAAAATATCAGTTAATTTAGCTTTTTTTGTATTAGGTTAGGAAAGAATGTCTTCTCCAGTTTTATCCTCATGAAATGCTGTTGTTATGGAGTCTTATTATTTCAGCTGTGGTACATTGCTACAGTTGAGCAATTCGTAAAAATTAGAATAAATGATGGATCCAAAAATCAACAATGTTAGATCTTAAAATTTGCCACAGTGACTTTGCTCTTCAAATCTGATGGCAGCAGAGTGCATAAACATTAAGATTTCTGAACTTTGGGAATGAAACAAGATACAGGTCAATAGTTTGCCTTTTTTTTGCTAGTCCTCTGCATAGTTGAGCAGAAAGTATAATTATTAAAACCCTCAAATTTTTGGAGTATTGTTAGTAGCTGCCTTATTGCTGCTGAAAATCCTGTTTATCTCTGCAGTTGTAGTATTAAGGGGCATGGAGTTATCTCTAGAGCATTTCCTAAGGCCGAGATATATTCCGGGGTTTAGGGATGAAGTTTTTTGTGGGTATGATTAAAAAAAAAAAAACCAACAAAAAAACCTACTGAGTTTTATTTTCTACTCTGTGCCTGTTCTAGTTATTTGTGCCTATTTGTTTGCTCCTAACTGTGGCCTCTGTCCTTCTTGCAACAGCAGTGCAAAAAAAGATTGGAGAATGGAGAAATTTTGAGGAAAATGGTTTCATGTTGCTTCATTAGACTTGATAGAGAATGAAATGAAGGGAGTACAAGAGGGATCACCAAGTCCTTTTTGAAGTGAAAAATATGGTATGGACTTTTCAGAATGTGAAAGTTGTGCTTGGAAACTTCTTCCAAGAGTTATCACTAATGCTTTTTACCATTTAGGTCTAAAAATATTATGTGTAATCTTATTGAGTGGAGATCCAGTATGTCCATAAAGAGTAATAATCTGAATTTATTTTTAAATTTATTGTAGTATTTACTGTATACAAAGCAGCTTGAGCAGTATGATATGCAGCCACCACATAAAGTATGCTTGTATTGCTGTAAATATCTCACAACAGCAGACTAGTCAGCACAAATAATTTTGATTTCCAAACAGTAACAACTCTGGCTTCTATTTGAGTCCATCAGCTGTTTGGTAACAGCAAAAAGCCCAGCAAGCTGGTTAATTGGTTTCAAAGTTACTAAGAACTAATATTATCCTGTGGAAAAAAAAAAGGACTTTAAAAGAGGGAATGCTGTTAAACAAAGTATTATGACTGAATAAAGGGAGCAGACTATTGAGAACTGTCCTATCATTATATCTGTCAATATACAAGTATCTAGTTTTGTGTAAAATATGAGATGTCTGTTGCAACCCAAAATCTTAGTAACAAGTCTGCCTTTGGATGTGTTCCTCTAAAATAAGAAATCTTCTGTATACAGTAAGAAATCTGTAGTGTAAAAATGAGACATTCTGCTGCTTACTTCTTTTTCACCATGTTGCCAGTGTTCTGGCAGGGGGTAAGGGACAAATGGTGTTTGCTTAGAAAAAAAAAAGTGAGAGTTAAAGATGGAAAAGTGGGAAAGCTGAAATGGTTCCTGCTCTTGTGGGCTGGGACTGAGGGACTGCCTTCACCCCTGTGAATATAATTTTGCTTCCAGCTGGTATTTGTGTGTGGGGCAGTCAGGATTGCATGACAGCTGTTGATATTTTTAAGGTGATGTGTCCAGATGTGCTGGCAATAATGCTATTCTGCACTAGGCTCATTTGGTTTTATAATAACTGTCTGTTTATGCAAAGCAGGGCTTTACTTTAAAGAATAAGAAATAGATACTCAGTGCCTCTAAAAGGCATATATCATGATTGTGTGCAAATTAGAAATATAGAGACTCAGATGTCTCTGTCTAGTCCTGGCTTTTTTTTCCGTTGCCCCACTCCCCCTTTTTCTAAAATACTTACTGCAAGATAAAATGCTGTAAAACAAAATTATTCAAGCACATATGCATTAATGGCTTATTACTTTTAAAAATGGTCCTTATGGTCATTAGTCCCAAATCTTATATGTAGCAGTGCTGATGAACCGAAGTATTACTTTATGCTAACCCTAAATACTGTGACATTTCACTAACCAAGGGAGGGAATTATAAAAATTCTAGTTCACTTTGCACAAGTAATTCTAACATTATCAAGATGTGGAAACAGTATTATTGTTAATCTAGTAAAGTAAGGCAGCTTGTACCACAGTCTTTCACTGCTAACTCATACTGGTTTTGTTTGCTTTTTTCTTCTTCTCAGAGTGTTGGTTCTATATTTCACTTGAAGTGTGAAAAGATTTCCATGAAAACCTGTAGTAATCAAACTGACTTCAACCTGGATGAGATTGAATTCCTTGGAAGTAGGAGGTGTGACCACGCTTGTTGATTAAATGGAGATCAAGCAACATGGGAAAGATTTTATGTAAAAATTAAAGAGAGATCTAAATAACATTACTTATTTTTACATAGGCTTTGTTGGTGCATCTCAGTTGGCTCATGACAATATGATAACTGCATTCATTTAGAACATTGAACAATAAATGTTGGTATATCATACCATTAAATTAATCTTTTGCATTGAAAAGCTATATTTAACAGGAATATTACTGAGTTATCAGATGTTTTCAAAGGCCCTGTTGAGAAGACCAAAAAAGTCTTAAGTCTACCTCTTCTGTCCTCGTAGGAGGAAGCAGCAGCAGGTGTTGGCAGAGGATATTCCATGGGAAGAAACAGGTGCTGGTTAAGGGCCTGTTGCTTTATGCAACTGGTTGAAGATAAATACAATCAAGTGTTTGGTTGTCTGCTTCTGTGTCTACTTATGGCATTTGTCATTTATGGGGCATCATAGAGAGCTGAGTAAGTTGGAACAGAGGAATTATAGTTTGGACTGCCTTGAGAAACAGAGGAGAAGGAAGCTGAGCACTGCCATTACTACAGCCACAAACATTTTAAGCACCAGCCATACCTAACCCACATAGGACACTACTGAAGCCATTAACATCTTCATTTAATTATGTAATAAGTGTCACCTGTATTTTTTTTGCGTGCTCCATAAAGTAGTTTACATTGCCCTACTTAAGTTAATTAACTTTCTTTAGTGTGTATTTATAACACTTGTTTGTGAATTACAAGCCTTCTACCTTAAAATTACTGCTCTCAAGCAGGAAGTTGATATTTTCAATATAGGGTTTGATTGACTTTTCTGTTCTACAATTTTCTCACTCTTTTTGTGGGTTAGCTAGTTCCTTGGTTTAGAGACAAAATCATTATTTCTCTTCTAAGTGTCAGTGAGAAATATCTATATTAATCTAGTGTATGAAAATACACTGAAATAGAGGGAAGGGCCTTGGCTAAGTTGCTTCATTAGGCGTTAATGTGTTATTAGGCTATTTTCACAACCTAGAAGTGTATTATTCTGTGACATTAGTAATCAATAGTTTAATAGTATTGAAACGTGACATTTCCACACTTTGAATGTATTACAGCAGCAATAAAAGACCTGTCAGACAGTTGGAAGCTGGCCCAGTTTCTACAACTTCTGCTCTTAAAAGATTGTCTTTCTGGAATAGATGCTGGAGGCTATTAAACATTGTTCATACTTCAACACCAATATGGGGAACAATATGAAGATAAAAACTTGGGATTAAAACTTTCAAGTAGATCTAATTTTTGTACTGCAGTAAGACTGAAAACTTGGAATAACAAGGATATTATCTACCTTTTCATTATGCAGGTTTGATAACACTGACACCACTTCACACCCACAACTTGTCAGCAAACAATGTGTCTGACTTGGTTCAGTACATGAGTGAGCTGGAACCAGCAGAGTCTGGTCTAATCTAGAACCCTCAGCTGGCATTTCCAGTGGCATGAACATATTTGAATTCTTCTGAGGTGGTGCCTCACCCAAGAATCTGATGCACTGTTTTGGTTATTAAAGCCTGACTGTCCATCCAAGTTGAGGGACTGCATGAAAACACCTGTAATTTAGTTATTTATCCAGTAATTTAGGTATCTGTCCTTGAGCATGCCATTCCTGTTCAAGGAGATAAAATCACTACAGTGACAGAGCCTAAAGAGTGAATTTGCTGACCAGTCTTAGGTGTCTGTTATAGGAGAGCCAAATTCCTCCTTTAGGGTTCTCTGAATGTAGCAATTAAATCTCTGCTGAGCAGAGCAAGTCAGCAATGTTTAGGTGTATCTACCTGGAGCCAAATCATACTTAGTCATGCTCAGTGATATAAATGAAGAATATTTTTGGTCAAAGTTTTAAAGTATACATTTTAAATGAAATCAGTATTTGTTCTGCTCATCCATTTTCTTTTCAGCTGACTGTCTTTTACTGAGCAGTCTGAGATAAACATCATAGTGGGAACAAAAAGGGTTCTGGTAGAACTTTTAAAGAAAACAAGGAACAAAGGAGCAAGGGAAAAAGGAAAAGCAAGAAAATTCCAGACAAAACTTGGCCAAGAAGGTCACAGTTACACCCAAGGACAAGTTCAAGTGTCCAGGTGGTCCTGGCTGCCAGTGTTCTTGAAAGTGAAGAGAGAGCCAGCCTCAAGTGTTGAATTTGAAAAGAAAGAATTATGAAGTTGATGGACTCACCTGATCTATCTGTTCTGAGCACCCTGTTTTTATAACTTGCTGTGCTAAAATGTGTGTCAAGGCATAGAGAAGGAGGGTTTTTCCACCAGCACTTGGGATTCATTTTCATTGATAATTTTGGTGCTTTTGGTCTGCCTGCTGGTCCTATGAGTGTCTCTATTGCCTTTTTAGAGGAACAGCATCCACATAGTCCTAAATTTTGGTTCTGTGTCCTCCAATACCCTGTAAAATTGAGTGGTTGATAATTCAGCCCCATAATTTTATATCAGCTTTTGTTTTTCAATAGGAAAAGTTAAGGGATTTTTTTCTTCTGTGTTCTACCCAAAGCATAGGCTCTTAGGCTTTAATGTGAAGTTAAGTCTCAAATTCCTTGCCAGATTCCTAATGTTCAAAGAAGTTTTGGCTGAGAGTCCAAACTGTTCGTGCCTGTTTTATCCAAATAGAGTTAAAACCTTTGAATGTTTTCTTTCATCATCTTACTCTTTGATCAGTGACACAAGAAGTTGTGAAAATTTGTATATGTCCAGGTGTTCTGTACTTAGATTATGAGGCAACAAGGGATTTTGACAGGTTTAGTTAAGCATTTAAAGCTTGGAGTGAGCATCAAAACCGAACCCTTGAGAGTCTTTCTTCCTGCCTAAACATCTGCAATGTGTGATTTCCATTGTCTTTTAGAGCAGAGTGAAGAGCAAGGGAAAACGGCTATTTAGCATTTGGGCTATGCAAAGATGATTTGTTTCATGTGGATTGCAGTGTATGATTTTGAGCAGGATGACATGTAGTTTTCTGATGCAAGATCCTCTGTGCCTTAAATTTTCATAGCTTTGTTGGTGGAAGTAGGGCAACACGGACCTACTGAGGGCTTGCCTGTATCTGGTTTGAAAATTTGCCAGAGCTATTAAGGAGAGATTGCGCAAAAGATGATTCTGTGCTATATGGCCTCTGCACATTCTTACTGAAGTTTGTACATATTGTACATACAGCTGCCCTGGTGACAGGACTGAACATTTGTTCAGAGGGTGTCACTGTTCTCATGGAGGTTATGGTTGCTGGTGGGGTACTAGAAAATGTCCCATGGGAGAGACTGCTATGTGTCCAGGTTTGACCCATTATGGAGTGTGCTTTTTGATCAAATCCTGGAGATAACTGAAACCCCTCTTAAGTTGAGCAGTATGTGTAGATGGTTTCATGAATGAAAGCAGAAGCTCACTGATGGCCTAAATTAAATAATGTTGAACAAAACTGGCATAGAAACTCTATCTATCTATCTATCTTTTTTACCTATCTCTAGCTATATGTCTATCTCAGTACTGCTGTTTGAAAGGGATAAAGAGGGAGATGAGACCAGCTACGTGCAGATTGCGCAAAGCACTTCGAGCTTTGAGTTATAAGCCCCGTGTTGGATAACCATCAGTCTGAGACTCAGTATCTGGGGGCATTAGTCCTGTACCTCTGTTTTGGCAAGGGACAGGTTTATCTAAGAAGGTTTCAAGTGCCTTCCTGAATATGTTATAGATACTTCTCCTGATTTTTGAATGAATGTTCAAACTTGAATTGTAAATATTGTTAATTAATTGTTGTGTAAATTATGAGGTTTGTCATGATAACTGTGGCTTCTGTCACTCCAAAATCTGTGTCACAAGTTACTTTGCTAGCTGTAAGGGCTCATTTTATGATTCTTAGGACCTGCCTTCCAGCTTTAGAAGAGAGTCAAACCCACATCTGACACCTAGTTCTAGGCTTTGTCTTTAGGTCATGTTATCCCACTTTCAGGAAACAGAGGAAGTGCTTTAATAGTGGATCTTACCTTTTTTCCAAGGTCGACCGAATCTTCCTTGCAGGTATAAGGGCTGTTAAGTGTTTTGAGGGACATTCTATTCTCACCTCCCCAGACTGAGTGTGACAGCTTTTCTCCTGAGGAACTCGTCCTTCAAGAATATTGACTTCATTAAATCTCAGGGCACTCTGAAGCACGTGATTGCAGTTTCCCACAGGTTCAATTTTACATCAACTGACATAGGGGTGCAAGATCCCTTTTTTTCTCTCAAGGGATTTGACTTCTAGAAGAGCAATAATCCATATTCAATATACTTGATTTTGGTACATCTCATGGGCTTGCCAAACATTTTGGCATATTGTCTTGGTAGCTTTTCTCCTGGACCAAAATTAGGAAAGAGATCTTTTTATTGGTTATCACATTTACAAAAAGACTGAGAGATTTCTGTCTCTTTTCTCTTGTCCTCTGCCCCTATATCACTAGGAATAAATTCTGTCTGTCTGTCTTGAGTCCCTTCCTGATGTTGTACATGACTCTTGGGGTTTTTTGGAGTCACAAAATTCACCTGTCTCTGCTTTTCTCCAAGCCTCCTTCTGTGGAATCAGGGGATTCACTGTGCTTGTCACACATGCTGTGTGTGGGAGGCAGTCCTACTTGCCCAAGATCGAGCCTTTAAGGTGGCCTTTCTGTAAATGTAAAATAACTAAAGGGCCAAAAAGTTTAGCAGTGTCCTTTCAGCAGGTATTCAGTGAGATATCAGCTTTGTCCAAGACTGTGCAGAGCCAGCTAACCTGGAGTTACCTCTGGGATTGCTCTTCACAGGAGGTCAGACCATATCAGTGTCTTTATTAAAAAAACCCTTATCATTCCTGGTAAGTATGAAGCAATCCTTTCTCATAATCCTAGCCATTTGTAATGGAAACGAGTTCTAGTTGCCCTGGAAGTGTGTTAGTGTACTGAGGAGTGTTCCACTTGAATAAGTTTCTTTAGTCACTGTTTTGCCAAAAAATATTGAGATTTATATCCCAGTCTGAGAGTTTGAATGTGTCACGCTTGAAGTCACCTGTACAGAAAACGTGCACAGAAACAAGAAGGCAAGGGACAGTAAACAATGGAAATGAGTTTAAGTTGATTGAGTACATTTTCAAGGCTTACTGATAGTCCTGATAGCCCCCTGCTAAAAGAGAATCAAGGGGAAAAATTACATATTGCTTTTGCTACAGGTGTGGAGCAAAAGGAAGAGCCTGGTACATACCTTCACGTGTTACAGATACTGTAAAGAACAGTTTCCTCCACAAGTGTCTGCAGTATCTGGATCTGCTGTATGGCCAGGTACATGGAGAATACCTGCTAAGCTATGTGTTGGGATGAATACCTTCCTTTATTATCCCTTGGTTTCATTGGCTGTGTAAGGGCTTATTCAGAACTGAGCCAACCTGCAGTTCTGTCTGTGCATCAGATGTGTATTTTACTGAAATGTAGTTATGCTGCATATATATTCTACTTCTGCAAAAAATTAATGCAGGCATGAGTACAGCTTTAGCAAATAATCTTTGTGAATAAAATGCCTGAAGCATGATCCTTTTGAGAGGATTTGTGCTGTGTTGTGGTGCTCTGTCTAAAGCTGTTATGGCAGAATATCAAAAAAGGAAAACTCAGAATAAAGAATTAGTTTTTAGGACATAAAGAATGCCATGAAAATTGGATTGACTTCATGTGCAGTTTCACTGTAGACATGAAATAGGCACACTGCTGTTTCCTAGACATTTATAAAAGATGTGTGTTCTCATGCAGATGCACTTTGCAACAATGCAAAAGTTTGTCAGGTCTCCTTGATACAGAAATTGCTATGGCTGTGTCAAACTCTGTTTGTTAACATGCTGTCATTGGAGAATGTTTTGAAGGTGATATGTTGCTGTATCTTAATCCCTTCTCCATATCATTCCAGCAATTCTGCAGGTTATTATGATCAAAGTGCTTGGCCCTTTGCCTGCCCTTTCTAGTACTCTATTGCTCTAATACCTATTTTTCTTTATAGAGGGAAAAAGATGGAATGCAGATTAGATTTGTTGTAGAACCCTTATGTAGATTGAGCTCTCTGGCTTATGGTCAGCAGTATGAAGTTGTGATGAATTTGAGCTACACATTTCCCATTTGAACTTGTGAATGAGAAGTGAAATAACTCAATAGTTACTGTGAGTTATGTAGAATGCTGCTTATGTAGCTTATATATCTTATATAATTGTGCAATAGATTGTCATTGGTAACAAGCCCATTATCATACAGTCACACTTTAAATAGTGTGGCTTAAATAGTCTCTCACTTATTTTATTTAGTCTTGTAACGAAAAATTAACTACCTTTTCACAATGTTTAGTTTGCTGAAAATAAATCCCTTGAGTTGGCTTTCCTCACTGTAGTTACTGTATGTTACAAGGGAGAAGTGAATGTTTTCTTTATGGCAAATTTCACAGGTGACGGTTAGAAATGTTAATATATGATAAGACTGCATTTATTAATGGAACTAATACAGGTATAGGCACAAAGCTGTCTCATATTCTGTGACCATAAGGCATGTTAATCTCTTTAGCTGATGGATTCTTAAATGAACGGATTGGGTGAATAATTGTTCTCTTAATACTTCGTTTAAAATATGAATGAAGATTCTTTGATATTTATTTGCATAAGATAGAATGTCTTCTAATTGACTTAATTAACACCCCTGTACTGAGAATTATTTAGTATTCTTGTTCCCTATGCTTTTGAAAAAAAAAATAGAAATAGAGGCTTGCAGTTTTGCTGTTCCTAACACAACTTTCTGCTGCCTAGTATGAAGCTGGGGAGGCAAACAGTACTTAGGTGAAATTGGAATATTTCCATTTTTGCTAGCTGTCATGTTTCTTGTGTGAAAGCCTGCAGCTATTGCCTGACATTGTTGCTGGGGAAGAATATGCACAGAGATGTCAAACTTACCTTTCTGATTGCCCTTTTACACTTGTATTCATGCAGTTCTCTTACAGTTGTTTTTGTTATAAAATTCTTTACATGAGATGTCTGTTGATTTTTGCTATGGTAAGCAGGCACAGAGTGGAAACTGCAGACTGGACAGTGAACTGCAGGTTTGATAGTACTTTCCCTGTTTTTCTGTAGTCTTCCTGAAACTATGTATTTTAAGATGTCAACAGTTCCTTTTTCATTTTTATGTGTTTTGTTTGGGGTGTTTTATTTTTTCAAAAGGGCATTGTCAGGGTATGATTTTCCATAATATATGAAAATCATGTAAAATTTATGATGTTAAAATAGTCAGTGGTCATATGTGTAGGATGAGACTTCTCACTCCATTATCAAAGTATAAAACTCACTAGTGAATTTTTCTGAGTTTAATGTTTGCACAAGCAGGGTTTAGCATGTGAGAACATAATTCTGTCACCTTTCATGCTGGTCCTAAGGCAACTTAGTATTTAAGTTCATGCAGTTCCCATGTAATCAGCCCTTCTGCTGCTCGTTTGCCATGTCTGGTAGTTTTAGCTTTATTTTCTTTTGTCCATTTTTTTGGCAGCATTTCAATAATTCATTCAGACTGTTTTATTCAGCTCCAGTGCTTCTGGGAGTTCATAGTTTTCACAATATAAAAGATTGTGCTCTTGTGTGAGGGTTGGTCTTGTTTTCGAATTTCCAGTCTCTAGTTTCAGTCTCAGAACAGCTCTTAAGTCCTTCGTATTTGCTGTAAAATGGTAGATTTTGTAGACCTCAAGCTATAGAAGTGGGGAAAGGATGAAACATGTTATGGGAAAAGGGACTTCGTGCACTTATTACAGTCTCTTCTCCTATTATTGCCTGGATAGACTGATACCAGTTGCTGTCAAGTCTTTCCTCTGCGTATTGCACTTTTATTAGATTCTTCCTCAGAATCTGTCCCCCATCAAAATTATCTACATCCATTTTTGTTTTCCTTTAGATATGGATGAGAATGATCAATAAAATCCAGTATAACGCTTATTATGTTTATACCATTGCACTAAAATATGATTTTTTTTCATAATTCATAAGGGCAGGATTTCTTTTGATATCTTTACTACAGTGGATTTATAAGTTCATAATACCATGAGCTATTCCAGTTTGTTCTGTATCCTCTGGGATACAGAACAAACTGGATTATTGAAGTTCTTTTGTTTGTTTGTTTGTTTGTTTTTCCTTTCTGGAGTTGCTACCATCCTAGTATTCCTCAGCTTGGTAATGCTTTCCTGGTAATTAGTCACCCATTGCCCTATAAGAAATCTAAAGATTTTCTTTTATGGGGTTGTGGGTGTGTTTGGGGGTTTTTTTCCCCTTCAGTCAGCCAGATGTTTAATTTTGTTTTGGTCTCCTATTTTATTATTCATGGCTGTTGGTGCCTAGTAGCACAGTTTCTCTTGTTTATCTATGTTCTGTGAGAAGGAAACAAGGCATAACATGCTGTATTCCAAGAGTGGCCATGATCATCTGTTCAAGCATCCCATTGTCTTTGTAATATAAATACAGAGTTGATATCATGGTCTTTTGTGCAGTGGGGGGGAATTACCAAGAAGCATTTAAGTTGCTTTCTACTGAGTCAGTAATGTGGGTATTTATGCATTGCAGGGGCAGCCTGACGCTGCCTGGGTGCTCTCCT
This sequence comes from Donacobius atricapilla, assembly GCA_013397315.1. Taxonomy (NCBI): domain Eukaryota; kingdom Metazoa; phylum Chordata; class Aves; order Passeriformes; family Mimidae; genus Donacobius; species Donacobius atricapilla. Next base: position 637,647 of record WBMY01012864.1, read on the forward strand.
GGTTTGTCAGGGGGCAGCTGTGGCACTGGAGCGCCGGGATCGCTGTACAGCTTTGGATACCCACAGTGCCTCCTGCCCGCACATGGCGCAGCGACGACAGCTGATCGATGTCTGTGCGTGGGGCAGTGCCACGCTAAGAGACAAACCTGTGCTTTATTGAAATACTTCTTCTATTAGCTGGTTAAAGTACCCGAGGTTAGCAAAGCAGTAAAGCGAAAGAAAACACTACATAAAGCATTAACAGATTATAGCACTACCTAAGACCTATTCCAGTTGTCTACTGTGCTGCCCACGCTGTGGTTATCCAGAGGGGTCTTGCCCCTGCTGTTCCATCTCTGGCTGATGGAGGCTTCTTGGGCTGGGCTTCAACCACCGAGCAGGATGGAGTTGTTCTGACCAAGGTCCAAGGCAGGGACCAACACGGAGCTTTGTCCCAGGTTTAATAATGAGGAAAAGGGCTCCAGTGCTTCTGCACAGTTGTCAGTCTTGTTGGCTGATGTTCTTCTAGGTGTTTAGAGGATCTTCCCCCTTTCCTCCAACAGAATTGCTCCACCATCCCAGGAGACACCACCAGTCTCTTGGTGTGATGAGTCTCTGAGTCTTGTACTGCTTTGAATGATTTTGTCTCATGTCCCATTTTTGTTCTTTTTGGTTATTTCCTCATGCTGCTTTTGGGCATTGGTCTTGAGGGTTATTTCTTCATGTTACTTTCGGGATGCTGTAATTTCCAGGCAAATGTTTACTCCCCTTCAATCAGTCATGCACGTACTCTATCTTAGTTCCCCCTTCTCACAGCCCAGAGCTATAAAGACTGCTATATATAATTTGTCAGTGACAAGTCATGGTGCCAAAGAAGGTCTGTGAGATGTATCCACAGTTATTCAGGTGTTTGGGGATTTTTTGGAAAGGCTTCCTGAGGTAATGTTAGATACTACATTTTCAGCAGATTGAGTGAAGGAAGAGGAGGGAGCAGTTACCAGAACTGGTGTTGCAAGGTTTTAAAGATTTATTGTTGTGTAGCAGCGAAAGCCTTCCAGCTTTTCAGGTCCATCCAGACAGGACCAGACTATCACAGGTTCCTCTGATTAGGTTTAGACTCATTAAGCAGGCTGTGCAGACTTATGTCTGTTATAACCAGTATAATTTAATTTCATTAGTAAAGTGGCTATATACTTTTCAATGTCATGGGCAATGGTGTCACAGCATGTTTGCACTATAATAGATATTTTTATTGGTTTATTTTCATTAGTAGTATATTTTCCACTTCTTGCTCTTGAAGAGATTAGCCACTCTGATTTTAGCATTTTCCAGCATGTCTCAGGCTCTCGGCTTACCCTTTGGGCTTAATTATGAATGCATGTCATGTTTGCAATTACATTAAACATAAGCAACAAAATGTTACATGAGTTAAGATGGACAATAGCCAACTTCCTTTCAGAGAACACCAAAGTCAAGGAGATAAAAGCTGAGAATCAAGCTAGGTATTTTCTTATTAAAACTGGGGACAACTGTATTTTGAACTTTTAAAAAATCCATTACACTAATTAATAAGAATTAGGATTACAAAACAATTGATATTGGGCAGTATTTAAGATGAATTTTTAAATAAAACCATGTAACACAGTTTTGTATAGAAGGAGGGATTTATTTGTTTGCATATGAACATTCAGTTTAAATATAGGGGAAGACTAATTTATCAGAAAACCCATGCCTTTTAGTGAACATCTGTATTATGACTTGATTTTGAACTATCTCTTTTTTAAATGAGCATGACCTATTTGATTTAGGAAAAAAGAGTATTGCTGCTCTTTTGTCACTGATGCTTAATGAAGTCAAAGGTATGCACCAAGCATGTTCTTAATAGTTCCCAAAGGGATTGTCCTAGGAAGACAAATGTATAATATATACTAAAAAAAA
>WBMY01012864.1:639587-719109 GCA_013397315.1 Donacobius atricapilla
AAAGAAAGAAAAAAGACCAAAGTCATCCTGTGAGTTTAAGATATTGTTTGGGAGCCTTTATGCATTCCCTCTTTTGTTACTCCAGGAAGATCTGGAGGTTAAGCAGGAGGTACTCCTGGGGAGGTTAAGCTGACAGTCCATTTCTGTGGAAATCTATGTTGCATCTATAGTCAGAAAAGCTGCAGAAACAAGATGATCTGCAGCTTTCAGGAAGATCAATGACCTTGATTGAAAACTTCATACAAATAGCCAGAGGAGTTTTCAGTTACTATTTTTAGATGAAGTTGGTAAGGAAGGCAAATACATACAGGCTGCAGCTTGGTGCATCTAAGAAAGCTACAATGAAACTCCAAATAATTTGAAGAATATATCTTTGGTTCCTTGTTCAATGATGGTAGCTATCTTATGAAGCAAAAGGTGTGATAAGAAGTTTTGTATAACCATCAGGATCATTTGAACTGAATTAGAGTCACTGTATGAAGGATAGAGAGAATAACATGTTAGGTAGCACTCTGTTTTTTAAGGACTTCATTACCTTTCTGAGTGTTACTGAGAAAGTAACTGTGAGGTGTTGAATGTGTGTGGATCGATATGCTGCCAGAGGGATCTGTACCAACCATACTAGAGAAAAGTTACTTTAAGTACCTCTGTAATTCACAGTTAATAAAATGCTGGTCTTATGGGGGAACTTCAATTTAAGAGACATTTAGTAGAAGATCTGTGCAGTTGGACATAAAACAAGCTATTGTTGCTAGAAAATAGAGGATAATTCACAAAAGCAAAAAGGTATTCCATTGAATATATGATAAGTCAATTTTGGGTTTCATTTTGATGGATAAAGATGAAATAACCACTGGATTAGAAGCTGATGGTTGCCTAGGGACCAGTAATTTTGATCTGATTATATTTAGTGTAGGAAAATAGAGCACAAGTCCAATCACAAGCTTATATCAAAAAGGCTAATTTCCCAGAACTGAGGGAAACTGTATTTGAAATTGTCTGGGAGGAAGATATTGTGAGTTTCTTTGGAAAGAGTAAGGGAAAGGGCACAAAGGAAAGTATCTATAGCTAGGAAGTGAAGGGAAGCAGTGAGGTTTTTAAACATTCAGATCAAGAGAAATTAGTACTGTGTTACAGGCTTCTGATTAGAAAGAAGTAGAAAAATCTTAATGTTGATTTAGGGGAAAAAAAGGCAGAAGTTATAAATAATTTTCTTTCTGCATTCTGAAGTGTGTATCACAGGTTGTACCAATGAGATTGCAGAAATCTCTCGTCTTTTCAGATCTTTCAGGAACAAAGGACAGCAATGACAAATAACATAGACTTATGGAATGAGAACTGCTGTTACACCTGCACTACAAGAGGTTGAGCAAACCTACAGAAAATTGTTGCAGTTAGTTATTGGACTCGTGAAGGGGCATTTAATCACTCAAAAGGTTGCACCTTAGTATCTTACCTGTCTTTACAAGCTACACCATTTTTTGAGGAAAATATTGCAAAGGCAACAGTTTGCTGAAAGCTTTTATGGGACTCATAGGACCCCCATGTTGAAAGTCTGTAGCTATGCTGTGGATTAAAAAAATAATATTAGCATAAAAGAAATCACTGCTAGTCTTTTGTTGAATCAGTACAGCTTGGCCAGCTGTGAACAAATGCAGACTGTTGAGCTTTTACTGCATCAAATCAAATCCTGAAATGACAATATTCACCAAGAAAGCAACTCAGAATAACTGCACTGGAGCTCTGTAGGTATCTTCCAAACATAATAGATTCTGTAATCATAAATGCAGTAATCTTTTTCTTTTATTTTTTGTTAGGCTGGGTAATGCAGGCCCATCTCTAATGTCACAGTAGATGAAGGTGATGGTCCCTTCAGCAGAAGGAATAAAAAATGCTAAGAACCTTCTTCTGAGATCTTAGTGTCAGCTCTAATGATGGCAATAAGAGGCCCAGTCTGATAAGATGGTTACAAACTAAATTACGAGTGTTTCTTAGAAAAATAGAGGACAACTTTCCTGCAGTTTTGCGAACAATGTAATCAGCTGTTACAAGGAAGTATTGGGAGGATTACTTACCACTAATCCATCTCAGACCTACTGCTTGTGCTACTTAAAATACTCTATTTTTTCTTCAAATAAAATTGTCACATCTGTTTGCCAGTGATTACCAACGCTAATTTTTCTTATCCTTTCCAAACTTCAAAATTAATGCAGGAGAAGAGAGCATATATTTTTATGTGAAGTTTAATCTAACTTGTTCAAATAAAATAAACCCCCAAACTACAAGAGAGCTGTGACACTGATCATTGTTTCCAAGTGATCCTGTAAATGAGTGCTTGCTTCACCTCATGCATATTTAGATTTTGCTTGTCTGCAATTCTATCAGTGCATTTGAAGCTCTGTCATGTTCTTACGACCAGCTGGTTCAGAATATGATGGTGCAACGATAGGACAATCACTTCAGTGATACGAGTTTTACCATGCTAAACTTACCAACAGGATAAATAAAGTTTATCTGGCTCAAGCTGGTAAAAATCCTCCCTTCCCCGTTCCTTCTGCAACAGGGAAGATCATCTCTGCTGTGTATAAAACGTTTTTTTTTTTCTCTGAGTAGGTTATTTAAGGATGGAAGCTAGAGTACTTTCATTTTTGAGGGACAACATTTTCAAAGGCTTTCTGAGAAGTATGATGTGTACACAGTGATCACTTGGCTCTTACACAGTCTGAATGCAGCATATTTACAAAAGTAGCTATGATATTTCTAATCAGAAAGGTTTAATTCTGTGAATGGTGGTTCATACTCTCTTTTTAGGTTCTCATAGGAAAAACAATCTCAAGTCATGGTGCTGACTAATTAATGCAAAGCATGGAGGTTAAGAGGCAACACATAGGCTTATCTTACTGCTTTGTGACACACACTTTACTTGTTCATTATGTTTTTTTAGAAAATAGAATCCAAACCTGAGGATGGACACTGACCTGTAGTAGTATTCCTTCTATCAAAAGCTAATAAAAACTGCTTTTCAATAAATGCTTGATTGAACTGTGATGGAAATTTGGATTAAACCCTTCTTTATTCAGTGCTTACAGGTCATATATTTGCCCCATATGGAAACAAGTAAAAGTGGCAGAAAGTTGAAGGGAGGATCCAAAAGAATTGTAGTTTTGGCATGATTTGATAACCTTTCAAGGCAGTTTTGGACATTTTTCAGTTTCATGCAGGATCATTGCAGTTGGATTCAATCTTAAAGGTCTTTCCCAGCCTAAATAATGTTATGGTTCTATTCTAGGTAAAGTTTCAGGTTTAGTTTCTGATTATTTTTTTCTGTTAGAGTGCTAGGTTGGATTTGGCTCAATACTGTTGGTTTAGGGACCATAAAGACATGATCTCTAGGCTACAGGGAAATGTCTTCCTATCTCACTGGCCTCAGTGTCCTTGCAGGCTTCATGAACTCTCTGTCTTGGTTCTGGAAATGCATTTATAGGAGTTGTCCTGTTGGGCATGGGCAGTTCATAGATTTCTTTGTTCCACTGTAGTTGAGTATGAGAATAGTACTGAACACTTATTTAAGCTCCAGCATTTGTTAGTTCCTGCGACATCTGTTTGCTACCATCTCTGCATTACAGTTATACTGCAGAGATGCCAGGGAGAAATAGTTAATTACTTATATCAAGTACATTTTAATGGTTTATCAACAAGAGAGAAATGTATGCCAAGGAAAGTGTAAAGCTGAGTATTCTTCTCCACAGTCCAGTGTGTCTAATGGTTCTAGGTCACTCTCGAGCCTCAGGCAGGAGGTGGGACAGATGCTGTAGTGCCACTTCAAATGGCAGGCAGCATCTTTATTAATTCATGTATATTTAACTACGCACCTGTTGTGCATACATCTAAATCTCAGTTAGGGATTGTGTCAGGCAAAGATGGTCTGATTTTACTCTTACGGTTCTTCCAAAGCTCAGGTCCACTAGCCCTTCTGATTTTATTTTTTCTTCCTGCAGTTTGCCCTTGGATGGGACCACGTTTGTTTGCCTTCTGCCAAGTTTCATATCCATTGAGACCTTTGGCCATCTACCCTTGTCAGTTGTTACACACAAGTCTTGGACTTACTGACCGGTTCATTACAAGAGCAGAAAAGCAGTTTCATCTCTTTCAGTCTCAAATATAAGGCAAATTACTTGCTGATCTTGCTAATATGAACAACAAGATGCTGCATTTCCATGTCTGAGATTGTTGCAGCTGGGTAGGGAGTACAGATGGCTGGGTGTAAATCCTGTTCTGGTTTAGGTCTGGATGAGATGGTCCTGATTCATGTAAATCCAGGTTTTAAAATTATTCTGCTGTCCATGCCACCCCATCAAATCCCTTCCTGGGATATGTAGGTGGGGGGAGCAAGGCAGTTGAGACTTATTTTCATTGTTTTCTGGGAGAGGGAGGCCAGTTATTCAGCACCTATGGATACTTGTTCTCCTCTTACTTTCCTTATGTTCCATGGAATAGCAGCTGTGTAGGTTTCCATTTTGATCTCCCATAAAACCAAAAATACTTGTATTTTTCTTTACTCTTTCACCCCTAGTTTTTCTGTTGAAGGACTTTAAGATCTAGGTATTTGTCCAAAACTGAGCTTGGGCGTGTTACTGTCATCTTCTGGTTGAGTGGTGCACAGTCTGTTTACATGTTGTGAGTTACCAGTGCCACAGCTCATGATGAGAGGTAAAGGAGACTGTTGTGATCTCTCCAGTATCAGTGAAGCTCAGTTGTTGACCATACCTGCCAAAGGATGAAGCAGCCATTAGAAAACATCTGGAGAACAGCCTCCATGTCCTCATTCCTCTGTGCAAGAGAAATGGCGGACAAAGGCTGTTTCTAGCAGAGTTCACTTAACAGCATTGTACCACCTACTGCTTCAGGTCCCTAAAAGAGATTTTGCAACTGGAGTAGTGATGGCCTTCCTAAGATGTTGCCTCGTTCCTTGGGCTCCTTTTTTTACTTTAAAGATTCCCGTATAATAGCGTTAGCAACACAAAATGAAGACACAAAATGTTGGCATAATTCAAGGAGGCAGGCCATAAACCAAGTCTTATATTAATGTGGTTAATAATATTTTGTCATTTTATAGGTGAAGCGGGCAATTATTTTCCCTTCATACATTCCCTAATGTCTATTACAGGGATTCAGGAAATTTTTACTCGATTTCTGTAGAAACTTGGTAGAAATTAGGTAAAAAGCACTGTGTTTCTCTAACTTTTTTCCTTACATATGTGAACACAATAAAGGGAACCAAATGTTGTCTCCATATTAAGTGAATCCTAAAGCTCTGATGATCAGATGCAGTGGGGCTACCTCCTGCAAATTTAAAGGCTGTAGAAAAAGAGCAAAAAATTCCTACTTCCAGCAAATCTGCATATGCACAGATGAGAGACAACGTAATGTGCTTCAGCAGTTAAATAATTTTTATTTTGAATACTACTGCCTGTTTTGGACAAAACAGTTGTTGTAGGCATTTGAGGGAAACACTTTAACTCCCTACAAGGTGGACTGAATAACATGTGCACAAAGTCTTGTAACATTAAGGGATGTAAGTTCCATGTAGCTAAGAGCGTGAAAAGCTGAATTAGATGCCATTTTACCCCATATGGAACAGTTCAGGAAGTGTGTAATTTGAAAATGTCAACTACTAAGAAACAGTCTCAGATACCTTAGAAAATACTTATAAATGGCTTACAGGCATTATACTTTAAGATGAAATTACTACTGTGCACCTAAATGAGATGCTTATTTCAGTCCCTGAGCAGCTTACTTTCAAGATAGCAAAGGTCAGGGAGGCTCTACTAATAATCTAATAACAATTGACTGCACATTTCTGGGAGATTTAGCTGCACCAGAGCCTGGTTGCTGAGAGCAGGATGAAATAGTGGTTACTTAACTTGCACACCTTGTAGCAGCATCAGACGCTGAATGTGACTAACACAATGTCATGGAGTACCAGAAGGCAGCTAATGCTTGGACAACTGCATTCGAAAGTTGGAGCACTGTTATTCTGGTTTTGAGCAGATTTGTCTGTGTCCCACCTGCATCACATAAGGATATGATGAAGTTGGGATTGGGGTATCTGATATCATGGTTTTAGCTGATAAGCATCAGATGATGGTTCTGGAGAGGAATTAGATGTTGAATGCATTCACTCAAGTGAAAATATTACTTCTTCTAGCAGCCTTAATCACTTTAAACTTTGTCTTCATCTACTCTTACTATGATCAGATTGTATGATGTGTATAAATTCTCTTTGAAATGCCTAGATCTTAGGCACCAAGTAATGGCCAAGAATTGTTATAATATTGATAGAAAAGTAATATTCTGATCACAGTACCTTGTAAGAGTTTCCCTGGAACACTGAGTGGCCATTTCAGTCTCAAGACCATAGGCTTGTATACAGATTAGTGAAAGTAATGCACGTTAGTAGTGATATTATTAGTATTCTGTGTCTTTGGGAATTTGCAGGCAATTAATATTTCCTAGAGGAATAAATGATAATTTGGTGATGACAAATTTGATATAATAATTCTAGATATGATCTTGACATGTATTAGTATGATTTAAGAAGCATTTCTCATTTATTTTCTGGTAATCCAGTGAAGATTTAGTTAAAAAAGGAAACTTTTGGTTTTGAGTGAGTATGTTTGTCTCTTGAGTTGGAGGTAAAATTTAATGTCATGGGAGGGCCAGAGAGAGCCTTGCTCTGTCCCCTGCCCTGATGGTGTGGGGCTGTGTGGGTGGGAAGAATCCATCTCAAAGGAAGCAGGGGTTGTGCTCCCACTCCGTGTCTCTGATGTTCACCACACTGCTTAGCCTATGAGTTAAACTCAGTAGCTTGGAAAGAAACTAGGCTAGCAAAATAAATAAAACCTCTCTCTGGCTAGTCAGTTGAATCAGCATATGAAAAGACATGCTAAAACTGATGCCAAAGGACTGTGTGAGTAGGAGTAGAGCAAAATCGTTGCTTTTGCTGCTGGGTTAGATGCTAGTTGTGGCATTTTAGTTTAACCCAAGTATTTCAGCATGAAGACTGATACTTCCTCAAAGCAATACCAGTTGTTCATATAGGTGCTGTCTGGAGTATTAACTCCTGTTTGAGAAAGCACTTTGAGAAAGCAGGAGGATCAACTTAAGAGCTCTGCAGAGTCATGGCAGTCCCAGGAATACAGTTATCCCTTGTCTTCCCTCATCTTTTAGACATTCTGATTTCCATTTTTCCACTTATTAATTTCTTTGAGGCTTTAGGATGTTGGAGGTAGCATCATTATTTCATTGAGTAGGAGTATGTTGAGCTAAGTTTTATTAGTAAACTCAATTTGGCAGTGAGACAGTGGATGGAGTTAACGTGGTATTTCTTTGTTGGGGGAGGTTACCACAAATCTGGCAGCAGATTATGGTTGGGAGCTAACTGGAATCTCATTGAATATATACTATTCAACATATTTCTGAATCTGGAAAAATGACAAATAGTCATAAAAAAGACATAATTCTGTAGCATCAAATAATTAAAGCATTAAATTAAAACCAAAGAATTACTGAAGAATCTCATGAACCTCAGTGACTGTGCAATAATGCAAGAAATAAAATTGTAGCGATAAATTCAGAGTAGCGTAAAGGGGATAAAAATAATGCTGCTAATACAGTGATGGGCTGTAAATTATCCATTAGCACTCAGAAAAGAGATCTGGAAATCATTGTGATAGGAGCCTGAAAAGGCTGGTGCTGTGCTTAGTACCAGTCAGGACAATGTTAAAAATGGTCAGGCGAGGAGGTGAATTTAATCTCAAGCCTCTCTACCCAAATACATTGTAAAAGAAAGTTTGTGGAAAATACAGCTTAAAAAATGGCACAGAGGAAATGTAGAAGTGGAAGACTTATGGAAAAAATTGTGGAAAGGAACACAGTGCTTGTTATTTGATAGAAATGTTAAACCAGGAGATGGAGAGCTTTGGACTTTCATTATACTGAATTCATATTTTTCAACTTGTCTTGAAAGGATGAAATTGGAAGACCAGCTGTGGAGAACTGTAGCTGAGTGGAAATTTTTTGTATGACATGTTATGTGGAAGGTTATGGGTCCCTGTGGTTCCTCATGGATCTTAAATGGAGATTCCTTCTGTGCCTAGAAGCCTGAGGAATTGATATCCTCAGTACCTTTCATATAACAGCACAGTAAATTCCTGTACCACTGTTCCACAGGCTGGCTGCTGTATTTCTTACTATCCAAAAGTATGTAATTTATATGAAGAAACTTACAAGAGTATCTAAATTAATTCAGAAATGGATGGCACTTTTAACAGTAATTTGATGTTTTGACTCCATAACCTAATGCCATCCATCAAAGCCTTGAAAAAAGCTTTCTTCTCATCTCACTTGTTCATACAATTCTGCAAGCTGAACAGAAGCTGAGCATCCTCCAAGGTGCAGATGAACACACTAAAGGAGAGCCTTTGCATTATCATGAGCAAAACTAGTCATGAACTGGGAAATTGTTGCTGGTTTATATTAACTTGTAATTTCTGATTCCAGTATCATGAAATAAGATGAATAGTTATGGTAGGTGACAGGTCTGTTTTGTCAGCTGCTGATGTGGCTGTGACCAGCACAGGGCAGTCCCTGACCTTCTCTTTCACAGGTCACTCTTGCAGGACCTACCCTACCCCAAAACCCTGTTACGCCCCCTTCTCCCCTAGTTCTTGGCTTTGTTAGCCACGTTTCAAGAGTACTGGGAAAAGCTGGCCTTTTCAGTCTAACCCAGGGTGCAGAGCTGTTCAGAGAAGTAAATGCACGAGTTTCAATTCTGCAACATGTGGGTAGAGGTGAGCATGGGAGGCTAGTAAGTGAGGAAACTTTTCCTCTAGCAGCTGAGTTTTAAAAAGAAAATTATTAGTTCTGGTTTGGGGATGGTCATGTGAATTTGGTACTTAGTAGGATGTTGTGACTGACTTCTCAGGGAGCTCTTGAATTTCTTTCTATAGTTTCCTGGCTTCAAATCTGATGTAATCAGATGGGTAGCCAGTTGCTCAGTTCTGGAAACAACTGAACCCTTGCACAGCATACCCTAAAGATACTTAGGAAACTGGTATATTGAAAGACCATAGGAATAGTGAATTTAGGAACTGTGTTTTAAGGAGAGGATGAAGAGTGGAGGTGGTGTCACACTCTTGATTTGTGCACCGAGGTCTACTAAATGCTTCTTTGGATCTACCTGCTACAGAATTTCTGATTATATTCCTAATCTGTGTATGTTGCATTTAGCGTTCATAGAATCATAGAATATGCTGAGTTGGCAGGGACCTGTCAGAATCATCAAGTCCAGCTCCTGGCCTTTTGCCAGACACCCCAAGAATCACCCCATATCGGGAGCATGTTCCAAACTTCTTGACCTCAGCCAGGCTTGGTGCTGTGACCACGTCCCTGGGGAGCCTATTCCAGCGCTCAGCAACCCTTTGGGTGAAAAACATTCTCCTGATATCCAAGATAAACGTCCCCTGACTCAGCCTGATGCTGTCTCCTTGAGTCCTGTCACTGCTCATCACAGTGAAGACATCAATGTCTGCCCCTCCTCTTCCCCTCATGAGTATGTTGAAGACCACAGTGAGCTCTCCCCTCAGGCTTTTCTTCTCCAGGCTGAACAGACCAAGTGACCTCAGCCACTCCTCATACTGCTTTGTCTCTAGCCCCTTCACCATCCTTATGGCTCTCTTCTGTATGCTCCCTGATAGCTTCATGTCTTTATAATACTGTGGCACCCAAAACTTACCCCAGGACTCAAGGTGAGGCTGCTCCAGAGCAGAGCAGAGACAATCCCCTCCCTTGCCCAGCTGGTGATTCTGGGCCTGATGCACCCCAGGACTTGGTTGGCCCTCCTGGCTGCCAGGGCACTGCTGACTCATTGTTCTCAAAGAAACAGATTTGCACGTAACAGCAAAAGTATATTAACAATTGCATGAATACCAGGATACAGGAAATGCTAATGCTTCAATATTCCCATCCTTTATATTCTTTTAATTATGAATTTTGTCCCAGCAGTATTAGTCACTGATATTTAGTGCTAATTTATCTAACCAGTAGTATATAATAGAATATGCAACCTTCAAATTATTTTAGTAGCTTGTGTTCATAACTACCTTATGGAAGTAATTTAATAGATTAAATGGAAGTGGGCATACTACAAATCAGCTCAAATTTTGTATTAAAATCTTTTACATGGGTATCAACATTTCATCTTTACATCCCAGTATCCCTGGGATTCTATGGCACTTCTGAACTATAGATAGATAAATATTTAAAATGAGTAAAAAGGTATGAATGAGACTGATTTTTTGTGTAATATGTATTAGTAGACTAAAGGAAAAAATGTTAGATTCCAGTAAGTTGCACCCTAATTCTCCTTAAAGAGAGCCCAATAGTAGTATGCTTAAGCAGAAATCAGGATATCTTCAGTATGAAGATAAAATAGTAGATCCATCAAATAAGAATAAATGAAAAAATGGATAATGTTCTGGATAAGTGCTGGGCTCAGACTTCTTTATGTATTCGCAAGTGAATTACTGTGCTTTAGTGATGGCAGATGGTATAGTACATATTGGAAAGAAATAGATAAAGGAATAAAAGTCTGGAAAGCCTGTTTTTCTACTCGTCAGAATAATTTGCTGTGAAGTGCTGAACCAGGATCACCTGATATTTACAGGGGAATTAGTCAGCATCACTGGCACATTCTCTATGGTACAAAACAAATTGTCCATGACATTGAGCAAAATATTTTAAAGTAAAATTAACAAGGTAGTTTTGAACTGGGGAGAATACTTCTCAAAGTTTTCTGAAGTTGCTTTTCCTTTACAGTCATTTATCATAAAAAATTCTGGTGCCTTTCACAATCCCAGTGGTAAATTTGCAAGTTATTCTGTCCAAATCAACACACAAGCCATGAGTAAGATTATCTTTTAAAGGTGTCCCAGGAGTAACCCTGAATCACTCTACATCATCCAGCTATTAGAGAAAGTGGTTGGTATTCTTGGGTGAGAATTTGTCATCTTGTTCCGTATGTCTTAGAATTTTTTATTCAGGTCAGTAAGCTAAGGCAGAATTTAATCATAACCAACCATCTGACCTAGCTGCATGTAGCACGAGTGCTTTGAGTCGCTTTTACTTCCATATGGAGTAGTGGAGGGGATGCGCACTTTCAAATGAGAAGCGTGATTTGGAAGTTGGGGAGTGTATTCTCCCCTTCCTCTGTGCAAATGCTATGTAGTCCAGGTTTGAGAAAGATCATGACACTTCTCAGAAAGCAATAGTAGAGGGTAACTGTCTTCAAATCATCTGTTTTTCACGTACAGTTTGTTATTTGTGAAGTTATGCAGCACTCACGTACACATGATGTTTAAGGTCTCTGTTCTTGAATCTGTCATGGGTTACACTCTTGCTGCCCTATGAAACACAAATTTATGTGACTGTTTCTATACCCTAGTTAGAGTATTGAAATTATTGATGTCTTTCAAAATACAGTGTACATGCTTCTGTGATTACCTGCTTGCAGAAACTTGGGAAATAGCTTTTGGAAAAACCCAGAAAACTGGACACACTTTCATAGAACTCAAAATCACAAAAAATTATAAACAGAATGTATTCCTTTGACGTTTCTAACATTAATGACTCAGACATTTCATTAGACTTAATTTATAAACTAACCTTGAAGAATTAAATGGAACTAATTTGTTTCTCAGATGACTCACTGTGTTGCTTATTCACTTCTGTGGAATTTTGTATCTGTAGTTTTCAGAAAGTAATAAAAGGTCTGCAATCACTGAAAAAATTATTTATTTTCACGAAACCTAAGTGCTTAAGCCATGCAGCATTCTATTTAAAGTGCCATTCATAGGGCATCTGGTTTTATAACAGACTTTTTTTGACTTGTGGATGACTTCTGTGGGTTAGGGAGACACAAAATCAGACTGAATTGCTCATGTTTATAAATCCATTTTGTTTTTTTTCTCCCCTCTGCAGGTAGGTAAGGAATTACATTTTTCTTCTTATCAGAAATTATATATTGGTAAATTTTTTTTCTTTTTGCCTTGCTTACAGTGGCTATTTAGAAGTGCAGATGGGAATCTTTATCATTCTTTTTAATGGAAAAGAAGTTTTAAAACATTTTAAGAAATCATTCTTAAATGAAGAAATATGAAGAAAATATGAAAACTCCCCAAACATCTTGTCAACAGCAAAAATTCCCATCTCATTTATCCTAGAGGATTAGTCTTGTTGAGTGAACAGGCACTTGCTGTATGCTCATGTTCACTGTGCACTCCTGTGCGTCATTTATGTACGACAGATGCGTCCTACAGCAGATACGATCTTTTCATTTCCCTGAGCTGTTCTTTGTAGCCCTCACTGTAAGATGTCAGGATATCAAAGGCACATAGGAAAAAACACCATCTCCTCCCTGATTACAGCAACCTCTTAGATCTTTGCAAACCATCTTTAGAGCATCCCTGTGCAGTGAGGTGATGCTGTAATCACTGCACACATATGAGGAAATAAGGCACGGGGATTTTAATAAATAATTTTGGCCAGAGGAATTTGGGAACTCCAGAGCTAAACATTTTTTATTTACTAATATCTTGCTGTGTTTTTGTATCAATGGCAGTTATAGCTATCTGGATTTATTAAATAAGTCATCAGACTTCAAGTGGTCATACCGGGTGTAGTAAAGATGTAGAAAGGCATCTCATGGAGACTACTGGATCATCTCATGTAGAGACCTCACTTAACTGGTGGAGAAGACCCTGGATCTTCATGATTATCTTTAAAGAGGAGCCTTGATCAACCTCATACAGGGATTGCACAGCGATGTTAGACATCACAGTTATCCAGTTCTGGAGAGTATAAACTATCCTGAATCTGCTTTTCTTCTCAAGTCTTCTGTCTCAGTCATTACTCACAATCTAACTTTTGTGACAGCAGAAATAAAGAGATCCATATGGCTGATTTTGTAGACAAGTATCACTGACATTCTCAGATTCATCTATGCTTTATGTAATTTAATGGAAGAGTACGTGATCATTTAATTACATAGTGCATTTACCAAAGAGATGACATTACTTAAGTAGGGTTTCTTTTCTCATATATGATCTTTGAGCGGTGGACTTGAAACTTCAGCATCATTTTTGTGTTTTATCATTTTAGATGTCCAAATTGAAAAGTCTGAATATGCTGAATGTCTGTGGATTCTCCTTTCCTTCCCCTTGATGGATCATCTATGGTGTTTCAGGGGTATTTTGCAGCAGGCATGTCTGTCAGGATGAAGAGAGTGCCATGTCTTTAGACTTCCTCCTAGAAGACAGTAGAGAGCGAAACTGACAATAGAGTGGTGTTTACAGTGACTTCACTCAGGCATTTACTGACTGTAGCCAAGTCAGGAGAATCTACCTTATTTAGATACCATTGCTGGAAAATGATAAACCATCCCAGAGAGATCAACGAAGAATGCAAACCTCCTGGTAGAACAGAGCTGGCTTTATGAAGAATTACTCACCAGTCAGCATAATCCCACTCATGACCCTTTTCTCAGGGCCAGTTATAGCTTTCTTTTTTCTCCCTGATATTATACTCTGAACTAGAAATGTTCATATCTATGTCTTTTTTCTACAGGTTTTTTGGAAGCTTGTCATCTTATATCCCACCTTCTCTGCTCTAGTTCTCTTCCTACTCTCTTTCCACTGCCATTTTGCATTCCCTTCTGTCCTGTTTTTTTTTTTTTTTTTTCTTTCTGTCCTGTGTATTTATTTTGTTCATATTCCTCATTCTTTGGAGTTCTTGTCTGAAGTGCTTACTTGTCCTTTTTCCTGCTGTCTCAAGGGGCAGTACAGTCTTCCTTCTGTGGTTTGGGGAAAGGAGAGTGCTGGAGACTAAAGAAGCAACTAAGGCTCCAAAGAGGAGTGCTTGCAAAATACACTGCTCTATCTTAGTGTAGAGCTCGCTCAACTGTATGCAGATGGTGACTGCAGTGTGCCATGAGCTCACAGGAGTTCTGAGAGACAGCGCACATGAGATGTGCTGAGGATGGAGCTGCTTAGAGGATCATCTCTGGACCAGGCTTCAACAAGTTCAGGAGGAATTTTTCTGTGACCTGTAGTGAAGCCATCTGGAGCAAGTGGCTAAAGAAATATCCACGGAGGTAGAACATAACTGCCTGCTAGAGAGATCCATTTCAATACATGAAAGTTATGCAATTTGGTACAGCAGAGAAGGACTGAAGCCTTCAAGAAAAAAAAAATCCTTCTATAACTCAGAGCCTGAGTTTGCCCGCAGAACACAATACTCCACAAACGAGTACCAATGGAATAATACTGCCATGCATTAGTTGTAGTGTCTGTTGTTGCAGTGCTAGTTTTGTCATCCAGATAACAGTTTCTTTGTGTGTGGCACATGGGCAGTCAAGAGACTGAGGAGAACTAGGCTTGTGTGTGGCAAGGCTAATGGCTGGCTTAAAACAAACTATCTGCCAGCACACCAGGTAATGGTAATAAATGGTCCAGCACAAACATACATTTCTTCATGGTGGTATTGACTTTTTATTAGCTTCTATGATCCTTTTGGCTGGTATTTGTCAGAGAAATGTCTTCACTCTGTTTTGAGGTTTGTTTAAAAAGCTGTCTATTGATTGGATTGAAATTCAAATATGCTCTCTCTTGATCTGGGCATTTCTCATAACAGTTTTCTACCTTCATGTAGAAAAAGTTTAGATTTTAAAATTTAGGATAAAAATAGAACCATTCAGGTAACATCAGGTTTTGAAAAACTGAAATGCCATTGTGTTACAGTGCAGGGCGTTTACTTGGATGCAGGTCTTGTCTCCCACCCTAAAGAGGATGTAATAGCAATATGGAAAGGATGGGACAGATTCTGCACACAGAAAGAGTAAATTGCATTCTTCAGCTTGAAAAGGAGGAATTGTAGGAGGGTTTTGATAGTGTTAGGAAATTATCATGAAAGGAGAAGAAAGCATAAGTGAAAAACATCATGTTCTTGTATAAGTCCAAGAAGTCTTGCATCAGTGAGAAGGAACCCTTTTTGTGTAAAGAGACTTAAAAGAATTTTTCAGTTTAGAAAAAGAATGACTCAGAAGAATTAAGAGTGAAGCACATAAAATCATTAATATCATGGAGAAGGTGAAGAAGGAGATACTATTTGCTTTTTCTCATAGTACAAAAGCAAGGCCATATCCAGTGAAATGATCAAGCAGTGGCTTTAAGACAAATGAAGGGAAGTAGTTCATCATTATGTGCATAACTATGGTGCAGGGTTCATTGCTGCAAGAGTGTCGTGGAGGCTTAAAGTGAATGGGTTCAAAAGCAATTAGATGAATTCATGATGGATACTTCCTTCTGCGGCTGTTAAATATGATGATGGGAACTGGGAATCCCAGAACCACAATCTACAGGAAGATGAAAGGTTGCTGGAGGGTTGGGCAGAGGGAAAGAATTGCTCTATGAAAGAGGATGGTACATTCTTTTGCTATGTATCCAGTGCCAACCACTAGTAGGGATGGAAGTATCAGGGGAGTGATGGCTCCCTCCTATTTGTATCTTCCCCTTATTTATATACATTGATGAGATCCTCCAAACCTTCCAAGCCTTCTCTTCTCTAGAGCTGAACAATCCTAGCTCTCCCAGCCTCTCATCAGAGAAGAGCTGCTCCAGGGCCCTTCATCTTATCAGTGGCCCTTTGCTGGTCTCTCTCCAGTACTGGAACCAGTACTGCAGGTGTGGCACTACCAGTGCTGAGTGGGTAGGCTCTAATTGCTTTCATTTTCCCAACATGAATTGGAGGAATCTAGACAGTGCTGGTTTTCCTCCTGTAAAAGAAACATAGATGTTTGCATATGTACAGTATTACTGTGGAAAATACTTCTGTGATGGTGCAATGGATGATCCATTGTGCTGGATTAATGAACACTTTGCCACAATCAAATAGAAAATATACTGTTCAAAGAGGAATATTTAATCTAAATGTTTTAGAAATTTGTGCTTGAGAAATGAATTGCTTTACTTGTACTCGTTTTTAGTTCCTAAAGTATCTGAAAGGATTCTTGACATTTTGAAATGTTGCAAAAGTCTGCCATTTGTATACATTTTATTGTTGAGAAAAACTCATCGGTGTTTTTCCCTGTAGGTTTTGTGTTTTTATATTTTTCACCAAGTGATGAAAAATGCTTAATATTTCTGAGGAAAAAAGAAAAAAAAAAGAAAGCTATGATTCACATTTGAGAACTTTGAAGCCATCAGAAATTGGAGTCTAAGATACTCCACTACAGAGAGAATGGGTATGTTATTTTGCATAACATTTTTATGACCTTTTTTATGTTTGTTGTAGAGAGAGAACTAAAAAGCAAGTTGTCATATGAAATTGTAAATGGAAAAATACTTGATCGTAGTAACTACTTAACACTTGGCTATGGTTTTACAATAATATGGAGTGTAGGGTCTCTGACAAATGCTGCTTCTGTAGCCTCTCAAAATTTGGAAAAGGAATATAAAGATACCACAGGACTAACCTGACAGCTTCAACAAATTCTATGACTTCATAAAGCCTGTATTTTCTGTCTTAAAAAAGAAAGTCTCACAAGTTACTGTACGTATAAATGCTGTTCAAGCAGGGAAACTTAATTACCTTTTTGCTTGTATAGGAAGAATTAAAAATTAACTGGTGGCATCTATGGCATGCTTTTTCTCCTTTCCTGCAAACTCCCAATTATCATTATCTCTCTGATGGCAGTTTTGGGGCTGCTTATGCTGTCCTGTCCTTTCATGTTCATGCAGTCAAGGATGTCTTATATTTTTGTTTATTGCTTGCAGAATGATAAACCACTCGTATAGAATTAAGATGCAGCCAATATGTGTGTAAGTCTTAGCATGACTTTGAACCTAATATGCAAGAAACACTTAAGATTGTGTTCCAAGCAAACACCTAGAATAAGGCACAAGAAAGAAATCAATATATTAAAAATTCTACTTTTGCTTGTCTTGCACTGATTTTTTTGTCTAGATTTTCAAGGAAAAGGGATCTTTTGAGCATTTCTAAACCATTATTCTACCTGAATAATGTTTTATATGAGGCATGATTGATTGTCATTAGCTTTTGTAATATAAGAACCTGGAATTATTAAATGTCAGCAGGTGACAGGTTCAACATAAATACATTAAGACAGTTTTTCACATTAATTAATGAAATATTGATTTTTTTTTTTTTGGCAAGAGACTGCTTCTGTAATGCTAAAAGTCTTCATGTATTGAAAAAAAATAAAAGGTAAAGGAAGAAAAAAGTGCTGAGTGTAATTAAACACAACGATACCATCTCTGTATCAGGAAATCTCTGAACTGAAATCTCCACTGTGCTTCGAAAAAAGCATTACAAGCTTGGCCTATTTTTATGATCTTTCAGTCTTCATTACTGGACACTGTCAGGAACAGAAAAGCTGATTTAAAAACCTTTGGTCTTATACAGCATTTTCCTTTGGTTGAAGAATAGCTGCATTAGGTTTCAGAAGGGCAAGGTTGGCATTATGGTTGCTAAAAAATTATTTACTTGGATTTTTCATACTGATTTACTGCTTTGTTTTTCCACATCAGAAAGTCATATGTGGAACATTCTCAGTGTAAGGTCCTTGGTTCTGCCTCACATACTTGCTTCAAAAGTTTCATCGTTGCTATTTTGGTTTCCTTTTACTTGTTTCAAATAGAGTTTAAAGGGAAAAGCAAAATCCACCTTGTTTTAAGGATATCTATTTTATTCTTTGTTACCTTTATCCATTTCTTTATGATGTTATAGTCTACTAGGTTACTCTAAAAATATTTCCCTTTCTTGAATGCAAGTAGTTCATGGATTCTCCTCCCCAGGACTCTGTAGCATTTTCCTGTGTTGAGTAAAGGGTTCTCTTTCCTTCCTAGTTATCCTGCTGAGCTTGCAATAAAAATTGCCTCTTCTTCCATACAACCATGGACTTCCAATCCTAACCTGATTTTAAGTTGATTCTCTTCTCTTTAAAAAGCTAACAGCTCAATCCAAATGAAACTGATAGATGTGAAGTGGTGCCTGCAAAGAATTTTAGTGTTAGAATCTCCTTGTGTCATCCTAACCTTTCCCAAATTTTCATCAAGCCCCAAATATATAAGCACTTTTAACTAATGTAATTCCAATTAAATTTCTTGATGGCCTTAAAGTCTACTTGCGCAGATTTCTAGCAGTACAAGCAGTCTTAGCAGAGATGTCTGTACCTCATACACAAATTTTGAATATTTCTGAGTATCCCACTCTTTGAGGAACCTCTGAAGTGTGTACAGATCACTGTGTATACAAGTGAAAGAATGAATGATGTGCACAATACATTCCCCATGCCTCCTGAGCAGCCCAGACACTGCCTTCTAAGTGTCTTAACACAGTAGGCTTACTGGGGACTATAGTGTTCAGGATCACTAAAATGGGACAGAGCAATTGTGCATTCCCGCTTTCTGGTCCAAATCATTTATTCCCTTCCTTAAAAAGGTAGCTGCAGGGTGACAAATCGGACAGTTCAGGAACAAGAGATCCATTATCTTCTCCTCATAGTGCTGCTCCCTGGACTTATCACTCTGGTTTTTAAGCCTGGCATACCTTTCTGCCTTAGAAGCAGACAGCATCTTGTTTTCTCTCCTCTACCTGTGCATAACTAAGGGGTTTCTGTAGGGTCTGTGTGTGTATGTTTTGGAGATAGATGCTGGTGGTCCTCTATTAAACCATCTTTGGAATTCAGGGTAGAGGAAGTCACATCCTCTAATGCATCTTCATTAACATGCACATAGTCAGCTCCAAGCAGTTTCTACCTAATCTTAATGCAAGTTTCTGATCCTGTATTTACTTATAAAGCAAGTATTAAAACAAGAAGAGAAGCAAGCTTACAAACTATTTTTCCTTAAGATTGAGGTCTTTGGTATTATTCTGAAATTACAGCAATGTATACATTCTTAGTCTAAAAAATTCATTTTGTATTGCTCTATTCCTCACATTGCATCAATTCCTAGCCAAATCATAGTATTAAATGATCATTAGACCTTGTATAAACCATAAATACTGGCTTAGGTTTATTTGTCTCTAATCACTGCTTTAGTTTACTAAAGGTACTTTACTGGGGATGTGCCCTGGAGCTGATTGAATATTGATGGGGAACAGTGGTCGCATAAAATGCTTTCTGAACTTGGAGGAACTCTGTCTTCTGTTCTGATCTCTAACTAATATTTGCTTGCCTGGTTTATCTTGCCTGATAAATGGTAAACATCTTGATCTCACAGGTCTTATGTGATTTCATGATGTTCAATCTCCTTCGTTAAAAAACACTTCCACAGTTTTACCCTTTCTGTCTTGCAGGTGATATAACTTTTAATGCACCGTCTAACCTGAGCAATTGCTTTTTACCTGAAACCCCTCTCCTTTTTATAAAGTTGATGATGTTCCATGAAGGAGCTGCAGGACTTCAGGAGCCACACATTATTCAAATGCTTGGTGAGAAGCAGTGGGTCTGCAGGGCATTGAAGTAGTATGAATAAAAAGACAAAATTACAGTGCTTCATTTCTTCCAAGCTGCTGTGCTCTATTACTCATTCTGAGAATTCCTCTCTATGCACCCTTCCAGGGTGCGAGATATACAACAGAAATAGATCAGGTTTATCGGTAAGTTTCTCCTCTAAAATACATATTTTTTCAATTTATCTAAGGAGCACACAAGCCAAAAATGATTTGCAAATCATTTGCCAGTTACTGTTAGAAATTAAAACATTTAATTACTAAAACTACTAAATGATCAATAGTCTTTGCCAAGACAGGTGGTAATTCTGATAAATAGCTCATGTGAACAATCTTGTTAGATTCAAACATTTGTCATGGACTTGTTTTCAAGCACTCTATATAATTTTACCTTTACTGTTTAGCATTATTTACCTGTTTAGCTGAACATCATTATACCTTTTTTATATTCTACTATAATGCTTATTTCTTATAAAATGACTTGTAACTCCAAATACCTATAAATTTAGAGCCAGCTTATAGAACAGTTTATGTTTCATAGGGATAAACTAGATCTGAAACAAGCCCCAAACAAACAAGCAAACAGAGGAAAAAAATTACAACAAAGAAAGAGAAAAACCTGTGTTGAGGTGTTTCAATTAATGAACTCTTTTAGAAATTTAAGGTAAACATTTTGATTCTTCTTTTGGTTAGTAACCATTTCTACATCTTACTGTAATTTAAATTTCAGGAGGGTTTTTTTTTTTTAATTCTTATGAATTCTGGGCAGGAAATCTGTTTTCCTTCCCAATATAAATACAGAGAGAGTGAGGAGGTACAATAAAGCCAAGCACACACACTGTGTTTTGCAAACCTCAGATCTGGGGAGAGAGGTCTGTGTTGGAAACAGGGATGGAACAGGTACACTGTGACAGTGTCAGTTACTGATGTGAAGAAATTAGTGAATATGCTTTTGGAATGTGTTGAGACATCATCTCTCTGGCCAAAATGTTGCAGTGCTTATAGGGCAAACCTATAACCAGTGTTATCTCTGTGGATTAAAGTAAATTACCTATAGTTCTGCAATGTAGCTAAGACGTCCTAGTTATTAAGATTATTACAAACCTAACACCGCAGACTAACTTGGCTTTATGTAAATTATCTAATACGTCCTGACTTCTTGAAGATAATACCTACTTATGTCCTAAGTTCATCTGGTTGACGTCATGTAAATATGAAAAGTATTTTTCTTTGGACCAAAAATTTATTTGCAGTGAAGCCTTTTATATACACTTGAGAGTCTACTTGGGTGATACCATTATTCAAACCCATGAGGCAAGATGCAAACTATATCTAAGAAATTGTCTTAGCCAGTCATCCTTGTGTACTGTGCTGGACAGTTTTAGGGAGTTGCTTCTTAATTACAGGGTTGTCCTTGATAACAGTGAAAAAAAATGTTTGGACAGTATCGATTCCAAGCACTTCTGTTCCTCTTTCGGGACATTCCCAGCCAGCAAAACATTCACTGAGGGTCAGATAAAACAGCTTAAGTTCACCCCTTGCTTAATTTAATCAATAGGAGCCTATTTACTTTGCAGAATGTTGGCCATGTTAATTCAGCCGTGGAAATATCATCATCATCATGTGCCTCTGAGGTACAATGGAAAACAAGTTTTGGTAAAATATGTACAAGGCTATCCAAGTCCCTTGAATTTCCCCCAATTATTTTTTTAGAAGAGCGTAATATTTTTTATAATATT
Organism: Donacobius atricapilla; assembly: GCA_013397315.1. Lineage (NCBI taxonomy): Eukaryota > Metazoa > Chordata > Aves > Passeriformes > Mimidae > Donacobius > Donacobius atricapilla. The sequence continues at coordinate 660,917 of WBMY01012864.1, forward strand.
AATTTTGGCAAGTTTTACCCTTCTTCCTTTGTCTGTGCCTAGTGGTTTTCTCTTTGTAAGCATTTTGTTTGAAACACGTCTGTTCTTAGCAAGAGCCTTGTGTCATCCCTCCTGTGTGACAGGGAGAACTGAAAACAGCCATCCTGGGCTAACAGTTGGTTTGTGTTTGGAAGAACACTGATGGAAAATTTCACCTTCAGAATATTTACCAACGCTACTCACAGTGTCTGTGAGATAAAAGACTAACAGTATAACTTCTTAGAGAGAAATTGGGATAAATTGAGATTAATTGCTTTGCCTAGAGCCACATTTGAGCTCAGTCATGTGGTACAAAAGTAACGCTCCGCAACAGAGGACTCAAGTGCTTTGCACGGAGAGTCTATTAGTCTAATTATAAAAGGTCATCAGTGTGTTCTCATTATCTGAAGCAAATGATTAAAATTCAGAATAAACAATAATGCTGCGTAGTTTGTTTTTTTAACAAACACCTCTGATTCCCACACAGATATGTCTGGTGTTCAAGCTAGAGTGTCCAATTTTGTCTTTTGGGTTTCTTTTTTGTCTCTAGGCATTTTCTCAGCTGCAAACTTTCTGACTTGCTATAGTAACAACCCATTACAGAAAGCAAAACACTTTGAGATTGCATTTTGGGGACTTGAATTTTCCTGTTCATATTAGTATTACTTTTATGTATGCCGTGGCAGCAAGTCCATTAGCAAAACAAACAGGGATTAGAGGGGAAACTGGTGAAATGAATACAGAACATAGGCAGATGCAGCACAATCTGTGGCTTAAGACTGTGCTTGAGCAGGGCTCTGTTATCACTTGGGAAATCCCTTCAAGGTGAGAAAACCAAGGAGCTAATAATAATCCTAACTATAAGTGTGAAAACAGCCCTAATCTTAAAATTTTCTTCTGAAAAACATGGCAGAAAAAGGCCTGTGGCTAGGTGGGGACTATTGCAGGCAGAGATGATTGCATTTTACTGCTGTGGAGCATTAAGTAGTGCTTGATCTCAGCAGCATTGCTGTAGTGACCAGTGGTGCTCCTTGGACAGGTGACATGGATCAGTGTTAGGCATCAAATAAGGGCTGACTTGGCTGCAGTGCAGATCATGTCACACCTGTCAGGATGCAGTACAACCTGGCATTTATGGGATTTTCTTCATATTTCCAGCATCTGATGGGAGGAGAAAGGATACACAGAAAGCAACCAGCTAAGGTGTTGTTATAGACATAGTCTATAAAAGAGAATGGTAGAGTAAAATGGGTTTTAAAAAGAAAGGGAAGAAAAATGCTCCTTCAGTTATGGTATTCTTCCATAGCTTTTTTTCAAAGCAAACAGAGCCTTGGAAGGGCAACAGACCATGGGGTTGGTAAATAATTTTGAAATTCATACCAATGAAATGCATCTTACATGCCACTAACAGGTGTTAAAGAAATTATAATTGAGTGGTGTCATATAGCACCGTTTTTTGCCATTTAATTTCTCAATATACATGAAATGAAAATGAAACAGTTTATTTCTGTGTGTGATCCATTTCAGCTTTTCTTTTGTTTTTCTTCTGAATGATAAAAATTAAATTAATACTCCTTTTTGGCTCTGATATAAAAATTCAGTATTACGTCTGAGTTACGGTAAGTCTAGTAGCGTCATATATACGATAATAACAAAATTTCACAATTACAGAAAGGTGATATAGTTTAAACAATTTAATTTCCTCTGGTTAAAGGACTTGCTTTCCAGTAACAAGATACATAAATGAGAGAAAATTACTATATTTCAAATGTTTTTTTGTTAAGTAATTTTTGTAATGCAATTTGACATTGCAAAAAATAAAAGAGCATTATCAGAAATTTGGACTTCGAATGGCACTGTTATGCCTTAATAAACTCTTCATTAAATGTATGTACATTTCTTGTCTGTTGATCTTAGCATTTGTTTTCCCCCTTACAATTCTGTTTTTTGAAAACAAAGTATGTTACACTTCTGTTCAAAATATTCATGCGCTAACAATTTGATACACTGTTGGGATTTTTTTACCTGGTAGTGAATATACGAGCAATCTAGGACCTGGAGTGTTACCTATTTTCAGGTATTTTGTGTTCTAGTCAAAAGTTAAGTTCCTCATTTTGGGACAGCAGGTATTGTTGGAACATTGATTATTCTGTGCTTGGAAAAGCACAAGTTTGAAAACCTGGCTGTTCCATTTTTGTTAACAAATTAAGCTGTGTTTCCCAGAGATGTTTTTTCTGCAGCAGGGAGTGCAGAACTACCCTCCATTTCTTGCTCTCTGAATGTGCAAAATTCAGCTGCAGCTGCTTTGACAAGTTTTCTGCAGTGACCCCTGGTATTGTCATATGTAAAAGTGAAAACACAATTTTACATTTGTTCTAAGTAACTTTTTGTGGGCAGGTGTTAGGGATTCACATTTAGGCAGTTGCTTTTTCCTAAGTTAACATGTTATTTTCAGTTTTTCTCTTCATGTTATTTTTCTGTGTCCTCTAAGAGGAAAATAGAAATTCTGGGTGATGGAAAAGCAGCAGTGCCTTCTATTCTGTCTAAAAAAATATAAACCCAAACCAAAACAGTGAAGAAAGGAAGAAGTATTCTTCTCAGAAAATTGTTTACGTAAAATACTGTAGTCAGAAAGTGATAAAGAATAACTGTTTTTTTAGCAGCAGCAGAACATGAGAATATAGTCTTCAATTCCCTCACGTTTTGTAATGCAGATTCCCTTTAAAGTAGCCTCGCCAATGTACCTTAAATATATTTTAGAATTATTTTACCATGAAATTAGTTTTTCTCCATCGTTGACTTAGTTGAATTCCTCTTTTTGATCTATGCTGGGACATTAGGAGTGAAGCCATGGGTGCACATACTGTTTTAGTAGGTTTCTATCAGAAAGTGTTCTGCAGTAGACCATTCCCAGGGAGAGCAAAGGTTATTTAGCATAGCCTGGCTCCTCTGTAACCAGCTCCTTCAGCTCTCACCATGAGTCTTATTTAATTCCCACACTCTGTACTTCTGCCACCGGGTTTTATTTACATATTTATTACCCAGAGGAAAAGCAGAGAAGGAATTTCAGTCTTCAGAACAAGTGTAGAGCAGCAAGAAGCTCTTCAGGTTGTCCTCATGCCCTGCTAGTCATTGCTCAGCCCAATTTAAACTCCGGTCTCCAGATTTCCTCTCTAGTAACCAACCTGCAAAATACTGCCTGCCTTTTAACCTTATACATTAGGTTTTGGTTAGCTTTTTTTTTTGGCGGGTGTTTTTTTGTGGTGGTGGTGGTGGTGGTGGTGGTGGTGGTTTTGTGTGTGTTTGTTTGTTTTTGGGTTTGTTTGTTTTTGTTTTTGAGGAGGGTTAAATGAAGCAATTAGAAGTAATAAATTGGTTTGGGTAGACAATTTTGGCTTACTGATATTTCACTGTCACTGTCCCATTAATGGCTATTTTTCCTATTCACTTGCAGATAATTCCTTTTCCTGCCTTTTTTAAAATTTTATTTTGAAAGTGTTGCCTTATAATAGCTGTAGGGAGAATTATTCATTGCTTTTGATTTACACAGCCCGTTAAGGAACAACTATACTAAAATCAAGGTACACTTTAACATTACAAGGTCACTTATAGAAATTCAACCTTACATTAAGGAAATCTATTTTTCTTAGATCTTTGTGGTATTTAATTACAATTTTATCTCTCCCACCTTTAGGTGAAATGCCTTTTTTCTTTTTCCTTTTTTTTCTGTTTAAACAGTAATTTCTTGCCTATCAGAAGCAAGAAGTTAAGTGAGTCTGTAAAAGATATGGTAGCTGGTTTTCAGGGGTTGAATGCCATATTGCAGTTTTTGTAACTAGTCTTCCCCTGATGTGAAATACCACAAATCACTTTGTTTCTGAAATAAGAGCATGCCTCTGTTAGGCTGCCCTAATCTAGGGTTTATGAGAACCAGGAACTCCAAGCATAAAAAGAATATGGGAAATTTCTAAAAGGTAGTCCGCAGCAGAGTCTGATCCACACCTTTAGGAGTCTAATCTCTTTTATTCCTGTGTATACCTAACATTTCCTGTGTGGGTGTAGTCCCTGGATATCCATGATGGCTCTGTTTTCCATGACTAGCTTTTTAAGATCAAGAAAAGAAACCTTAATTTTTTTGGTGATGTTATATCTGCTGCAGTAGGTAACATTTGGGCAGCATATATGAAAATTGCCATGTCTCTGCAATCCTTTTGTCTTCTGCTCATCTACTGTACTGTGTGAAGAAAGGGAAACTGGTTAGAAGGCAATGCTGACTTGTCTTTTCCTAGGAGTGTGCACAAATGGACAAAGAAATAGGATAAACATTGTAATGTCTCCTTATGAATAAAAATTCTGTTAGTGACAATAGATACCGCTAGCATCAGACATCTCTTTTCAGCTGAGTTTCAGATGTTGTGGTTCAACAAGATCTACTTAGTACCATTGACTGTTGTGAGTACAGACATATTGTTATATATCCTATTATATATACTATGACATAAATTGCATTTGTTATATACACAGATGTTCTGGTGACAGCCAAAGGCACTCACAGGATGTGCCTGCCCAGAGCTCCTCTCTAAGGACTCCCTTCCTTTTCCTTGCCTTGGAAGCTGGACCATGTGCAGCAAACTAGACCTGTTACATGATCCATAGCAGACACTGGGGTGGCGCCTGGCACATGGATTCAGGAATTTAGAGACGTAGAAGGCTGGTAAGAAATATGTAAACTTGTTCCCTACATTTGGAAGCCTGCATCTTAACCTGAAATTAAAGATGCAAATATTTGTACCCTACATTTTTCTGACTCTTTAATATTTTCGACAGCATACATACCGCATGACTTAACACTACAATAATTTATATAATACATTTCCATTTTGACACAGCCTGCTAGCAGTAGGCCAGTTTGGCTTTTGTCCAGCAACTAAAATATCTGGTGATGCATACACATACAATTTTTTTAAAAATTAAATGCCCATTTATTTTAGATATTTTTCGAAGATGTGCACTTCAAGCTGAAGAACTGGCTGGGTACCAGCCAGGTGCTGCCTGTCAAGTGCTCCTTTCTAGACACCTCTGCCTGTGGCATGTCTTTGTGTGCAGTGGTGAGCAAGGAGTGGCGGAGAATGGTGTGCCTGTGTTTAGTTTCTGCACCAACTGCCTGGACAAACTCAGCCTGTGACTTTGCACATTCATGAAACTTCTTCTAGGTTTGTCTGCCTGTGGGAATTGGCTTCCAGACTTGTGATCTTGAATGCTCTGCTGTGATCATGTGGTGCCCAGTTTGTGCATCCAGAAATGGCAAGTGGGGATTTGTTTTGTTGGGACTTCGACTTGCTGATTGGATGGATAAATCAATCATGCACGTAAAAAAATTAACTCTGCTTCCCAAGTTAATTTTTCACTCAGTTGAAATTTCTCATCTTTCCTAACCTGCTCAAGACCAAGTTTTTGACTGATTTTTCTTACCTTTCTGTGGTTCTCTGCTTCTACTTTGCAGCTGCTTCTTTTGGGGGGGGGGTTTAAGAACTGCCCAAAAAGGGTGTGCACTTCCAGGTGCCAACTGCTCCTCTGCTGCGCCCCACTGCATGGCTGTGGCACCAGCCCAGCCTGACAGCTTGCATTCCAAGGGCCCATAGCTTGGCATTGTGCTGCCAACACCTCAGGCATGGTCCTATTACTTTAAAACCTGCAATATTCCCAGAAGCTCCTAGGTGCGGAGAAGAAAATAAGCAGGTAAATAAACCTCTTATCACCCCAGCCTTTGGAGCAGGAAAAAGCAGGGAGGAAATGTAAAAAAAAGGCTTAAATTTCATGAGTGAACTAGTAAAAATTCTTGTCAGTCACAGATTTTTAGAGACCTTTTTGTTTCTTTAGAAAGGTAAATATTTCTTTTTAGAGGATCACAGAAGGGAAAACTATCCATTAACTCACCTCACCTTCCTCTTCACTAATGTATTATTTGTGACCTATACATGCTGCTGTTTTGCTGTATCCTCTGGTGTGTCAGCTGCTGACGTATATTGCAGGCAGAGAGTCAAATTAATTAAAAGGAAAACAAAGCATCTACGAATACTTAAAATCATTCCTGTGAAATGCTTCTTAGCTTTGTTGGATAGTGTAAAAATAGTACATTGTTAATGTTGTTTTGAGCCTGACTGAACAACTTTACCTGGAGGGGAGAAAGGAAAATCTATCTGGATTGCACCAGGCAGAATGGAACACACCAAGGCATTACAGCACTGCGTAACAGCAGTGTGTGAGTAATAAATCATCTGAGTAAACTCTTACTGGAGGGTGGAATAATGCTACTTGAGCTAACAGGTATTTGTTGTTTGTTTTGAAAACTTATTTTCTGCTTAATATAACCAAAGTTATGCAAGCTCACTAAGTGACACTAACAAGTAAGAAGGATTTTTACTCAATTTAATGCTAATTTGAAATATATGATTAAAAGTATTGTGTGACTGGGTGATGGATGGCAGATGAAATATTGAAGAGTGCATTGAAAAGGAAGAATTATCCTCACTTTATGTGAGTGGCAGTGAGTTCTTGAACATTCTATTTTCATTAAAGAAAAAAAAGATTTTCAAATTATAACAGGTAATTCCATAAAAACATTGCCTCTGTGCACAATGGTAGTCCAAGAAACAGAATATTGGGGGTGATTATGTGGAGAATAAAAAACAAAGCAATCAGAGCTGCAGAAACCTATAACTTGTATGGTTCTGTCCCCCCTCCATCTTGACAATGAATAAATAGAACAGCAGAATGTACAGTGCAGATAATAAAGAGAAAAAAAAAGGTGTGAAAGCAATTCTGCACAAGTAAATGATTAAATAAAGCTGGACTTACCATCCTTTGAATGAGGGGATTGAGCAGTGAATATAATAAGCACCGATTGAAAAGGTGAACATTTTCAGGGTGTCTCTCACCAGATGTCAGAGGCAACAAATAAAGCTGATGGATGTCAGGTTCAGAACAGAGGGAGGTGCTTCCTGTGTTGTGTGGTCGAGGATATTACATGCTCCAGACATTTACATGGGTTCAGAAGACAAAGTGAAATTGAGGAAAATGAAGTAAAAATGTGTCACCGAACACAGAAAAATCTCTGTCAAAGCACACAGGTGATATTCCTGTGATTCAAGACAGTGCTGATCTGCACTCATCCAGCTAGGAGCATATCCCTGAAATATGTCTCCGTGATGACTTTGTCCTGTTGCTAAAGATCGTGAGCTAAAAGACTGACTGGTCTCAGTGAGATGGCTCTTCCATTTCTTTTGCTGTGTGTGGTAGGCTAGAGTTCAAAAGACCAGTGTAGTCAGGTTCACTCACTTGTAAAAGACACTTGAACAGATCTTTACAGTATACCAGCCCATCAAGGATTATTGACTGGACTCTTCTCATCTCCTGCTTCTTTCCTGTTCATTGCCAGAAATTAGTCTCAGCTTCCTTTGCTTGTCCTCAAAAACGTGGTGTAAGAGGTTGCAGAGTATATTACATACTTTTTAAAAGAAATTAATTATTAAATTAATGTAATTCAATTTAATTTTCCATGGATTTTACTCCATGAGAACCCTGTGCAGGCCTAAATAACATAGGTACAGAAATAAATATTTATAGCTCTGTGTGTGTGCGCAGATGAGCTTTCTGTCACATAAGGAAAAAGAAGAAAGGAAAAGAAAAGAGGGGGGTAAAAAGTCTACTGAGATCTAAAATGAGATGTAAAGTTATTAAAGCAGAGGGGGAAATGGATGTCTGATTAAAGATAAGGAGTTCTGATGATGTGACCTTTCATACCTGCTGCATCTTTGATGGTCAATGCTAAGTCAAGAGAAGGGCTGGTTCAAAGGGCAGCACAATCTGAGGCTGGTTGCCTCACACCGAAAAATGAGTTCAAAAAGAAGGAGAAGGCAATTTTTAGTCATGCATTAAAAAAAAAGGAGCAGTAAATGTAGATGCAAGGCACTGGTAGTGTAGTCACATTTGTCTAAGTGTTGCAGAGCTGGAGAGCTGTGACATATGTGTGAGAAAGCTGCAAGCAGACAATTTCACTGCTGAAAATATAGGCAGGGGCTTGTATAGAGGCTATTGCAAGGCAGTAATGAAATAGGGGCAGTTTGCCTTCCATGCTGTAGGTTTTGGAGACTGAAGCTGTAATTCAGCACTAGAGGGTGATATATGTTGGGTTCCCAGACAAAACATTAGGTTTGCTCGTACTGGCTTGGCTGAGAAGCTTTACCTCTCACCTGTTAAATGACACATTGGCCACTCCTGATGGATATGCAACCACTGCATGAATTTGCAGAGAAGGGGACAGAGGGCTGTGCAGCTGAGTGACAGCTGAAGTGTTTTCTGTTGTATGTTTTAACTCACACACACATGCAGACAGGCGGAAGGTCTCCTCCCAGGGCCACCTTTCTGTGCTGGAAGAAAAACTGCTCTTAAAGGTGGAAATTTCATGCAACCATGGTGTCCCTCAGATTTCTGTCCCCAGGCTCCTCTGGGTGTCCTGCAGGATCCCGATGAGTGCTGGTTGGTGTTTTCCTGACTGAAGAGCAGTCGGCCAGCGCTGCGGGGGAAGAACGTACATCTTCACTGACCTTGGGATTTGGGGTGGCAGCATCAGCTGCATTTCCTTCTCAGTGAACTTCCGGAGGGGACATAATGAAACCAAAATCCCGTCTCACTACCATCAGGTTTTCTCCTCAACTCACAGCATGTGCCTTCTATAGATGAATTGCCTCGTGTGGCAGGGATCCATGACTAAAGGGGGATTTTAAGACTCAGATTTGGTCCCTCCCTGGCACAACAGCCTCCCATTACCTTCTGGGTCTTTTTCTTCTGTTCTCTGCCATCTAGTTGGGCTGGAAGCTGGCAGGATTCTTGGGGCAATAATACTGGCCTGATTTATAGTGGCATTGGAGAAAATGGGGGCAGGTAGGTTGATGGTGAATTTTGGACAGTTGTCCTCTGCTGATGGCACCTCTAAAAAGTCTTCCTTGAGAGGGAGGTGCTGGCTTTCATCTTTACTGGAGTGCCATCAATCCTTTGTTATCCCTTCAGGCTTTCTATTAATTAGCAGATTTTCAATAGTAAATAGCTGGCTTAAAAGCCTTTCTCGTGTTATCCCCAAACATCCCTAGCATTCATATGAGCTACTGTCCTTTTCTCTATTACTCTAAAGCTGATTGTTGTGATTCCAAAGATTTTTTTTCTATGTAGGTCTTCTTCCTATCACCTAAAAAGGTGTTACATTTGAGTGCTTCAACACAGTATTACCCTTTCTTTTGTTCATTTCAAAACGTTTTTCAACTTCAGAATGTTTCCTGAAGAGGTCAGATTTTTCCAGAAAATCAGGAGCAGCTGTGTTAGAACAAACCAGTAACATCTTTTTTCCAATATCCCACATCTGGTGGTGCTGCACAGTGAGCATCTGTCATGGATTATTTTGTGAAGCACTGCAGTGGTTTATGGGCTTTTTATCTTATCTGCTGTAATCAAATGTTCCTTTGAGTATGTAATCTCATTTCATGGATAACAGATGTACATATGTCAGTATCTTTTCTGCATGTATATACATGCAACAACCTCCATGGTTAATTATATATGATTTAGAAACTTAAAAACCCCCACCCTTAATAATATATTAAATTAAAAAGATGTTAAAATTATATCTTTGTTAATTATATATATATATATATATGCAACTTTTGTCATTCAGTTTCATTCTTTTTTGCCTTGTTCTTCTGGATAATAAAATGGAAACAGTCAATGTAATATGTCTTCAAGAGTTGATTGTGTACCCTATGTACTTTGCATACTTCTATCCCCCCTATCGTAGTTTTTCTACCTTATGACACACCTTAAATACTTCTGTGTTTTTTCTACTTCCCCACTTTTAAACTTTACATATTACTTGCTATAGCTTTTGCTTTTGAGATAGGTGACAAGAAGTACTAATCATTTATTCCTTGTTAGCATGTGTTATAGCATGATAAAACCAAATGCATAATTAGATTTTGTTAATTTGCCAAGTATGATCAAGTGCTTGGTATATTTTTATATAGTTGTAAGTGAACAGAAGATGTGTGCTGCATTACACAAAAGCTTGGGAGAAAAATAAGCAACAAACTAGAGAGTTTACTGCAGAAATGTAGGTTCTTTGTTCAGATTTTTTTTGAAGTTGTTTATCTGTTTTCAAGTTGAGCTGAAAACCCCAGGTAGGTTCTGTAGAAGAAATAATGATAACACATGGCACAAATCTGGTGCTTCACCAGGCAGGGGACTCTTGTTACCCCCATCTACTCAACAGTCTCTCCCAATAAGTGTGGTCGTGCTGTGTCTCCTCCATGCACCTTTAGGGGTACTACTGATCAGGAACAGGTGCTGCTCTGTCTCGTAAGCATTCCCAAGGAATTTAGGCAGCACATAAGGTACTACTTTAGCATTGCACACCCCTTTTTCTATCTTAATTGCAGGCCTGGTTGTACACTGCTTCTAGGAAAACACGTTTACTGTTCATATTGTTTGTGTGCCTCCTTGTTTGGCCAGGACACACAGTATATAAACTCTGCCTGTTGCCTTTGGCTGTAACTCCTGCTGATTGCATCCAGCAATACCTGGGGAAGGTTGCAACATTCAGAAGAGAGGTAGTGGCAACTAGCTGTGCCAGAAAAAAGAATCCTTAAATTAGACCTAAGTGTATAGAATGAAAGGAAAAATACACTGCCATCAGTATCCTCAATGCTTTCCCCATGGTGTTTCTATAGTGGTGGTAAAGTTTAAATTTATTTGCACTAGTCTCATTAGAAGTCAGCAGTTCTTTTTAGCATAGAAAATTGTAAAAACATCTGGTAAATTATACCCTGAAATAGGTTAATTGTTATCTTTTTGTGATTATAATCAAGGGCTTTTATGTTTACTCAGGAAAAGAGCTACATGGGAGTGTAGATAGTATTATTGAATATAGAACTCTTGATTTATTTTTATCTTGTTTTCCCTTTGATCTAATTATTCTGAATGACAAATCTGTCATCCATGTGAACACTGGGAGTACTGACTTTGGCTTGCTGTGTATTCAATTCTAACAAGTAAGAAACTTGCTTGTAAATATTTCTTGAGCATGGTTTTCACCTGTGCCCTGCTTTGAGCAGATGATGGTATTTTCATCTTGCACTATGCAAGATGCTTTTAATTAGTTTAGTGTAGTCGACTATAAATCATTTGCTGTCCTTGAATGCCAGAATTTATGACTGTCATTACAATACTCTGAAGAGGTGTGAGAGAATCCAGTTTAATGAAACAGCCACTTGGGCATCCCTATCCCATCCATTTATGTTTTTGTTTTGGTAGCTGCAATAAAAAAGTTTGTGGTTCACAGTTGGATTTGTGTTGAGGTCAAACAGCTCTTCTTAGATGTGAGTGTTTACAGATGTACCTTCAGACAGATATCTGATGTGCAAAACCTTACACTGTTGTTTTAAGAGAGTAATGATGACAGAAGGTGGTGATTTTCTAAATTTTCTGTGAGAAAGTTGTAGAGCTGCTGGTTGTTAACACTGGAGCTTAAATGGGTACCATGGGGGCTAACTCTTTGAATGTTACTCAGATATTTTCTTTCCTCAGTCCATTTACATGATTCTCCGGAATATAATTTGTTCAGAAGTATGTCTTCACCTATTTGAAAATGCTCATTATAATATACAAACATTAGAGAGTCAAGAGATGGTGTGAGCTCCTAAAATGCTACAGGTTTTAAATTGAAGAAAAACCTCTTGGGTTCATGTTGCACTTTGAAATCACATTTTAAGCCTCTGCTTTGTGTCTAGCCATGAGAATATTGTAAAATACTGCATTGCTAAGGCTGTAGGTGGTTAAAGAACAGTATTGACCCTGGATTAAACTTGGGACCTTTTGAGGATACATTAAAACACATTTGTTTTGGCATCCTTTTTAAAAATCTAAATTACTCTCAGAAAAGCATCTGAATGTAAATTTTAGAAAGACAAATGTGATCTGATTCACTAAATAATGTATTTTTCTTTATGGGGAAAATCTCTTTTTGCTGTTGACTTTAGTATTTGATTAATGCACTCAAAATATTCGGGGAAACAATAAAAACTGAAAGGCAGGGAGTTAAATAATTTTGAGGTATGTATTTGATTAGGAGTGTTAGTATATGAAAGAACGCAGATAAAAATTGGGGGTTTTTTCTGCATTTTACTGTTAGGATGTCACAAAAGAGCTGAGTGTAACTCAAATATAGCTTTTTTTCAGTCCATACCCAGTGGGAGTAGGTGTGAAGGAGACTATATTGCTCTCCCTTAAGTCTTTTTACTCTCTTCCAGCAGCATCTGATGCTGATGCTTCTCTGTGGCTTTATTGCCCCTGCCATTGTTATTGATGTTGAATCTATGATCCATGTTTCAATTAACAGTAGAGTAGAAAAAAGCCTTCTCCTCCTTCTGCACAGCAGGCAAAGCATGGCACAGAGTAAAGACATTGTAAAACATAAAGGCCACAAGGCAAAAGTAAACAAGAATCATCCTAATGGCTGAATGCTTATTAGTTGTTAAATATTTACTTGGTAACTGTTTATTTATATCTGCTGAATTTAAAGAGGAGGAAGAAAATTTGAGTTATGTTTGTATTCATCTGTGTTTTCTCAAATGTGTGTGTTAAAAATTAGGATCCCCAAACAGAGCAGGAAAAATGGGAACTCCAAATGTTATGATAGTGGGCAAACTTGTGTATGGGCACCAAATTACTTTATGCTTGCTTCCAGTTAAAACAACTGTCAATATTTTCATCTGAAAACCTTTGGGAGAAAATTTAAGGAAATGAGCAAGAACCTGCTGTAGAGTGATTTAAAAGTCTAATGTTTTACAGAAACAGCTTACCTACTTGCAACTAATAATTTGGTGGGTTACAGTAGGCAATGAAGAGCTGTTTCAGTCATTATTGTGAAAAATGTAGACAATCTCAGTTCTGTGTACTCCAACAGACAAATCTATGCAAGTGCGGATGCAAACTGTGAATCTGGCTTTCACTGAAAACAGAGTGTACACCACAAGGCAGATGCCAAGCAACAACATGGTAGGTACATTTCTTGATGTCCCTCTCCCCAGTATTGCCTGCTGTCTTGTTTACTTCTGTTGAGTATAGGGCACGTAGGAGGTGATGCAGATCTGAGAATATCCTTCCAACACCCACATGGATACAGGACACAGCCACACTTGGCATTACCACATCTGAGCTCTTTGTTTGGCTGTCTTGATAGATGTCACTGATTCTGACCTGCAATTAAGTGAACAGTGTGCTTGGCTGATGTTGGCTCGTTGGTGTTGCTCCATTACTCTTTCAATAACAATTATTAGTACATAGCCAGAACCACAGACTCATAGAATGGGTTGGAAGGGATCTTTACTTAAAGACCATCTAGTTCCAAAACCCCTGCCATGGGCAGGGACATCTTTTATTACACCTGATTTCTCTAAGTCTCATCCAACCTGGCATCAAACACTTCAGGGGATGGGACATCCACAGCTTCTCTGGGCAACCTGTTCTAGTGCCTCACAGTAAAGAATTTCCACCCTCACAATAAAGAACTCCCTCCTAATATCTATTCTAAACCTACCCTCTTATGTTTTGAATCCATTACAATTTGTGCTATTAACTTATTAAAAGTTGCTCTCCAGCATTCCTGTAGGCCTCTTTTGGGTACTAGAATGCTGCTGGAAGGTCTCCCAGAGCCTTCTCTTCTCCAGGCTGAGCCTGGAGAAGTAAATAATTTTGCTGTCAGCTGGTATATTTGTTAGTTGATTCTGCAATTTATAATTTGAGAACTAATCATCTTGTATTGATATGTGCAGGCTAGCAGAGTAATACTTTTATCCATGTTAGGAGCATGGGGGGTTGTCTACACAGGGTCATTCAGGAAAACTAATCCAAATCGATTTTTTAAAGTAGATTAATTAAATTAGTTTCCATCTCTTTGAATTCACTAAGTGGCCACGTTTGAGTTAGTTAAATTAGATCAAATCCTTGTTTAACCTTTCTGCTTTAGAATTGCAATGGCCTTAATTTGATTGAGTCACTTAAAAATTGAGACAAACTTAAGAGTGATTACTTATATTCCAAATCAGAGACTTAGATAAAATCTAACTAAAGAACTTTAAATCCAAATGTTTCGTCAGCTTGAATTCAAATCTGAATGTTCTGAGTGAACAAGTATCTGAAAAAGAAAGTACTGTGCAAATGATTTGTGCATTTTTTAAATTTTGAAACATGAATAGTGTCTGAAGGAATTAACATACTCTTGATATGACTGTAAGTCTTGCTTGTGTCCTCAGTATTTCATGCATGAATTTCAAGATGAAAGAGAGAGCTGATATTTGACAATGAAAGAATTAGTTTTATCTGCTGATAAAAATCATAATATTAATTCACGGTAATTTGAAACTGTGTACACAACATACCTGATGACAGAGCTATCAGAGAAGCCCAGCACTAACAGCCCAGGGTTATCCATCTGTATCTTGTGTCTGAATGTGTTCCTGTGTGTATCAGTAGGTAGGGAAGCTTTATGCGCTATATTGTTTAACCTTACGGTGCTTTTAATGTGAAAGATAATGATGTGTGCAGCGAACAGATTACACAGCGGCTGGTAATGATATGTGTGTGACAATTCCCTCATTCCTCCGTCTCTGGCCCTGGCAGTGGCCAGGAGAGCTGTCCTGACCTTGACAGGGGCTTGCAGAGTAGAAGGACTAAATATTTAGTTATGAGCACTGAGGGTGAAGTGAGGTCTCTGATGTGGACTGTTAACTAAGGTATTAGTCAGACAAACGTTGTCTCAGCCAGTCCTTTCCTGATTTATGTTGCAAGACTCAGTGGCATATTGCTTATTTATCACTGATAAACTGTTCCTGGATAAAACTTTTTAATTTTTTTTTTTGTATATATCCAGTTGCTGACTGCTGTGGGCTTTTGATAACATTGTGATTTATATTTACCTGTGTTTTTGCCTGGCAGTGGTTGAATAGCAATAAAATTTCTGCTGATTTTGGGTGGTCAGATGAAAACTTAGAGCTATAACCAATATATTAATCAATGCCATGCATCAAAATGCTCTCAGTCAAAGAAAAAATTGATACAAAAGTTATTTTATTTTGTTATCTTAGTGAATGGCATAAAATATTTCCTAGGTGTCCTTATCACAAGTAATGCATTAACATTGGCTCATCCTCCTTCATTGTCTGTTGCTAATCAATAAATTATTTTGACTTGTGGTTTGGGTTTTTTCTCCAAGGAATGCATAATCTAGAATCAAATTAATCTTTGTGGAAGAGTGAACCTGCATGTTTTCTGGATTCAATTATGTTCATTTCTTCAAATGTCTGATTTTGTTTGGCTGGAAAAGTGCTTTCTGAATTTATAGATGGTTTCAAAACATTGTTTTACCACTGCATAATGATAAAAGCAATTTAAATTTAAAGCTTATTTTTGAAGTGGAAAACCAATAGTGATGGTAAATTGTGAAGTCTGCCCAGATGAGCAGAAAGGTTGCTTGTAGAATCAAAAAATGGAAACAAGTATAGTACACAATGCAACAAGTCTGTTATTGTCCTAGAGAAACACATTATACTATCTAGAACCAAGATAACAAGAAATTTGTTGCACTGTTCAACACCTTAATGGTACACAAATCTGCAAGAATAGCATCAGCTACCCATGGCAGTAGATCTGTGTTGAAAAGAGAAAAAAACCTCTAAAGATGCTTGCTTGAAAATTACACTGTATTTTTTCAAGATAGAAACACTGAATGGCCATTTGCCACTTCCTCTCCCTTTTGAAATTCAATTCCCAAGCTACTTTGATGTGGCTGCTTTCTAAAATGTTGCCTAATAAATTAGTAGCAGTAGGGTATGAACTGATGACAAAATACGCTTAATTTGCACCGAAAAATGAACATACCAAGTGTTTTGAGATACAGTCTACATGCTAAAGGGTATTCATTCATTTTGAACTATCCATAGCTGTGAAAGTATTAGAATGCCAATAAGCGTCTTAAAAAATAATTAAAAATCAAAACAAATATTCAGTTGCTGGTTCCATGATAAAACTAGTGAACATCTTGTTAATTCACTCCTGAGTTTTTCAGTTTACATGTAGTAAGTTTATTCCTATAAAGTTTCCTTAAGGAAAATATTTGGGCTTGACATGTCTAGGTTTTTCTTGTCATAAGTTTTTGTTTGAACTATAGTTTTTTCACATCTCGATTTTATTCTTTCTGCACCTTTCATTCATCTCTCCTTCCATCTGCTATTGGTGATAGTGTTTTGTTCTGCTTTCATTAAATATTACTTCACTTTTTCTTTAATTACAAGAGGTGTTTCTATTTTGTCAAAGATAAACTTGCTGGTTCTGTTTGTGTTGGTGTTGAGAGGGACAGTACTACTTCATGTCTTCTGATTAATTTATCTCTTAGTTGCAATGCTAATCTAGTTAAGACATGATTAACTGTTATTCAGGGGACCTCATTTTTTTTTTCCTGTTCAGTCTCTTTTGACACTCAAGTGAATGCTTTCCTATTTGCTGGATATTTACCCAGAGCTCATGTTTGATGTTTTTCTACACTCTAGCAGTGGGTTTGGTTCTTCAAAAATTATTTTCAATAATTAAAAATTGAAAATTTTCACAGAAATCTAGGCACATGGAGCAGTTAATTAGGAAAGGGCTCTTGAAACTGCTAAAAGTAATCACACATGAGTTTAAGAACCATTTTTGAAGCACTTTTAGAGTCAAGTTTTCCATTAGAGTTTTCAGTTGTACAGTATATAATTGCATACCATATTGGGCCAAAGTCTTCGACCTTTTTAGTAAAATAAACTTAAGCTAGAGCCAGTCTAATACTTTAATAGTGAATCAGAACTCTGCAGTATTCAAACCATGTCTCTCGTGCCACTTAGAGCTTCTCCCCTCTATCTTCTTGTCTCATGCCATTTCTATTTAGAAGCTTTGTAACAGTCTTTGTAACATGCTGGGTAGTTCCTATCTCAGGTCACATTAAAGTTATACAACAGATTCAAATGCTCCAGGACTTCTGATTTTAGACCTTTGAACATGTTGTGTCTCTTCTTTGGGACATTGGGCTGGTCTACACCAGGCAGCTCCCCCTTCTATGTTCTTCCTGGTGGAAACTTCCCAGAGGCCTTGTTTTCTTCCTATTTGCCTAGTGTATCATTTAGCCATAAAGATATCATCCACCACAAATACTTAATGTAACCGTAGCTCCAACTGCTCAGTTTTCATAGTCTTCTGGAAGGAAATGTCAGCAAGAACACAGCAGAAATGGTCTGCTGACAGATGTAGGGTGAGTGGGTAGGGATTTTTAGTTCTTTCTTCAAAGCAATAAGACTTTGTCATTCCAGTAAGGAAAAGCAGTTCTGGAAAGACATGAACTGTCAGGTTTGCCCCCCAAGACATTATTTCTGAAGTGCATTTATTCTGTTATCCATTCTACCAGTTGATTTTGGCTACTCAAGGGATGACACCTTATCTAACATGGAATTTCTGCTTACCTGAGGAAGGAAAAAGAGGAGTGACAAGACTCTCTTCTGAATAAAGGAGAAGTAATGAAATTATGAAGAAGAGAAGAGGTTGTAAATATATTTCAAGGAACATAATTCTGTTTGAAGCCCCGGAGGAGTGCAATGAGGACAGTGCCTGTGAAAGTGAAGGCATGCTGCTAGGCATGGGCTCTCTGTATTTAGGACTGTCTCTTATGATAGAGCATGCAGAAGACCTCAGGGTGTGTTGAAGTCACCTGGAGGAAAGTGAAAGAAAGCTTTTGGATTTGACCTTGATGTAGGTAGGCTAAATCCTTTTTCCTTTAGTTCCTCATTTTGTTTCTTACAGTTGTTTGTGGCTGTGTTGCCTACTTTGGATGTGGTAAATTAATACTTTGAATAAAGATGGTTTTCAGCAAAACTATCCAAAAACAAAACTGGTTTCATAAAAAATGTAAAAGAACTTAGAGTATATTTTAATTTTCTGTAAGTAACAAACATTATTCAATTATGATTCTCTGTCAAAGTCAAGCAATTCCTGTCATTATGTGTGACCATGAACCAAGGGCTTTCAGCTTTCTTCTGCTATAATTTGAATTAATTATTCTTTCTTCTTTCTCTTAGAAAGGAGATTATATTAGATCAACTTGTTTTTTCAAGTTCTAAAGGTCCAAATAGCAGAAGAATAGGAAGAATAGGAAATGGTTGCTAGTGCTTATTGGCACGTTTTTATTTTTCATCCTGATTCAATTAAGCTTACTAATTACAGCTCTGTTTGACACTGTCAAAGGGTTAGGGGTTGCTTTACAATTTAATAACCATAGTATGATTCTAAACATCCTTCTGTTAAAAAAAAATTAAAAAGGACAAAAAAAATCATTACACTGGTATTTTTGAGGGGACTTTTAGAGGATATACTCAGCATATACTCAGAATACTTGCCATGTTGATTTGCTGTGTGGTGAGGATCTGAATGCTGAAAGCAGAGATTATATTGGGAGCATCACGCATGTGTGGTTATGACAGCTGGCAGGATCACTCAGGCACTGCGGAGAGGGCAGGAATGTCCACAGAGCTGCTGCCGATAAAGATTAGTGGGTAATATCCTAATTTCCTCCAAATGAAGGGTAAAACTAAAAGGTTATGTGAGGGTGCCTGTGCTCAGTGCAGTGAAAAATCTCACCACTGTGTTTTGCCAACTCCTATCCCCTATCAGTCAAGGCATGCAGGATGTTTCCCACTGAAGGCAGTTTAGGTGCAGGTTTTCTTAGTATTGGGATAACAGTATTTAGATAAGCTGTATTCTTAATGTGATTTTCTGCTTCCTTCTCTTCAAGCAGCAACACAGCAAGAATGGTTTTGGTACATTGTACCTTTGTCCTATGGCATGGTAAGAAGCTTGATAAGCATTGATCATACTGAAGCAAGAGGCTTCTGCTGACCTTTTACTGGGGCTGACTGAAGCTGTTGGGTGGACCTGAAGAAGCAGCTTTATGACACATTTGGCTTTGGCATTGTTTACTTCTAAACAGCTTCCCGTTTCCCTGCAATTTCCAAGTTGAACCTACTTGATATTGACAGGTAATATTTTAATGAGTAGATTGATTGGACTGGCAGAATGAATTCGCCATCAGCTTGACAACCATATAGCATTACGTTGTGTATCTGTTTACTCAGCACTGGGTGAAATGCAAGAGTCTACTGAAAATCAGATTTCCATGCTGCTTTGTCAAAGCAAATTTAATCACAGCTAGAACATGTGGCATCCATCATTTCCACTTCAGAAGGCATCAGCAGCCACACATCAGCAACAACAAGCAATGCTGCCACTGCTGTCTTTGACTCACATGGAAAATTAAATTTTAGCATAGATTTTTGATAAATGATGCAGTCTTACCCATCAAACATGATTACTTAAGTGTTCTCTATTAAAGTAATCCCCAAGAGCTTTTTATCTAGAAGCAAGGTGTTACTCCATTTGGCTTTGAGTCAGTCCTCCTGATGTGGGATAGGCCTTTGGATATTGCCTTTGCAGATTAGACAGCTGATTTCTGTTTGTTGTTCTTGGAAATCCCAGATCTGCCTGGCTACCTGCTTTTACCTGCATTTTAGTGACCAGCTCAGTTACATACTGTAGTTTTTTCTGTGTTTTTCTCTGAAAATTCACATTAATCCATCTCTTTCTACCCTCATGGATATCAGGATGGCAAATTTCATTGAAAGACATCGAAAGATAACTTAAGGAGTAAAACAATAAATAATACATGGAAAGAGGCAACCAGTTGCTTTGTTCATGCCTCAAGCATGGCAGAGAACATTTAAAGTGTCCAGATGTACATGAAGTGTTTAAAAACCTTGTAAGTATTAGTCCTGCAAATTTTTCTTTAAAAAGTTTTGAGTTTTTTAAATTTATCATAGACACTGAAACGGCACCATTTTAGAAGCTAATACTTCTTTCAGGGGGGATCTTTTTTCCCCCACTTCTGCTTCCATTTAGAACGTCCAGACATTTGTTTTGTAACACCACTGTCTATTCCTATTATTCACGTTTAATTTTAATTTGATGTGTTAATGCCTCCATAACTGAGCCCAAAGCCTTTTTCTTTCAGACTTGAAGATAACAGCACAATTTTCCTAATTCCTACTAACTGAGCTATGATTCTTTAAGATTGTCTCAGGTCTTGTACTGTCTCTTCTAATGTCCTCAAAATTAATGTCATCAAGGGAAAGGAGCTAATAGATATTCTGAAAATTATTTTTCATTTACAGCACTGCTCAAAAATACCCTGCTGGTAGAGTATTTGAGTTCAAATAATAGTGCTTCTTGTGTTTTTTTGTTTCCTCAGCATATTCAGCTGTTTGTAAGTATTGTGTACTTACAATAAAATTTCAAAATTGCTTTTCTTTATAGTTTTGCTATTAGTGTATCAAGATTTTGAATCAAATGCCTGAATATGCTATTTTGCCTCTTTGCTTAAGCTAAGTCACCTTGTTGAGGTGTTATTCTCTCCTGACTGTAGAAAGTGCAAGGGGTGAGTAGTGTTGCCTGGGAATGTTGAGCAGTAAGCAGAATTTGAGGAGCAAACAAGCACTGTCTCTCTGATAGATGCCACAACACAGATGCACTGGCAATGGCCAGTGCAGATGTGTCACACAGCTGCCACTGGGAAAGGTGTAAGGAGTGATGGGGTGGTGCTGGTTCTGTGATTAGAACTGATGCTGCACAAAAGCTGCAGAAGCAAATTGTGTATTTAAAGACCCACCCTCCAGAACATGTCCCTTACTCTGCCAGGTAGTTGCCCACCAGATGTACTCTGAATTTTGTGTTATCTGCAGGTGGATATCAGGGAGTTGTACATCACAAGTGTATCAGGGACACTTGTGTGAAGTCACAGCTGAGTACATACAAGGACTAATCAATCCCTAAGGCTACAACAGTTTTGTCCCTGTCAAACTGGTTTATTTTTGTTTTTCTTAGAAAAATATGAAGCTGTTGAAGTATAGTTTACCTTTCAACACAAAAAGGTGTTTCTTCCCAAAGGCTGGGTGGTGTTCAAGATTTATGACTTTTTCTGCTGTCTGATTTGCTGGTCTGCATGATTGATACTCCTATGCTAGCTATCAGCTCATCCCTTTCAGACCAGAGTTTCTCTCATCAATACCCAGTGCAGTTTGTAATTAATTGTCACTGGCCTTTCTGTTATCCAAGTGGATTGATAAGCATCTGCTGGGCAGCAGGTCTTGCTTGCTGACCCACTGTCTTCTGTGTAGATCTTAAAGGTACACTCAGGGTGACAAAAACTTGAAATTTTGAGACTTGAAGTCTGACACCTAAATTAGCTGTGTTGGTGTCTGATGATAAATAATGGGTGAAGTATGGACTGAGATAGCCAAGCACAGTATGGCTTTCCATCCCTTGCCGCAGCTTGTGTTCCTCCTGAGCTTGCCCAGTGTGACAATTCATTTGACTATCTGCATATGCCCAAATTGAGTGCCAGGCTGCTGCTTTGGGAAAGGCTAGTGAGGAGAAACTGTTCAGTGTATGTGTTATCTTACTTCATGCCAGCAGAGTATTTTTGCGGGATTTTCAGAACAAGGCTGTTCATGGATGCTGAAGCAACTTTTTAATGCAGTCTATGAACCTCCATCTGAGCGATAGTGCCTCCAATTTGTCTGGAATGGCAATGGACCTGTGTGATTGGGATTGCTGCATATTGGTTTCATTGAGACCAGGGATGTATGGGGTTTTTGACATGACAGAAAATATCTTTTAGTTTGTATACTTCATTCATTTCTGTTCCTGAGAACAGCCTAATTAGAGTTGTCTGGAATAAAAGGGTGAGTTGAGGCAGAAAATTCATTTTGATTGTAGCCATCCAGTCTAGCAAAAAAGTAATAGTACTGCTTTAAATTTTTGAATAATGGAATAAAACAAACAGAGTGTAGTGGAATTGTAATGATAAATAACTTTATTCTGGCTTGTTTTGAAACAAATAGCATTTTCTTATATTTTTATTGCAAAACTTCCAGACATTTTTACATTGCAGTGTCCCCAAACTATTAAATCCATGAAGCTAAAATTCATGACAGATTTATTGATATAGCTGAGGAAAAAAAAATAGAAGGTGGTATTTTAGATTTGATAACTGCTTTATGTGTAGTGCAGAAAAGAGAATAACGGGCTTAGTTGGTGTTCTGAACAAAGTAAAAATATTGGTCTTTCCTATAGTCTTTTTATTGAGTATAGAAACTTGTATCCAGTTGAACAACGTGATGTTGGCACCTTGTTTGGATATTACTCCACTTTACTGAATCAAACACTTTTCCAGGATTTTATGGAGCTTTCTGTATTCACATGGTCTCAATCATTTTAGCAGTAATGTAACAATTTCGTATGCCTCTTGCTCTGGTATGTATACATCCATCAAGTTTTAAATTGCGTGTAATCTTTTTGCAGCAGTTTAACAAGGGAGGAATAATGCACGAAACAGCAGTAAACATTTACAAGCCAATGCTTGCCTATTATCACTTGGCTAAATGCATTTTGAAGACCAAAGCATCCTGATTTGCTCCAGTGACAAACTCATAATTGTAGCAAATACAATTTAGAGCACAGAGTTCTGGAAGAAAAGATGCTGGGGAAACCTAGAGGGGTGGAGATCTGGGATTGGAAATAACTGCCTGATTGCTCATGGAAGCCTATGTTTTTAAGAAAGCAAGATACCACTTTCTCTGTCAGTTTAAGATTTCTTTGTTGTCAGCATGGGAGAAGGTGGAAAACTTCGATGAAAGCACACATCTATTGTGGAGTAGAGACCAAGATTTTAATATAAGCGGTGACCTAAGTGTAGCATGACCTGTGTTACCACCTGTCTCTAAAGAAAAAACAACCTCTCTTCAATTTTTGTTGGAGTAATTACAGACCCTTGTGCTTCAGAAGCTTGGGCTCTGGTTGTTTTCTCTCATGCAGGTGATTCCTGGCTGTAAAGGCCTTATTTCAAAGTCATTCCCACTTGTCTTGGAGTGTCTTCAGGGAATTAGAGCAAAGAGAATTAAGTTACATGACATATGTCATGAGTTGGCAGGTTAATTCAGTCAGTATTAGCTTCCAACTCGTCCTTTCCTTATGAGTGATTTAATTTGAAGAAAAGGTACTGGACTTCACTCTGTTTCCAGTAAGCCAGTGTGTGATGAGTCTGGTTACTGTACATGGTGTTCTACCTCTGCCTTAAAAGATGTCTCTGCAGTTCCCACAGAATTCCCTACCCAGAGTTTCTTCTCAGTTACAGCATATCAGACACCATCTACGCCTTTTTTTTTCCTTTTACGAAACACAACGTCACAGATGTTTCTATGAACTCCTCCATACAGGATCCCTCTACATTAGGTCACTTGAGTAGGCTCTGTGAAGCAACACCTTATCAGTAACCATCAACCTAATCAGACCTACTGTGCTGTGAATTGCCTGGAATACCCAAATCACAGAGAAGACCTCTTCCTGTTCCAGCTGCTGCGATTTCTTGGCTCATACAGCCAGTATCTGCTCTTTTCAAGGGCAGTCAGTTAAGTCAGCCTTGAGCCCTATTTTCCTACACAGCTGCTGGAAACTACAAGCATTTCCTGGGAAGGGAAGCCGTGGGATGGGAATAAATTGAACTGGACAATTTCACTCTTTTCTGTAACTGCTCTGTCTTAAGCTCAGGCAGTCCCTCTAGAGTTTCTAGACTGAAGTGAGGTTAATTTCCATCTTTGTCCTCCAAGAATGTTGACATGTTCTTGTGCATGCTTATGCAGTAGCTTGCTCTGGCAAGGTCAAGAATAGCAGAATGATTTTCTGTGAGATCCTAAATCTGAACCTGTTCATGGCAAAACAAGTTCTTCTCCAGATGAAGGTTTACTCTTGCTTTCCTCATTTGCTCTGTGAACAAAGCTTTGAGTCAGACCTTTGAGGTAGATGTACATAGATCTTTATCCTATAATAAGCTCTCTGAAGAAGACAAAAAGCTTTTGAACTCAAGGCTGATTTTATCTGAGTCAAAGCTAGAATAAGTAACTTCTTAAATCCAAAAAACCCAGAGTAGATAGATAAGATGGAATGAAAAGAAAGTGTACAGCATTTTTGTGGATTTCAAACCACTGTGTCTGTTCAAAAGGTGTTTGCTTCTAGGCAGTTTAATGGCTCTAAATAGCAGCAAATGCTGCACTGACTCCTCTGATACTGAGGAACTTTCCTTCCATCTGACTTTCTGAGGTCTGGATGTTGGCTGCTGGCTCTGGACAGTGTCTGTGTGAAGCTGCAGCATCCCCAGCCTGAGCTGTGACTTTCTCTCTGCAGATGCTGCAGTCTCTGTAAGGTAGGACCTTCTTGCTATGCTCGGTTCCTCAGAAGAAAGGTTGTCTCCCCCCGCTCCCTCTGCTTTGCTGTTGAGGAAGAGTGTGCAGGGTATGCCTGTACACCTCCAATTGCTGCCTTGCTGTGCAGTGCTAGCAATAGATAGGTTAGTGAAGTGATCTGTTGGTCTTTGAAAGGGCAAGGAGAAAGGAAATGGGAAGAGGGAGTCTGGATGAAAAACTACTTCTCAAGTCTTGCAAAAATGATTGATGCTTCAGAAGGAATCTTGCCTTCAACAAATGAATATCAAAACATATAAATCTGAAATAAATAAAATGTTGTGACTTTAGTGTTACTTTCTTTCCTGGATTTGTCTGTTGTTTTCTTCAGTCTCTCACCTCCCAGATACCCACCCCTACCTTGTGATGTCAGCATACGGTTAGTCTTTATCATTTTCATGTTATTCATGAGTATCCAGTGTTGATATTCGTCTTCCCTTTCTACCTGCTCCTCTTATTCTTTTGATGGCCAGAGAATTCTTGCTTCCCCTCTCATTTGCGGGCCACATACTCCTTGGGCACTTCCTTTACCCTGCCGTATCTGCACCTTCTCCGTTATTCTGGGGCTATGTGCTGCAGCATGCATCTCCAGGGCAGTCACTCTGGCTCCCACACTGCCTGCCATTTCATACCTCTTTGGCTGAAGGAACACTAGGGTTTTTCAAGGCTCTCTCTCCAACTGCTCCTTCCATTCCCCTGTGAGGGTAATGTTTTGGGAACCCTGTGATGACGTTCTGTTTTGTGTTGCCATTCCAAGAGCATGAGGTCATATGGATTTCTGTAGTACTTGTATCTCTGCCTGTTGGACCTGCATGAAATCTAAATCCTCGGTGAGAATTTAGGACCTGGAGTGTGACCTTCTAGTTGGGTATCATTAAATGAGGTCTGAAACTAGAGCTAATAACTTGTTATTAATAATTACAGAAGTGCAAGAGCTTTTGAGTGCGTAGTAGATTAAAAGTAATAATGTAGACTTTCCTGCCTTTGGCTGAAATAGAGTTAAATTTCTTCCCAGTAGTTGCTGCAGTGCTGTGGTTTGAATTTAGAGTGAAAATAATGTTGATAACACACCAAAGTTTTAGTTGTAGCTTACCCTGAGTCAAGGACTTTTCACAGTTTCCCACGCTCTGGCAGCACGGAGGTGCACAAGAAGCTGGGAGGAAGCATGGCCAGGAGAAGCTGACCTGACCTGGCAAAGGGTCACTCCATCCCATGGAATACCACACTCAGAACATAAACTGGGGGAGTTGGCTGGGAGTGACTGATGGTTGCTTGGGGGTGGACTGGACACCCATCAGTGGGTGGCGGGAAACTGTGCTTCTGCAGCGCTTGTTCTGCTTGGGGTTTATTACTCTCTCCTTTTATAAATCTCTCTTTTCATTCTGTTATTATAATTCTATTTGATTTTATTTCAATTATTAAACTGTTCCTATCTCAACCCACAGGTTTTGCCTTTTTTTGTGATTTTCCTCCCCATCACATGAGGGTTGTGTAGAATGTGAGTGAGTGTCTGTGGGATATTTAGTTGCCAAATGGGTTTAGCCAAGACAGTCCTTTTGGTGCCCAACCTGGGGCTCAGTGGATATAGTTAAGGACAAATCTGCCTAGAATGTGTTAGAACAAATCTGTTACAAACATTCATTATACTTAATAGTCACTGGTTGCAATGATTTCTTTGCTGTCAAATTTGATGTGGCTGTTCTGAAAGCTGCATTATGTAATCCCTTACTTGCAGTACATGGTCCCTGTTGTGTTTTTCAATACCTGTGGGAACTGGACTAAGGCTGTCACATTGTAGTTTGTAACAAACACTGGTTTATGATGTGATAGAATTGCTAGTCGTGAAACTAATCTGGTATTTGTACTTAGCATTGCAGTCATATCCGTACTCCAGGAACCTATAAATAAGTTTCTTTTACCTTTTACCTTTTCTCCTCTGAGATCCAAATCATGGCAGAGACACTTCCCTTTCTCTTCTCCTCCAGGATAATAACAATAGCTCTTCAGAATTTTTAATATCCTTGAGATGTTCAAACCAGCATGTTCCTATTGCTATATCTTCTGAATGAGTTCCAGGTCTTATTTAAGGTTAAACAACTATTTAAGAATGCCATCCAGAAACCTGTCCTGAGACTGGATCGTCAGGAGCAGCAGAGTGTGGGATAACAGGGGCAAGTACTTAATTCCAGCAATTCAAAGTGGTGTGTCCTACTCCCTTCAATAGGAACTTGAGGCAAAGGCAGCCAGGTGGTAAAGCACAGCTGATATCACTAATGGATTTTTCTCAATCCCCTTGGTGGCAGAGTGCAGGCCACAGTTTGCTTTCACTTGTGGGAGTGTCCAGTACACTGGGCATTGACATTCCCAGGGGGTGGACACACAGCCCTGCCATCGGCCATGGACTGATCCAGACTGCAGCTGGAACGGGGTAAAGCTGGGGAAAACCTGCATTACAGTGATGGCATCATCATGCGAAGTAACAGGAGAGGAAGTTTTGAGAAGGGGAGGAAAATAGTCCAAATCCCTCAGAAAGCCAGTTTTGTCCTGAAGCAGAGCAAGGTCAAGAGACTGAAGGGGAGATCCAGTTTTTAGGAATAAGTTGGAGAGATTAAAGTCATGAGGTCCCAATGGATGTGATCAACAATGATAACAATTTTATTTCAATAATTGAAGTGGTCTTATCTCAATCTACACCCCATGGAGGATGAGATGGGTGAGTCAGCAGCTGCATGGTAAATTGCTGCTTAATGAATTACTGGCTGGGGTTAAACCCTGAAAAGTCAAGAATCTGTAAAACTAGTATGGCATATAACTGTGAGCTGATTTGGGCTGTACAAGTAGCTTTTGGAAAATGAGAATGTAATACTTAAGTAAGCCTATAAAGTCAGTCCTAGGACTGTGAGATTTCTCGTTCCCGTGGCACTAAAACAGACTTCTGTAAAACTTTCCTCCACCAAAATTAGCTATTTTATTCTTGTACTAGTTAGTCATATCTTTGTATTCAACTGGAACAGTAGTACTCTGGACTTATTAGCAATTATTAGAAATAATAGGAAATAATATTTCTTAGGTGGTTATCTCAATTATAGTTGCTTATTCTAATTCTAACAGTTAGTTTTAAATACAGAGGGTTTATTTTAACAGTGTTACATTTGGAGAAAGATGGAATCCTACAATGTAGGTTTGTTTTTGTTTGTTTCTTTTTAGAAAATGGCTTTAGATTATATCAATGTGGCAATTATCTTTAATGAATCCGTAATAATTGAATGCATATGGAATGTTCTTAATATATGTTGAGTAAAGAGCAATAGTTAACCAATTATAGAACTAATTTGTCTTTAAGCTATTTTATTTTGTAATAGTTTATCTTCAAACCTGTTAATAACTTAGAGGGTATAATGTAACATTGTTTTGAAAATGATTCTTGTATTGGTTTAAAAAAAAAAAAGATTGTGAAAGTATTTGGCTGAATGTGTCCACTCCAAATGACTCCTTCATTTGTAGATACCTACACTGTAGAGCTCTGACACAGTGAATCTGAGCTCTCGATTCCCTGAACTTTCACCTGTCTAAGAGATTCTCTTAGCTCTAGATTCGCTCCACTTTCGCTTGAGTGAGAGACATGTTCTCAAGGGGGAATTAATCCACCCTGAAACGGGCAGCTGTCTAAACCATACATACTGAGTCCTGTTACAATTGGCAGGGATAGTATAGCAAAACCTTAGCCAATAAAAGCCAACACATAAAGGAGGTGAAGAGAAAGTATATTCCTTGTGGTGCAGCAATATTATTTGAACAGTAGGCCTGCCTCAAACTGGAGAGAAGAAGCAATGGAGCATGCATCCCTGTATTCTGTGTTTTGTTTTACCTGTGTGCCTGCACCTGTCAGTGGTGTGTGAATGTGTGTGCTGAGCCAAGGCTCCTTTTTATTAATTACATCCTTACATCATCTCTCCTCAGCAGTCCTTCACTGGTGTATAGAAAGGAATGAGATCAACAGATTGAGAGGAGCTTTTATTTGTCTCTCTGTCACTCTGTGAGGCTGCACATAAGATTTAGGTGTTGTCTTTCTGATATTGAGAAACCGGACAGTTGTTGAAGGAGGGCTACTGGAATGAGCAGGAGCTAGAATTTGCATCCTGTGTAACTGACGTTGACAGAACTGGGCTTTTCCAGTAGTGAAGAAATGCCTTGAAAAGCATTTACAGATATGGCGAGGTCTTCTAAGTAGTGATGGAGAGTATAACAAGCGGCAACAGCAGATGGTGTATGAGGTGGTTTAGGCTGCACATTAGAAAAAGAACTTGAGTAGGTGGATCATGTAGCACTGGGACAGGTCACCCAACATCCCCATTCTTGAAGTTTTTTCAAGACTTGGTTTGATAAAACTCCAGGTGACCTAATGGCAGAATGTTGGTGATAGTCTTGGTTTGAATGGAAGGCTAGATGGATCTCAGAGTTACAATGTTCTGTGTCACCATTTCTACAGTTTTGTGGTTTTCCTTTTACAAGATGATGTTTCTGTGATATTCCTTCTTTCTGGCTCACCCTCTGCTATGTAAAATGATTTTACTGCTTGTTTGCATCCAAATGATTGCAATTCAAAAACCATTAAGGCAAAAAGATGAGACGATATTGGCATTCTGCCTCTCCTGAAAGGTTCATGTGTTTTGCTATTAATATTGTTCATTTCTGAAAGAATCTGCAACTCAACTGAAATTTTTTTTCTGTCAGTGGTAGGAAAGGTCTCAGTCTATAAACTGCATGGGAAATTTGCAATCACAAAATTGTGATTTTAATTGTAAAGTAGTATGAGCGAATGGCAGCTCTGGACCTGCACTATTTATGTCTTTCTGTGTGTGCTTAGAAGCTGACAGGTAATTGATGTACGGACTTAAACATAGATGTTAGAAATTTATTTAATTCCTACTACCCAAGGGACTGTTGGTGTAGTAAAACACTAACAATTAAAACTTTCACATCAAGCTTTATGGATCCAACAGATCCTCTAACTGTAGCCTGAATAAAATGTCAGTAAAAAAAAACTTAGCAGTGTCCTCTTTACTGATTGAACAGTCTAGCTCAGTGTGTCATAACCATTTAAATTCCCAGGGAATATCTTCTGGATAGAAGGCAAAATATAGTACTTGACTTCAAAGTGCATCTGCAAAAGGGTTTTAAATTTGTTTCCTTTTAAACCTTGGCTGACAAAATTTTGAAGAAAAAATATTGTTTGATAAAGTTTATTTGGAAAGCAGATGCTAGCTGAGTCAGAGTTCATAGGATTAGAGTATTGTACACAGATTATATCAGGCAGCAGCTGTGACTCTGATTCATGTGCCAGGTTTGCATTAAAAAAGGATATTTCTTCTGGGACCAATCAAAAATACTAATATTTGATCACGGAATTACTAGCTGAATCTTTATTAATTGCATAGTGAGATGTTCTGTGACCTTTATTTAAGATGATTCTTCAGCGGCTAAAAATTAGCTAATCTGTTTCATTTAGAGTAGACTAACTTCAGAAATATCATTAGGAACTAAGCATCTGCTCATCAATCAAAAAACTTTTTATGGGAAGAGCTCTTAGTTGATACTTCTTAAGAAGACAAAAGAGACTTCCAGATGAAGTAAGTCCATGAAAGTAGCAAATGAAAACGAAGGATACATCTGGATTTGATGCAAAGATAAAGATAAAACTTCATTATGAAGGATATAAGTAATTGAATTGCTTTTTTTGAGTTGCTGTGGGGATACAGAGCATGTTTTCATAACCTCTGCAATCTTGAGAATAACAGGTTCAATAAAGATGGAATCTCACTGTAGGATTTTATTTACCTTATTCGCTACACTTTCTCAAGAAATCATGTAAGTGACTTCAATCTCCACTAAGTATGTTTTGCTAAAAGATAATCATAATTATTTTCAAAGAATGTCAGACCCTAGTTTAGAGAAGGCAGTGGCAATAATAATGTATAAATATTGCTGTGTGTCACTCTCTGCTGCGCAAAGCATGCTGACCTCAGTGAAGGCTCTAGCGCAAGGTAGAAGTGAGGCTAAGTCAGCATTCCTCAGTCTCAAGGTTCTTCTTCACCAGCCTACAATTTCTCAAGTTTAATGTATTTGGGACTCACTTTATCAGCTCTATTGCCTGCCCAAGTACAAATTTGGAATTTTTCCACAGCACTAATATATTTTACGGGCATAGGAAAATCTTTTTTTTTTGTTTATTTTCATGGACTCTTTCATCTTTACTGGTTTTTGAATTGAATTTCTTCCTAAAAATACTCTTTATAAATAGAAAATACTATCCTCTGTCCTAAGATGTTAAGAAATCATGGTCATTTTTGTAGGAGGCAGTTTCAAAGCTGGAAAGAAGGGAAGATTCTTACCTGTTAACTGTCAACTTGTGCATTACTTGGACTAGCAATCTGGTTGGTTGTGTTTGGCTTTTTAGAGAGTGAGCAGAAAGGGGGGTCAGAAACAGCTCAGTGAGTTTCCAAAATCCTGTGATCATCATGCTGTTAACGTAGACCTTTCATGAAGTTAGATTTGCTTTTGAAATTGGATAAAAACAAAAATTATTTGCTTGATTTTGTACAGTTATTTTATTTTTAAGCACTTTTCCAAAATTATGCATTGTTGAATGAGCCAGTTAATGGGAATATTTTAGTCCATTCTTCTAAACAAAATGCTCCTGGTACAGCAAGCTAGAGGGGTATTTCCCTATTTTGTTTCACTTGTTAGTCTTTAGACAGAAGAATTAACGCAAAGTCAGCATTTTCTTTCACCAGGAATGCATCTACCATAAAGGTGTTGCCACTGTCTGATACACTGTTGAATGCAGTGGGATTTCTTTTTCTCAGTTTTTCAATTTTTCTGCTTGAACTGCATAGAAAACTTGCCAGCAAACATACAGTAAATATAGTGATAAAAAACTTAGAAAGCTGTAAATATAAAACCAGGATTCTATGCTTCACTTTTCTGCTCCTTCCTTTTCTCACAACCATATTTTGCAATTTCAGTTAAGAACATGTTTCCAGTGCATTCATTTTCCACTTGGGGTGCGTGCTGGAAAGTTAATGAGGGTGCAGATGGAATTCAGAAGTTTCAGGGTCCAGAATCCACTTGCTTATTTTCTCCTTATTAATATACACCCTACTTGGGTTTTGATAAATGTAATTTCTCTCCGTTTTGTAGCAGCAAGGAAGGAAGGACAGGTATTTTTGACTGGTGCAGATGACATTGTTTGAAAGGATCTTGGCTGCTCCTAGCATTTCCTTGTGGTTGGAGACACCATCCAGGAGAAAAATGCAACGCTTCTGCCGAGCAGGGAACATGCAGTGTATTACACATCAATCAGTGAGAATATCTCTTTTTCTAAGCACTTCACCTTATGTCTTATGGTCTTACTTTGGAACCAAAAAACCAAACACACGAAGCCCCTCCCCTGCCATTTGCAGCCATGCTAGGAATTTGCTCAGGTAAGTAGAGTAAGCAGAAATCATCGACTGTATGTGCAGAATTATCTTTAGTGATGCAAGAGTTCTGTAGAGCAGCAGCTCTGGCCGCATACTTAGATGTGCTCAAAGGGACGCAGCCTGACTTCTGTCCCTTCTACTTTAAAAGTGGGTTTAGTTGCAAATTTAACAAGGTCTCTATGAGGCTGGAGATTTTGCTTGGCTTGGTCTTGCTTTGTTTGGATTTTTATATTATAGTACAAAACCTGCAGTTCTGTTCCAAAGAAATTTGACTGTAAACTGTATATAAAACAACAATATTTAGGACAAAAACCCAGTAGTTTATTTCCTTTTCATTGCTATTTCATCTCTGCTATTTAAATACAATGTAGTAGACTTGCTAGTGAGTCTGTGAAGAATCCGATAATCAAAGGTCTTTGAGGTATATAAATTAAATCTCTTCAGTGACTATTTATTAAGATTGTGTTTGAGCTCTCTAGGATTTACAAGAGATGCATGGTTTACTAAACAACCCTAAATTATGTTAAATGTTTGTGTTTTTCTGCTGCTATAGTTTTCAAGCTTCTAAAAGGATCCTATAAAAAGGAAATATGCATTTTAAATCCATTAAATGAATAATCTGGATGTTCCTCTGTATAAAAAGACATATATAAGCACTCAACATTATGTCCATAAATATAACTAGATCAACCCTCTTGTTCTCAGGAAGGAAGGAAATGGGTCTGTTGGTCTTGCTAGTTTTGAGTTTTCCATCAAAGAAATCAAGCTTCTGAAAGACACAGAGATTTAAAAAAAAAAAGTTTTTTAAACTTTATCACATGTCTTTTGGTTAATCCTGCCCTCTCTTCTCATCGAAAGCTCAGTACATTGCGAGCCGGACTCAAAATACATTTGCATTCCCTTCAGCCGTGTGATTGCCTGCTGAGACTTGCAAACATACCTTTTGCCACATGGTTTGCAGATTTGGTTTTGATGCATGTAGATGCTATGGAACTTGAATTGATGCACAACATGACTGTTTTTATACTTTAAAATAATTGGTATGGGTATTTTGCTGTTAAAACTGAGAGAAGAAATTAACGAGTTTTATTTGCTGTTTCAGTGCTAAGCTACTCTGGACTTTTTATGTTCTTTTTTCCTGAACTCTTCCTTATCCTACCTAATAATTAATAACTATGAAAAATAGCTCACACTTTTAGAAAGAGATGAGGTTTCTTGTTCTGATAATATATGGTAGAGGAGTTTTATTTTGCATTGTGTCTGTTGTACAGTTTGTACCTCAAGACTTCAGTAATTAAGAGAGGGAGGAGATTAGGAAATATTCTTGTGGCGAGAAGGTGCTCTGAGGTTTCCTTGGTTTTTATCAGTGAAGACATGCAAGACTGCAATTCTTTTTTCTTGTTTAATTTCCATCAGGGATCTTAACCATATTTCAATGCCAAATTAAATGCTGGTTCATTTATAATTTGGTGTATGTAAAAAATACTTCTGTTGCAGTAGAAGGTGGGTTTTTTTAGCATCCCTATCAATAGGAGAATCTGCTTTTGCAGTTTAGAAGGAAATGGTTTGGGGTATATATGTATTGTAAAAGTAAGATACAAAGACTAACTCACTGTTATCTTATGCTTGCAGGTCTGTGATTACAGCATCTACTTGCTCTGTTTTCAACAGCTTTTCATAGCAGTGTTTAATTCTGTAGGATCACTCAATTTACTTCATGTTTCTGTTCTTGAAAGACTATGAGTCTGATTTCTGTTCTGATAAGAGGGTTCATGCAGAACTCAAGGCTTCTAACATCCAAAGACTTCAAAGTTCTAATAGCACCTCCTTCCTGTGAGATTTAATGAAGTTTGCAAAGTAAGGGCCCTTCACTTTTCAAATATAATGAATTGTACGGTGAGTTAGGACTATGTAAGAGTAAATTCTCCTACGTGTGATAGCTTGAGTAACTGTGGGTAGAGCTGGAAGAAGAGCGATGGGATGCTCACACTCATAAAATCCTCCTTGCTTAAGACCATTTATTACACAGTGCCAAAATAACAATTAAAGACGCGCTTTGTTGATACTGGTCCTAGTCACGATGGCAGGAGCACACCATTTCTCTGTTCTGCTGTCTCCTGTGCACACCACGTTAGTGCAAGGATGCTTTGCAGTGTTCCTGGCAACCTGTGAAGCTTACTGAGTGCATGCTAATGATAAGGATATCTTATCCAGGGTATGCTTAGGCTGATGGAATCACATGCATTTCCAATTATGTTTTTCAAAAGAGAAGAATCCAGCCTCGCTGATGACCCTTTCTTCTCCTGCACTGTCAGAAATGAGAATGTTTCTACAAATGATGAAACATCTCTATTTAGTGTGGACATCACTGAACTCCAGCAATGCACATTATAATGTATGATTGAGGAAATGGTTTGGGATATTTTAAATGTGATAATCTAGCAGCTTCTTTAAAGAATACTTTATTCACTGATGTTCTCCACTGTGACAATGAAAAGTGAGTAAAAGCAGTTTTAAAGACTTCAGATTTATTTACCTCCTGTTGTCATGAAGAGATTCAAAGCCTGGCAGGTATCTGTCTTTAAAATCCATAGTATAAATGTCACATGAGATTATATTTTCAACTAAAACAAAAGTCTGAAAAAATGACATGTTGGACAGAAAACAAATAGAACAATATTTTCTGTTTATGGGGTAATTTAATTCAAACTGGAAAACTATACTTCCTTAATATTTTTGTTCTCTTTTGTGAAACTGTAGGCAGCTGTTTATCCTAAATGCAAACTCAAATAGCTGCCAACGCTTTTAGAGAAATGAATGGTACATAAGCATTTTATCTTAAGATTTCTTTTTCTTTCCTCAAAGTTTGTGTCTCTTTGGGTGAGTTACCCAGAATAAATAAATATGGTGATGGGTATTATAGTACCAGTAGTTAAAAACAATGTTAAAAAATTCCAGTGCAAAGCAAAGTGACTATAGATAGCAGCAATACAGGTCAGGCAGTAAAGGGTGAGATTTTCTTATCTGACAGCTAGAACCATGTGTGCTATGAAATTCTTCTGGCCATTCTGTCCCCTGTCTGCTTAATCTTCTCCCTCTCAGTAATGTAGGTGTGCAGGTCTTCTCCCTTGCAGTAATGCCTCTGAAAACTGGTTGTAGCCCAAATACTGATTATTTCTACCTTTTGTTACTTTCTTCAGTTCTAGCAGAACTAATTTCCCATCTTCCTTTGCATAAGGAACAGGCTTCTCTGTGAGTCTTTTGATTTTGGTAGTCTTTTTCCTGGTGTGGAAAAGATGTGAGATTCCTTACTTACACCTTTTTCTTTTCCTGTGCTGTCAGAAATGAGACTGCTTCTATAAATGATTAATTATATCCATTTACTAAATCTGTGTCATAATTTCCTGTAAAAACATATGGGAAGATATCTCTGTCTCTATTCTTCATCATTATGTCTACAGAAACTGAGGAGGGCTAAAGAAGCTTTTGAAAATGTGCCCCGAATTGCCAGTTTGCAAAGTTACTTTATGCCTGTGAACAGAGAACAGTGCTTGTGTTTCTTGTCCATTCATAGTGTTTTATGACTTGTAGTTACAGTCTTATGTCAGAGAAGTGCATTGGCAGATGAACTCTTAAAATGCAGTGGCAAACTCAAAAATCACCAAGCTTTTACTCTCTTTTTCCAGTTTGTGTTTGGGGTGCTTGTGTTATGGAAGGAGTTAGATTCACAAGTGATTTGGGCATGGTGTGCCATACCCAACACCCCTCTAGATCTTTCCTGGAGGACTCCAGCATGATGAAAAACTAATCTGCAAGAAAAATTGTGAGTATTAAAAACAAATGAGTAACTGCTGTGCTCCCGCTATTTCTCACTTGTGACCCTTGTCTAGCCTCCTAAACAAAAGAATCTAGCAATTCGTCTCACAAAGTATTCTTGACATCTCCAAAATGAGCTTCTTCCCCCATCTTTTTTTTCTTCTTACTTAGATTTAAGCTGTTGCATAATTAAAATCTCTTTGACATCCTGCTTACAGCCATATCCTGTTGCAGGATTTGTATCCATCTGGCTCACAGCTGATGGATCTTTATACAAACCCACTCTCCTCACATCAGACAACACTTGAGAACCCATGACCTTAAATATCACCACAGCTATATATTTTTAATGCCCTACCAAGAGTAATAATAGAATATCCTGACTTGAAAGTGACCCACAAGAATAATCCAATCCTAAGAATTACACCATATGCCCCGAGGGCATTGTCCAGACACTTCTTGAACTCTGTCAGGTTTAGTGTCATGACCACTTCCCTGGAGAGCCTGTTTCAGTGCCCAGCCATGCTCTGGATGAAGAAACTTTTCCTAATATCCAACCTAAACCTCTCCTGACAGAGCTTCATGCCATTCCCTTGGGTCCTTTCACTGGTCACCAGAGAGATCACTGCCAGCTCCTCCAGTTCTCCCCATGAGGGAGCTGCAGACCACTGTGAGGTCTTCCCTCAAGACTACTCTTCTCTAGGCTGAATAGGGTAAGTCACCTCAAGCACACCATATCGTGTCTCCTCCAAGCCCTTCACCATCTTCGTATCCCTCCTTTGGATGCTTTCTAATAGCTTTATATTTTCTGTTGTTGTGCACATAGACTTGAGGGTGAGGCCACACCAGCACAGAGCAGAGCAGTCTCCACTCTCCAGCCTCTCATTCCTCAATCTGTACCTACATCCAGGGTTTCCCTGTTGCAAGTGCAGAATCTGACACGTGTTACCAGTAGAATTTTGAAGGTTTTGATAGCAGGTCAGCTTACAGGCCTGGTGGCTGCAGTGGGGTACACCTGTCTGAAAGGAGAAAAGGATCTCTGCTTAGGAGTTAACATGGCTTTGTTGAGAGAGCTGTAAACTAGTTTTGAAGGGGGAAGGGGATAAGCCTGGCTCACTAGGGATAAGCCTAGGGGCAGCACACTGCTTTTAGGACAGTAGCAGAGGTAGGAAATGGTGTCTTTAATGGTAATGAAACTGTAGCAAAAGGAGAGAGGAAAAGTATTATTTTGATAGAATGCCGCCTGACAAAAATAGTCGAAAGGCACTTGCAGTTGGCTCTATTATGCAGTCTTTATACAGAGTTTTTGATATGGATTTCTGAGAAGAAAGACCTGAGTGTCTCTGCACTCCCATGCACAATGCTGCCTCCCAAAATAGGTCCACCCCACTCCACTTCTGCTCCTTCCATGCTTATGCAGAAATGGGAAATTCAACAGTGGGCAGATTCAGGAATTCACGGACCGTGGGAGCACCTTGGGGAGCCCTGGTGGAGGGCATGGCTCCACAAAGCCATGAGGTCACAGAGCGCCTCTGACTTGTTCTGTGCCAGCTGTGGGCAGTGCTGCAGCAGCAGCAAGAGCATGCTGCGAGCATGGGGTGTCATGGTCCTCACCCAGTGCCTTCTCCTCCTTCTGGTGGTCCTGCAAACCCGGGACACCCAGGCTGCTCCAGTATGAGGGCAGGGAGCAGGTAGGCAGGCAGACACCTGCACCCAGCCCCCAGCTGGCAGCAGCAGGGCCAGGGCTAAGGCTGGGTGAGCCAGAAAGACTCCACAGTGCAGCATGGGGCAAACACACCATGAGGAGGTGTGGGGGGGCTGCAGCTACTTTGGGGGTGATGGGGGGGTTCCTAACAAGCAGAGAGGTGGGGAGTGACAGTGTGGGGCCGGAAACTTGGCAGTGGGTTCTCTACCACTTGGTGGTGGTTAGCCAGCCTCTGGTGTGTGCCCTTGTCGCTACATGACCTCCGTACACATTCTGTATTCAGGTTTCACAATGGAGAGAACGTGTAATAGGTACGTCTCATGGGTGTTTGGTTGTAGATGTAGCCAGAGAAAGGGCTTTTCCAGCTCCTCAGGTGGATTCTGTGCTGGTTTCCAGCTTGTATCCCATGGGTGAGTATCTGTGAGTCTCCACTGACTTCACAGAGCAAGCTTTCCTTGTCCACATTATTTGTGTTAAATGTAACTTCATAATTTCTGTTAATGTCCTCATATAAAGCTAAAACAGGGAATGATTCCCAGCAGACACTTGAAGTTACAAAGGTCCTGAAAGGCTTGAAGGAAACTGAAAAAGGTTAGCATAACTGACTCTGTTAACTGTTAGGACCTGGAGAGCTGAGCTTTTAACTTCCCATAGCCTGTGTAGCAGGAAGGGATTGGTCAGAACCTCACTGCAAGGATACTTGATTTTATGCCTTGCCTGGGCTGCAGAGCCACAAAGATGGTCCAACACAGTGTCTGCTACCAGCTGAGCTCCTAGATGAGTCTTAGGGGCAGCTGCTGCTGCAGTTGTACAATTACTGGTCAGAGTTGCTTTGTGCAGATGTGAATATCCCGATGTCAGGAACAGGTTTGTGCTGATTTTGTGTTCAGCTCATGCGCAGCCCAGCTTCAAGGCAAGAGTGACAACCCATGAGAGATTCTGCAGGCACTTCTGCTTGTGGTGGATTTTCAACCAGCAGACTGGAAGCTGTGGTGGGATGAGTGTGACTGTTGGTGGTGCTTCTGGAGTATGTGAGGGATGTACAGATGAGCTAACTGCTCTTGAGCCAGGAGAGGGAGAGCACCCTGCCAGGCACTGGAGGAGAGAGGGCCCTTGGCTGGTGGAAAGGAGGTGCAGACAGTTTTGGTTTGCAGGAACCAGCAGGCTTTGTCAGGGCTGCCAACAGTGTTGAGAAAGAAACAGGAGCAGCTCTCTGAGGATAACTGTTGTCTCTAGCATGTGGCGGTTACTGCCACCAGTGTGCCACAGAGATGTGTTGTACTCATGTCTAGATAGGAGGAGAGATGGCTCACCTCCCTCCACACCACACGCAGTTCCCAAGAATTTCAGAACTTTGTTTTTTTTGGGAATGAGTCCACTTGTGAAATTATTTGTAGCTCAGAGCACAATAATGTGTGCTGTTTTCTCTTCTCCTGCAGGGCAAGATGTTGAAGAAGAGGCCAAGACTCAGGATCATGAATTCCTGAATATGTACTATCTTCTAGGGATTACAATAGTCTTGTGTGTGCTGCTGCTTTGGATATGTGTATGGTGCATAGGCATGTCATGGCTGAGGGAGAAAGACATGTGAGTTGGCTTTTTGCTGCAGTTGCTTACTGCTGGCTTGACAAAGCAACTGCTGGCAGTACTCTGCTGTGATTTCCCCAGTACAGTCCTTTTAACTGTCCTCTTAATTAATATCAATGAGTAGTCATTTCTGAAATGCATTTGCACAGGGTGCCCCAGAGACATGGAGCAGCACTGGGACAAGCTGATAGTGACTGACTGAAAATGCAATGATCAAACTAGAGGTAGAGGTGAAGCAGAGTCAGAAGGACCAGGATGCAGATCTCCCAACTCCACCCACTTGTTTCAGCTGCTCTCTGGCTGATGGTGCCTCTTCACAGGACAACTGGCTGTCTGTGGATTCACTTCACCCCACGTCATCCCAGTGTCCCTGTTACCAGTACCAACAGGGATATTGTGCCTCAGAAGACTGTCATTTTTTCAATTAATAATACATTTAGGGTTTTGGTGGGGTTTGTTTGTTTGTTTGTTTTTTTGTTTGTTTTTTGCCAAAAGGAGTGAGTTCTTGCCTGTTTTGGCTGTTTCTGTTTGGGTAAAATGCATGGAGCTGGCACTAGGGCTCTATCTGTCAGAGAGGCTGTCAGAAACCTGCACTGCAGTGTGGGACACCTTTGTATCAGCATCAGCCTATTTTCCTCAATGGGGCTGTCATCAAAGGCTTTCCTCCACCAGAATGGGGACTTGCTGGTGAGACATGAGGTGGAAAGGCTTGTCCATGAGCTTACTTGAGATGTTGCCCTTAATCAGGATTGCCTGGGAAGAGAGGGAAGGAGGTGCTGGGAAGGATGGGCACCCAAGGCACATCAAGGAGGGCTGATGGGGTGATAGAGCCTGTAGATGCAGCAGTGTCCCCCACCCCACAGCTCAGAGATGAGAAATGAGTGGAAAATTGGAGCAGAGCTGGGTGGGAGAGTGAAAGCAATGTGCTATTAATCACAAGGGTTGCATTAAAAATGAAGCAGAGTTAAAAGAAATAACAATAAATAGAAATAATAATAATAATAGTAATAACAGATGTAAAAAGAAAGAGTTTAAGCATTGCAGACTCTCAACAAAGGGGCTGATCACCCTTGGAATACATCTAAAGTCACACTGAGTACAGCAGATCCCATCCAGGCTGGTGTGGAGTCTGGCTTGCAAGATTCTTTTCAGAGCATGTCAGATGACACAAAGTACAGATCACAACGCCAGTTTTATGGCACCTCTGCCGTGCAACTATGTCTGAAGGGTATTGCAGCCAGGCAGAAAAGGCTTTAGACATTGTCCTAGGCTACCTCGCAGGGCATTACAAACATCTCTTCCCAGCAGCCCTGTGCAGAGCCCCCCCTGTCACCCAGTCAGCCCAGCTGCTGAACCTGACTGTGCATTCCCATTCTGTGCA
Source organism: Donacobius atricapilla (assembly GCA_013397315.1). Taxonomy (NCBI): domain Eukaryota; kingdom Metazoa; phylum Chordata; class Aves; order Passeriformes; family Mimidae; genus Donacobius; species Donacobius atricapilla. Next base: position 701,372 of record WBMY01012864.1, read on the forward strand.
CCCCCAATGCCTGCTTTTGCCCATTCAGATGTCAGCAGCCAACTCTGAAATTCTTAGCACAGGGAAAGTGTTCTAGAAGATGCCAGAACAGTTCTCTGAGGATGGCTATTGTCTCTGGTGTGTGTAGGTTATTGCCAGCAGCAAGCCAGAGAGATGTTCATAGAGTTATCTCCCACCACACTAAGTTCCTAGGAATTCTGGAACTTTGCCCTTTTGAGAATAAGGCCTTTTGAACTACAGTCAGCAGGGGATGGGAATTACAGCTCTCGACCCTCTGTACAAAAAACAGACTCATAAAATCAGAATCACAGAATCTCTTGAACTGGAAGAGAGCCACAAAGATCATCAAGTCCAGCTCCTAACCCTGCACGGGATACCCCAAGAGTCACGCCTTGTGCCTAAGAGCATTATCCAAATGCTTCTTGAACTCTGTCAGGCTGGTGCTTCCAGGGAAGCTGCATTTGCTGTTCAGTAACGCAATATACACAGCAAGACTGACGCAGGTGGGAGCTGCCATGCTCGTGTGTGTTTTTTCAGAGGGTCTCTGTCATCCGCACCAGCTTGTGCATGTAGGTCTAAAATGTCCCACACATTGTAGAAATATGGACACAATTTTTTTTCTACCACCCAGGCACAAAAAATCTCCAGGAGGAAGAATAGGACAGATCTGAGGGAAGAGAGCCCTTTTTTGTAATGTATCAGTATTATTCCTGTCACCAGGCTAATACTTTGAAGGCAGTTGTGCTGAAAAGCCATTCAGATGCTGTGAGTAGCTGAGCAATGGTGTAATTTAATCCTGGGCAAACAGCAAAGGGTAAATTTCTCAGTGAGGCTCTGCACTCTGTAAGTTTGGATGCGTTCAGGAGTTAGTCTCAGGTTGGGCTATGTTTTTTTTTTTTCTTTTTTAGCTATCATGCATTTATAAAAAGCTATTTATGGAAATACAGGACTTTCATGAATAAATGAGATAGCATATTCCTTTCTTCATTTTGTGAATTACAGTATCAACATTTTAGAGCCTGCTCATGAATTAATAATTACTTTAATCAATAAAAATAATTACAGTGCTAAGAACATTTTAACAATGAATGCTTTCAATGCCATTTTCACTCCTTTTTAATTAAAGCATGACAACTCATATTTACCATTTTCATCATGATCTCTCTAAATGGTGAAATTTGTCATCTTTGACTTGGGCTCTAATTATAATTCTTTTAGATGGTTCCGATTTCTCCTCATCATTCAATTATGCTTGCTCCAATTTTAAACTGACAAAATTTTCCTCTCTAAATCTCTTTCATGCTGTAAGAATATCTTTGACTTTGTAATACCCATTTTAAATATTCTATGCTAGCCAAAATAAATGCAAATTAAATATATGAAATAGAAAAACAAATATAAACCGCTGAATATAAATAAATACAGCAGAAGACCAATTATTTTCAGTTTAAATGCATCTATCTTACTTCAGTATAGCATGAAATATTAATATAAATTTGCTGCAAATACAGAAATTGTAATAAGGCTATAATAAGCTTGCAAAAGCAGTGTGCAAACTTAATTTTTGTACCTGTGACACAGCCTCCAATTAAATGATTTCCTATTATTTTTTCATGTGGAATCCCTTCCTTGCTTTTTCACTAGATAGCATGGCATTCCCTTAAATATAATAACATGCTATGATAGTCTTCTTCAGCCTATTCTCCATAATTACTTCAGTATATTTTTATAATCTTGGCCATGTGAGAAAAATTTTCTTTTCCTACAGTAAGATTTGTTTGCCTCACAAATTTGTGAGTTCTGTTGGCGCCTCAGTGCTGTTTTGCGTGGTGTGAGCTAAGGGAATGAGCCACTGAGAAACTTCAGGGGAAGTTACTATGCTTGAGTTGATCACAATTAGGCAAGTAGGACTTAGGTTTTTAAGTTCTTTGCTTTGTAAAATACCATGTAATGCTAAGAAATCTTATGAGCACTCTAAATAGCTTTTTACTTATTTCAAACTCAACCTTCAGGTGCTTCAGAAATCGACTTAGCCTGGGGGCTTCCTCATGTGAATTCATACCACCTGAAAAACGTGTAATTGTGATAGGCGGATCAGTGCAATGTCTCTTTGTACTTCCCACAATGGTTTCTTTTTCACCTTGCTATTATTATTTCTGTTATTATATGCCTTTGGTACAAAACATCTGCAACAACCTTATTGCCAGCGCATTAGGTTTTCTTGCAAACGGTGTAGTAAAGAGGTATATTTGGGCACGTATCAATGTGGTCCAGTTACTGTGCCTGTCAGGTGGTCTTACCTATCCTCAAGATGTTTTCAGTTGACATTTATGGTTTTCAATCACTGCATAACGTCTGCCTAAAAAGCCAAATACCTCCTCCTGTGCCTGTCAGAAACTGTCACGTACAGCTAGACTGCTGCTTCAGGAATTGGCTGGGCATCAGTCTGCAAACAGATCCCACCATTTGAATCCAACCTCCATGAACTACTCTGATGGGACAATTAAAGACCAAATTGTAGTTTGTGTGCATGGAGGGGAGTAAGTTAAATTGGCAGATGAAACCAGATTCCTGCTGTTATATCTCTGGAGTGCTTGACTTAAAGTCATCACAAGGTTGTTTCAACACAGTTTTGTTCCCGCACTTTGCAGTAGTTTTAGAAGATCCATTAAGAAGAAAGCAGCGAATAATTCAGTACAGAAATAGATCATCAGAAGGATTAAAAAATTTGAGATGCTCAGTTCAGAGCTTTGCTGCTAAACCTAATTTAGCAGTCAGCAGCTGCTTTCTCTGAATGACTTTTTCAATAGCTTCATACAAACTGGCTTACCATGCTGGAAATCCTGGGGTTGATTCCAGCTCTGGAACAAAGTGTGTTTCTGGGTGCTCATGTCCCTGCTGCCTTTTACCAAGCACTGCTGACCTGTCCTGCTTTGTGTTTGATTTCTGCCCAAGTCCTTTTTCAGACTTTTTCCTTGCTTCTTCCAGTTTCTTCTCCATGGAGGCTCTTCAGGCTCTGTCTAGGCATTCCTGTCTGTTCCTGGGTGTTGCACTGTTTGCACATTGGCTTACACTGTGGTATTTAGTACCAATATAGTAGTTAAAAAAAGGAATAAAAGTATAAAACTCGATAATGGTTACATTCTTTTTTTTTATTCGGAAGGCAATGCCCCAGTACAAAATATGTATGTAAGTGCTGCTTTACTTGTAATTGAGATTAGTTGGTGTATGAGATTCATGTTGGCTTTTTGCACACAGCAGATTTAATTTGTGGTATATTAATTGCATTTATTGTGTTAGCATCTTAGTGCATTTTAATAACAAAAATTATTTTTAGAAATTTTTCACTTTATGTGGGTCACAGAATTGAGGAAGTGTAATTTTTAAGATATTTACATAGTCTGTTTTTTGGAATACGGACAGCTTTGGACTGGATTGTCACTTATGGAAACAACTAAGAGACAATCACAATCACTGATTTTTACATTTTCTTTTTTTCTGTGGCAGAGAATATGTTTTTGTGAAATCCAAAGCAGAAGTTGCCTATATGCAGTTGCTATTTCAGTATGAACAGTAATTGCTTTAATGAGGTAGAGAGGAGCTCAGATACCTATTTTCCTGGCACGTGTTCTGCAAGATACTAAACACTTGAAATATACCCAAATCCAATGTCAAAATGCTTTTTCTGTGTTATTTCTTGAACCCAGACTATTAATATATGTCCAAAAAGTAAGCTGAGCAAATATTTGCGTTTAGTGGATTTATCATTTGCTATTGGCAGCTACCTCAAATTATTTCAAGACATCCGAGAATACTTTGCAATGACATGATACAGCTTTTCCTTTAAAAAAAGGCATAAAAATAATTACTCTGTAAGATGTGAAATTTATGGGGTTGTATGAATGGTTGCATAATGTGCGCATTGTGAAAGCTGTGCATTTCATGTTAAATACAAGAATGACTGTGCAGTGGGAGGGAATATTTAAGAAATGATGAGAACTATAAAGGGCCATCTGCTTCATGCTCCATTTTTATTTGCTGGATTGACCCACTGCAATATTTAAATAGATAATGAATTGCTTTTTCATCCACTCATTAGATTTTTTGGGCATGAACCTACCTTATCATGAAAAAGGTTTTCTTTCTGTGCAGGGAGAGGATAGTTGTTTGGGAAGAGGAAAAGACGAAAGATAATATGACAAATGGCATTAGCTACACCTTTCCTGTTAACCTTGAATTCCAGTTTTTCCTGTACTTGCTTTCAACAATGGACCTAATGCTGCTATGGAGTTAGAAAGGAGGGATGAAGAGTGGGGTTCTATCACTGTCCTCCCTCCTGTTCTTTTGGTCAATCCCCTGCCCTGAGAGTAGGAGAGTGAGGGAGGAGAGTGGGGAAGGTGTACTGTGGTCTGCTTGCTCTGGCTGCTTGCATGGACCTTCTGGGTTCTTGGTGCCTAAGTCTTCATTTCAACAGAAGCATGGAATTGTGGAATCATTTGGGTTGGGCCTTCAAAGTTCATCTAGTTCAACCCCTCCTGCCATGTTCTGGGACATCTTCCAGTAGAGCAGGTTGCTCAATGCCCTATCCAACCTGATTTTGAACACTTTGAATAGCTCCTAGGCTGCTCTGACCCCTCTCTTTGCTGAGAGTTGATAGGCTCAGTAGCATGAAGCTTGTGCAAAACACTTTTTCATTTCCTTCTTTTTCTCTTCTTTTGTACCAAACAGGGGCAATGGAGAAGGAGTCAGTGTGTGTTTTCCAGCGTGCACTGAGACTGGACCTCAATTTTGTGCTTTGCTGTAACAACAGTATTTGATTCTCACAGTTCTGTAAATATGCATTACTCCTCTGCCTAACCAAATAAGCAGTGTTCTTTTGTTTTGTGAAAGCTTTCCAGGGAGTGTTTTTTTTAATGAATAAGCATTTCAAGGTAGTAGGGAAAGCCCTTTCAGTGAAGGGTGAGTCCTGGGTATGTTTGCATTTTTTTAAAAAAGGGGAAGTAGTGTTGAGTGTTCTGGTGTTATTTTTAAGATGTGAGGGTGGCTGAAGAATAATTTACCATAATATTAATTGAAGATAATAAACTGCATAGAAGGATTTACCTAAATAGGCCCAATAAAGCATTTTAATCTTTCTAGTGTGATTATGGTTATATTGCAGAAACACAAAGCAAATTACAGCCCAAGCCTTAGAATCTGATGTTTGCAACAGAATTATGTTGCAGAAAGACATTTGAATACATTGTTAGAGAAGAAAGGCATCTGGTTTGGATGACCCACCAACCCTGGAGTAAATGCAGTTGATCGGTCCAGAGCTTATGTTTTCATAAAAATTCCTGTTATCTCAGAGTCTCATTTCTGAGTGGAAACAGCCCATTAAGATCTCATTGCTAGGCTGAATGCATGGCTCAGATTACTGTTTCTCCCATGTGCACCACATTTGTTTACACTGAATTTCACTTGCCATTTTATTGACTAATCACTCGATTTCATGAGGTTTTTCTTCTGCAGTTCTCTTTCCTCACAGCATAAATTGCAGGCTCCACAGTGCTTCTGCCTAGAGGCACACTGTTTCCTATTGTGCAATTCAGTTGAACTGTCTTACCATTCTGCTTTAGCACCTATTTGTGAAATAGGGACTTATCCTTCAATTCCTCCTTCTGAGTTTAGTTTTGCAGGAACTCAAGCTCTTCCTCTTTCCCTCTCCTTGTTTTTGGAGGAAAGGATATTTAAAAATTCATGGGCTGAAATGCTTCTTCCTAGATTTCTTGCTCTGTGTGAGAACATCTCTCTTTCATAATGGGCAGTTTTGGTGTTTGTTTTGTTTAGGAAAATTACTTTCCCAAAAATGTCTTTTGTCCAGTGTAAACAAATTGGCACTCTCATGCCTTGCTGTTCACCTTGTCAGCTCTGTCCAGGTTAGTCTGCTGGCCATCTGTTAGGAAGAGAAAAAAGTGAAGTATGAGTTCTCCTTGGACTCTGAGAACATCAGTAGGAACATTTCATAGCCTATGACTGCAGGGAAATCATCAGAGAAGGTTGGTCTCCTGCCTGCACCTTCAGTTCTGCAGTCAAGAAACTGCAGAGCATAGAGTGGGAACCAATGAAGCTTCTTGGCAATAAATCATCAGTATCCAAAGAGTTTGTCCATGGGATGAGAATTTTCAATACAGACATCCTTGAAAGTTCCAGAGATTGCTGTATACCCACCCCATTGCATTAGAAAGGCACAGTCAAAGTGAGCTTATACATGACCAGTTGTACATTGCTGCTCCTACAGTCAGAGGTCAAGCAGTGCAACTCAAATAAATCCTAGTGAGTAGTGTGGAGTTAAAGATAGGAATGTGAGCTCACTTCCTTAACTGCAAGACAGCTCCACAGAGCTTCATTGTTCAGCAGATGGCTGTGGCTGATTGCTAAGATTTGTTTCTCAGGTACTGGCTTCACTTGCACTGATTACATACCTCCATACTATTTCTGCAGGTCATTTCTTGAAGTCAGATACTTATTTTTATTATTTTTACCCTTTCAAGCCCCTATGACCTTAATGAAAACACAAACACTAAAAATTGGCTTAAAAATATGAAAAAATGTTGATGCAGTTTAAAGATATTTGCAAGCCTGTGCATATTAGGTGATATTTTCTCTGAGTAGTTATGACTTGTGTTGTCAGTCAAAGAAACTCAGAAGTATTTAATACTGGATTGCAGTAGAGAAGATGACTGGTGAAAGGGATGTTGTGAACTTTCAAAAAAGATCAGAACGTGTTGGTTGCCATCTGGTACAATTGCTGCAAACAATAACATTTAAAAATACTTCTAACTGAAAGTTAAGTGAATTGGCTTTGATCTACCTGGCTGTAAAATTATTCATCAATGTAGAATAATTATGAAGCACTTTTTCATGCAGTAACTTTCCCAATTGCAATGAGTTCATGGACTTCATTAATACTAGTCATAAAAACATAAGAAACACTTTGGTTATTAGTTAGGGAAATGTCAATTAAAAGTGAGAATTTATAATTTTCACAGTATGACACATGTTCTCTGAAAGATTTAGAGTTAACAAGCAAGTATATTTTGTTTAATTTTCATGGTTAATAAGAAAAGAAATCACTCTGCCATTGAGATCCTCTCATTAAAATTTGATAGCATTTTGCAGAAGTGGTGAAGCTCTCCAAATATGCAATATTTCTAAAGATAGCATGTGGCTGGCTACCTGTGATTACCTGTATTCCAGAAACGAAAGGAAATACTCTGTATTCCATAGTAATTGTGTAGGGGATGGCTCCCCTTGGCAGCTACTATCGAGATTTCTAATTTTAGACTGTAAAATCAAAGTTAAACTTCCACTCATGGAGGAAATATATATGTCTCATATAGGAAATGTCCAAGGCCAGGCTGGATGGGGCTCTGAGCAACCTGCAGTTGTGCAAGGTGTCCCTGACCATGACAGGGAGGTTGGAACATGATGATCTTTAAAATTCCGTCCAAACCAAACTATTCTCTGATTCTGTGATGATTCTGTGTTGCATGATGGTGGCTGATCTGGGGAGTCTCCCTTCTTTTCTCTTTCTAACAGCTGGCAACAAATTCAGAGCCTCTAGGCTTTAGATTATGAGGCCAGAAATATGTTGAGCACACTGGAGAGCCGAAGTCACGTCAATAATTTAAAGTGCCTTACAAATTTTTCAATCTTATGAATTAGTAAATAAAACATAATAAAGTCTTTAGATGTGAAATAAATGAAAATTAAATACAAAGTCTAGTTTGCTTTCCTAATTTTAATTTTTTATTGTGTGCTTCAACATTATTCTATTAAATCTTAACCCTGATTTGCTGAGACTGACATTTTTTCAGTCTCTGAATTATAGTAGATTGCACAGTATTGAACTGAGATTTTAATGGAAAGGAGAAATTAGGAAAATGCATAATATGCATCAAAAATAGTTTGCTCTGGAGCATTTAGGATACTATTTTAAATTTGCTTTTTGGTGCATTATCTCTTCTTTCCATATATTTCTACATTAATGCAAGAAGGATTTTTTTCTGGGAAGCAGAAGTATTGTCAATTCAGATTGTGAGTGCTGTGTACTTTTAGTACTGTGATTTTCAGGCTTTTCTCCACATACTAGTGGGAACACTGGCAAAGGTCTTTTAGTGGTCTTTTAGAATTTGGGGAAAAGATACGTTTTGGATTTCCCTGAAAGTTGGAACCAAATAACAATGAAAATGTTTGGGCTGGGTTTTTGCCAGCTGATGGCTTGTCAGACTCCAGCTGTCTCAGAGTATGCAGCAGGAGGGCACTGTGAGGCCATTTCTGAGTCCGTACCCCTTCTCTCCCCGCAGCCTTAGAGGATTTTGAGACTGTCCAACTCTGGGCTGACATAAGAGATATAAAACGTTCCTCCCAATGGTTCTGATGCCCTTCTCGTGCTGGCCCTGGACCATCTCTCCACCTTTTGTCCTGTTTCTAAGGCACCTAGTTTTGATGATTAAGTCATTGTAGCAGTCTCTCATCTTTTTCAGAGGGAGGCATTCCTGGGGTATGCATCAAATTCCTAGAGGCAGATGGTTTTACCAGGTATGGGTTCACTTTGCTTGAGGATAGTTTACTGTTGGAACTGCTCTCAGACAGTGTTGTGGACAAAAAGGCACATGGTTCATCTTCCTCTTCCATGCAGCTCCCTGACACTGCCTGAGCAGACTGGGCCCTCTCCAGTATGGCCACTTGTCTGCCTGTTGTCTGCCATGGCATTCACGTGCCTACTCAGTTCCTGGCTATAAAGCCGTGTTCTTGTTTATTGAAGCAGAGCCATTTCAAGTGCTTTGGAAATCCCCCCAAAACTCATTTTGCTTCATCCAGTCTGGGCAGGATGGGATGAACAAAAAAGAAAATGGAGCTCCTGGTGGGACAGAGAATCAGATGCTGGCCCTCCTTTTGCAGTGTTGATAAGACTGCCAGCATCTCTGAGGTTAGGTGGGATTCGTGGTAATGTACTCTGAGATTTATATGCCATCCTTCAGTGTAAAATGTACAGTATGCCTCTTTTCTTCTTCTTTGAACTTCTCTTGTGAGAGATACTGGCTTCACATACAGAATATCTTTGACATCTGTCCTGGGCTGTAAACCTATTGTATGTCTTGTTGCCCTCTTGCCTGTTTTTCAAACAGAGCGTGATCCATTTGAGAGAGGGCATGGGAGAGGTAGCTGTTACTCAAGGAAGTGAATTTGAGAACCCAAGCAGTCTTATCCAGGCATTATGTTTCCATTTCTGTTATTTTTCTGCCTTTTTTATTAAGTTTTGTGAAGCCTGATAACAGTGAACACCAAGGATAAACAGGCAAAATACTTGTGGTTTTAAATTGCCCCTATTTTTGAGACAAAGGATTTGCTGAAGAGGTTTAGTGTGCCCTGTTGTCTGCCCATCTTTTTACCCCATAGGCAGGACAGTGAAGTTTGAATTTCTGCTGCAACTGACTCCATTTTGCGATTCTTTGTTGCTTTTCTTTGGTTAAGTGAGTAGAGCTAGATTTCGTGAGATGTTAACCTTGGTGTCTTATCCTATTAATTTCCCATTCAGGTATACCGAGAAAAGCTATGTGTCAATGTGAAGCATTACAGCTGCATCAGCATTACATTTGTCACTTTCTGCATGTGTAAGGAGCTATGCATTTCATTTAACAGAAAATAACAAAAAGACATTTGGGTAATTTCAAGGTGTTGTCATAATCCATAGTGGTTTAGGATTGCATTTTTGTGTTTATAGCAGCCTAGCTTGCTCTTTATCTTGTGAGAATGTATTGTATTTAATCTTTTTTTTAAGTTCCTTTAACTAGACTTAAACATGTTACTTTGAATTTGATCTTGTCTTATAGGACAAGCATTAAAATATATAGTTTTAGTAATTTATCTGTTTAAGTCATATTCTCATGTCTTTTACCATTATCACTGTAATTTTGTATCCCTCTGACACTTCTATATTCTTTTTCAAAGAGTATACTTTACTGGAACTGAACACGTTTGCATGTTTGCAATCTATAATATATAGATTTATTGTTTTAGTTAATTTTCAAATTCTTGCATCATCTTAACTAAACTTCTACATTAAGAGGGACTTGTCAGTGAACTATCCAATATAAATTTCACTCTTTTCCCATTAGAATGGTTTAGTGAAGGTTTCAGAAATATGAGTATTTTAAGTACTTTAAGTACTTTTCTAAGCTTTTTACATATGTTTAATATTGTACATTTATTTAAGTATTGCTAGTGACCTTTTCTAAATTTTGATCGACTAGCTGAAAGGTTTTTTTCTAATTTGCTAAATTTTGCTGCCCCTATTGATCTGTCCTTGAGATAGGTCACAGAATTTTTAGGGGTTTTTGGTGGGGGATTGGGTGGAGACCTTTTTCCATTGGAAAGGTCATCAAAGTGCTAGCATGCTGCATTTAATATGCTGAGCAGACTCATCATAAATTCTTTTACAAATTAAACTGCATTGTATGTAAAACACTGGATTGCTGAAAAATTGAAAAAATAATTTCTGTAGCAGTACTACTCATTTTATGCCAGGAGACTGTGGGAAGGGCTTTGGTCTGGAGACATCAGTAAAATTGGAAATACATACTTAGATATGTCTTGTCTTGAAGTGAAATCTCAATTTGGATGTAGATTGTGATCAAGCCTAGTTAATTTTATTTTATGAAAACTCAGAATAGGTGATGTGATATGCTTTAATTTCAGTGAAATGTCTATATTTTTTTTTCCCACAAGGCTCCAAAGTCTGTGGTTTAGGTCCAGAAACCTTTTAAGATGGTATAAAGATATGTATTTTCTCAGGTACAAGTCATTTTAAATGATGTCAAGGAAAACAGAAGGTTTTTCTGCCTGTTTCCAGGATCTGGATAATGGAATCTGCAGTTCTTATCCATTCTGCCCCCTTTTTATCCCTGGTTCCACTATGCTACAGCTGTAGGATCTGGTTCATAATCTAGAGGAATCCAAGATGTCAAATGGTTGCACATATCCATGTCAGCCAACTGTGCAGTCTCACTCAGTATGTGGGTTTAGTGGCCAAACCTTTCTTTCAGAGGCAAAGCCACCCACAACAAAAGAACATTAAATTAACATCTGTGTTCTACAGTAATTACTCTTTGGAAAAATACCACACACTGACAAATTCTCATTGGTATATATTTTACATTGCTTTAACACCAGGTAGGTTCCTTTTGTTTATGGTGTGAAGGAGTGTTGCTCCTGGGAGCTGTGCAGCATGCATGGAGCAGGGAGACAGTTCTGGGGGAGTGTTTCTCATCTGTTGCCTTCAACCATTGTAAAGTTTGCTATGAGTGTCAAAGGTAGTGGCCAGCATTATTTCATATACACCAGAAACCAGTTAAGTCTATCAGATAATTTCAACGTGCAAGCCATTTAATAAGTTTGGGTCACCACTGATGTCAACCAGATTTGAACTGATGTTCTGGAGGTCAAAGTCTGGACATTCAATTATTAATGCCTTGCAGTCTCAAGTTTCCTCACTGAGAGTGTCCTCCTCTCTCTTCTGTCGCCTTGATTTTTCAGGCTTCTCTTGTGTCTCACAGTTCATAGTTCTTAGGTAGTTTCTCACACAGGAGTGTTATAAATAGAAGCAATGTTTTCCTTAGCTTAGGTAGTTTACAGTCTTTGTATTAGAGATATGGACAGCTGATGGACAGTTGTCTTGACGAATGGGATGGGGAGAGGTGTCAACCTTCTCCCCCAATCCCTAGCCTTTGTAGAAATACTATATAGAGTCAAATCTTCTAATAAACCGTTCATACGTTCTCACCAAAGTGTGTGTGTGTGTGTGTGTGTGTGTGTGTGGAACAACAACACCCTTCTGCTTTCAGTAGAGTTTGAGTAAAGTACACGTGTCAGGTCAGGTCTGCTCTCTCAGCTGGTAACCTGGGACCTGGGTTCTCCTTTCCTGTCCTCCCCTCCCTACCCCCAAAATGTATTCCAAGTCAACAGGGGTTTTTTGTAACTTCCACCAGGTCCCCAGCCACTGCCTGCTTCTACAATACTGATATCTTTTCTATTCCCTGCAGGAGTCTGTGGCTTTATAGCTGAGGAGCCAAAGATCAGAAGTACTCCTGTATGTTTGGAGATACAATTTTGTCTTGCTCTATTTCTCTGTAGAGTTGGGTCTCTAGAGGAGCAAAATGTCATATGGCACAATATGGGGGTTTTTTGTCCATTAGTTTTTAAAGTAGTAACACTACAGGTACTCTGTTTTGTAACATGTCAATGTAGTTACATCTTTAAAAATAAGCTTTTATAACCAAGAAAGGAAATGTCATGCAAAAACAAAGTCTGCCTTCATATCAGAGGCAGAGAGAAAACATCTTTCAGCTTAGATTTGTGTAAAGCCTGGCATACACAGTTTGCAGTGATTTTACTTTCAGGGAAAAGTCTTTTCAAATAAATGAGAACTTGCTCCAGATTCAAATGACAGTGTCTCTGTAAAAGTCAGATCTGATTTTTTTCCCTTTCCTTGACAGTCATTATAGTAGGTGACCTGAATGTGGTATGTTCCTTTGAAATGAGCAGCTTTGAGATACACTGAGGAAGCTCCTTTTTTTCATTCTTTGAAAATTAGGGGAGCAGGATTGCAGCGTTCCCATCCCCATAAATGACAGAGGAACACGTGCCTGCTTGTGTGTGCCTTTCAAACAGTGTCCCTGCTACAATGCTTAAATGTACTCAGTAGTTTATCATGCAACATATGCCAAGTTTGTTTTCTGTAATTTCTGTTAATGCCTTTTCAATAACTGAAATACGTTAATAAACAGTTGTTTATTATGACTAAAGGAGTAACCATACATTCTAAATTTATTGAGTGCTGCTTGGAACTTTTTGGTTGGAAGTTGGTTGGGAAAAATTACTGTCAAACTCATTTACAGGAGAAGTGCAGTTCCTTCTGGGAACATAGGCATTTGTGTAATCTGACTCTGTGGCACTGAGCTATGCTGTATGTAGTGTATTTATGATTGAACAGAAAGTTTCAAACAGCAGCCTGTGAAATTGGATTTCAGATGTAATGTACCATAAATAAGTGCTATAAAGAATGCCTTTAATGCTATAAATCAGTTTTTATTGGTTTCAGCTATCTCATTCTGGTTATTGTATTACCCACAAAATCAATGGGAATCAAAGAGCTGGAATATATTTTATTTTAATGTCCCATCTCCCATGGAAATGGCATATGAGCCCTTAGATCACCTTTTGGGTAGGTTGGGCAAGGCTGATAAACTGCAGGCAATGAGAGTGTTTTCACAAAAAGGTCTGTGTAAGTAGTAGTTGGATAACACTTGAAATGCTGTGGTATGGCACTTCCTCCCTGTAAGGGGATACTCGCCTATCTTTCTGAATGTCCTTTCCTTTTGTTGTTTCAGTAAATTTACCAGTTTGATTTGATTACTGTAGTTTTCTTCTTTAAAAAACAGCATCACAAAGGTATAAGACCTGTATGTCACTACTCTTGCACCCAGAATTAGGAGCACTTTGAGGTAGGAGATCTGGTTTCTTTACCTGTAAGTATTCCCTCTAGTGAAGGCTTGCTTGATCCTGGGAAAAGAGCAAGAACATTTCTAGCAACAGTTGTGAAGTGTAAAATATAGTATGAGCTCGGTTTAAGAACATATTCTAGTGGAAGAAGGGAAGGTCATGCATCATGGATCTATGAATAGATTTTTAAAACTAGAAACAAATCATACTATCATATGAGAATGAAGAAATACGAAGAAAAAAGGTGTTTTCCAACTAAATAATTCCAGCCCAATTTAAAACAATTTCTATGTTTCTTCAGTATTTCTCCCTTGCTTATATTAATATCTCATGGTAGGATACAGTTAGGAGAAACGTGCACCTCTGGAGCTCAGTTATTCAGGGCTGGAAATCTGTGGCAAAGGGCAGAACACTTGCCTTAATGTGTGTTAGAAATCTCCACTGTGTTAAAAGATGGAAGTACAGATACACTATACTTGGATGAGAGTTCACTGGTAAATGTCTTCTGGAATATTGTACTTTGTGAGGTTACATGTACCCCACAGTAAGGATGACTGAAGAAGTAAACTTTTTAAAAGCTATTATATATGGGTTATTTACAGTGTTCTACACATCAGCTTTGCATTTTTCCCTGTCAACTAAAGCTAGTGTAACTTATGTGCCAAAATTAAGAGTAGAAAGTATACAAAGAGGAATGATCCCTGTGGGATTTGAGTGGTGTGTAATAGGTTATTGTTGACAGAAGACTGAATACTAGGATGATAGTACAGTATTAGGAGCCAGAAGAGACAATTTACTCATCTTTGAACCTATGAATAGTGTTAAACTGCCTTTGAGTCCAAATTGCTGATGTTGACTTACACCCACATCATCTCACATTGGAGTTTAAGCTTTTATTACAAGGATTGAATGACACGTTTTATTATTTGCAATAGTAGAAGCAGTTATTCTCACTGGAGCGCAAAGATGTGTGGCTTCACGAGAGGGGAGTGTTAATCATTTACATGCAGATGTATGTGGTTATCTGTGGGAGTGGGTTAAAGAGACAGGTGTCAGACCTGGCTGCTTAATAGGAATGTAAGACATGAACGATGCCAAGGAGGCAGAATAAAATGCCTGGCTGCCTCAGGGACGGTTATAAAGTTCCCTATCCCTACAGTAATTTTACAGGTGGTGATTATAGGTGATGTAATGATTTCATGCAAAATACAAGATAATTAAAACGTTTGATTTGATCTACAGCCCTATGGTCAATTTGCAAGCCAGCTGTTGGCCAGTGCCGCACCATGCCATAGTGAGCATCTCTCAGAATTACACCCTTGGTTTAAGTAGTGCTGTGTCAGGCATAAGTTTAGATGGTCTTGTTGCTGCTACTGATTTGGGTCAACCTGGTATCTGGGATGATTGCCAAGTCCAAAAGAGACAAAAAATCTTTTCCTCTGATCAAAAAATGGTGAAGGAAATGTCCAAGGGTCTTTGTGTGCTGCTGATATGCAAAGCAGCAAGTTGTAGCTTATTGTGTCACACTTGGAGGGAGATGGGTGAGGAATGCTCTGAGACTAAAAACTTAGGTGACAAATGAAGGAGTTCTCAAGTACTGAGGGTTATGCAATCAACCAGCTTTCTGCATATGCTGAAAAGCAGCATAGCTGGTGGTTTATTTACTTTCTTCTCCTGAGGCAGAAAATTTAGCTGTTACCACCTGGAATAAAGATAGGACCCTATCCTGACACACATCAGGTACAATTTCCTCAATCAGTGAATAAAACAGTTCTTCTTGAGGCTTGTGTGAGCACCTGGTCCTACACATCAACTTCTATGGTGTAATGGAAATACTAACCCCCCAAAAAACTCAGCGACAGACAGATAAAGATAGCTGAAGTGTACACTTGAGATTTTTGCAATTATGGGTATCACTGGAGGATAGGATGAAGCAATATGGTTTTGAAATATCTACGAAAATGATAATATATGGAATACACATGGACATGTTTATCATTTGGTGCAGTGAAGTGCAGCTTGGAGCTGGGCAGTGTCTGTCTTCCTGAGTGGCATAAACCCCTATGCAGTTGCTGGGAAATGTGCTCCGAGATGGGAGCTGTGGGTCAGGCAGGGGTGTGATCCCAGCAGATTGCCATCTATTGGAAGATAAGGTGATAAACTAGAGAATTCACTGGGTTAGTCCCTTGGGTGGGTTCAAGTGCATTATCAGCTAGTTGTAGCTGATAATGGAGTCGGGATACTGCCATAACCAGGAGCAGCAGAGCTTTGGGCACACCGTCCTCCAGGCATGCTTTTTATGGTCAGCTCTGATGCTATGGTCTTACTTTAGGTAAGTGCTACTTTAAGGCTTTTCATTTTCGATCTGTTCACGAATTTGGAACAAACACTCATCCTTTCCTTTAGCTTCACATGGCTATGAAACCGAGAAGAGAGTGATGTAAATGACACAAAATAGCTACCTAAGTCTGTCCTCTCAGAGCTAGAAAAATGTTCTCATCTCACCATGATTTTTACCATTTTATGTCCTCTTCATCTGAACACTGACATGCATTCTGATAGTGGTGGCCATTATGAAATGAATGATCTTCCTATTTAAGAGAACAGAAGCCACGGGTGATCTCTGCAGGCCTCATCTCTGGTTACTCACAAGGATGCAGCACCATGCTGGTCCAGATGTACTTTTGGAGCTGGGTTGATTGCTTTCCAGGGAGTTTCTGCTGGGTGCTGTCCTGGATAGGGTTAAGCATGACATTTTAGTCCATGATGTTTTCCAGCATTTACTAGTTGGTGCTTTGTCATAAACTAGGACTGAAAATTACAGTGGTGAGGGTGTCAACAGGACCAAGTGGCAGATCTCATGGTTTTTCAGAAATACCACATCAAAGTTCTGTAATTCATGAAGTCCCAGTGCATCAGTCCATACAGTGAGATACACTGACAGCCATATGAAAGAAAGCTGTGGATGCAATGGTGTAGCACGAGATCATGCTTCCTAGAAAGGCTCCTGCCAAGACAGTGCCAAGGAATTCCACAGCCTCTTCCCTGCTCCACCATCCCATGCATCATTAGAGCTGGCCAGGTGTATCAAGCATGTGAAGCAAAAAGAAATAAACGGATGCAGTAGTGGGTGGTTAATGCATGAGGAACATACACTGCTGTTTAGGAATACAAGTGGGCTTGTAGCAGGATCTCGGTCTGTGTGACTTCCACGGGCGTGCTGCAGAGGGACACACAGATGAGATGTCAGGAAGTCATTGCTCGAGTGTCACGGAGCACTCCCTTAATGCATATTGATTTGAAGGTGTGTCAGGAAACAAAAATTGCAGGTTTTGTAGTATGTAAAATTTCAAGGTGTTAGCAACAGTGTTAAAATAGCTGAAGTTAAAATTGCCATGCTACAAAGCAGCTTAACTTGAAGTCTGCAGAACCAACATTTTGCCATTAAGCACCCATATCCTCGCAGTTTCTTGTCTGAAATTGCCATTATCAGCTGCAGAAACAGAACATTTTCCATACACAGTACATACTGTTTCAGGGAGCTCTACCAATTAAAATAAAGCAGTTTCTGCTCATTCATTCCCCTGTGCTATGCTGATATTAACCCTTTTGAGGCCACACATCTTAGTTAAGGGCCTGAACAGGCTGCAGGGTAGCTCAGCTCAATCCCACGACCCCTCCAAAAATACCAGAAGTGTTTGCAGCAGATTCAAATGCTGAACAAGCCCACCAGGCACAGAAATGCCTAATCCAGCACAGTCCTTCTGTTTAATCCTTTAGTTCATGCCTTGCCTTGAGTTTTTGATTCCCTGTCATACATTAGATCATTGTTCTGTTCTCTCCTTTATCCACTTTTTGTTTTTCTTACTACAAAATTACTAATTTTGGGAAGGAGAGGGAGAAGAAATCTCTTCTTTTGCAAGTCACAGAAATGGCTTTTGTTTTTTTTGCTGCCTGGGCCGCTCTGACTGTTCTGTTCTTTCTGCCTGTTCTTTCTCCACCTGTTCCAATGTGGTTCCCTTTAATGACTGGCACTCCACAGAGTTATATGAGTACATCTGTTCTTTGGTTCTGCTGGGTGGCACAGATCAGAGGCTTTGCTTCTGAGCAGGACACCCAATTTTAGGTGACAGTTTTTCCTTCTTCTCCTGTAAAGTCAGTGGTGTGCTCAACACTGCAGGGTAACCTCCCCC
>WBMY01012864.1:719141-731959 GCA_013397315.1 Donacobius atricapilla
TTCTCTGAATCTTCCATCAGATAAGAAGAAACCCCAAAATAGTAACACTTGTGTTGGACCAACAGACTCAGCACTTTCTCCTTCTATTCTTTCTCCTTTTTAGTCCTTCTATATTCTACTTTCTAGTCTGTTTTTTACTAAAATAATTAAAATATTTGTATTTTTTCCTCCTGAAATCAGGCATTTGCATATTGATAATGTTAATCAAATTAGTTATTTTCCAGTTAAAAAGAAAAGGCGGGTGTGACCAACCTAGCTGCTCAACTGGACAAAATTCCTTTCTTTCAGTGACTGTGGCTGTTAAACATGCATTACAGTAAATCAGCAGCTTTCCAGGGGGGTTAAGCTAAGCAGCCTGTTTGACTGCTGTGTGCTGTGACCGAGAAGCACTGGGGCTGATGCTGTGGCAGGTTTCCCATCACTGGGTGTGTGCCATTGGAGTGTACCCTTTCTTTTGTGTGTGTCTCTCTGGCTTTGATGAATGCCAGGGCAGGGGAACATGAGCTCTTACCTTTTGTCATGCTTGGGTGAATACCAGTGAATTTGCCTATTGATGCTGATACAGTTTTTCTTCAAAGTCAATTGAGAGGAAAGCGTAGTCCAAATGAGGTCAGTGACTACTCCCTGTGTGTGATAAAACACACACAGAAAGGAATAGGCCAAAGAGCTCGATTGATGTAAACAAGTGACAAGCCCAGGCTAGACTTGTGCTTAGAAACTGAGACTTTTCCGGCATGTCTTAATAAGCTCCGCCTCACACTCAAAACAAGAACTGTCACAGATTCCATTCTTCCTCTACCTTAACCTGCTGAACTGGCCTGTGCTCTGCCGACATGGAGACAGAACATGTCTCCAGCACGTATCCTCAGTCTTAAATTATCCTATTACACTTTTTTGCAAAAAGCACTGTGACTTACTATTTTTCTCCAAAATGTGGTAGATTGGTGATCATGGAGTAGGGTCTGAAGCTATTCCTCGGCCTCTAAGATGAAAGGATTAAAAAAAAAAAGGTTAATGCTGAGATTCTAATTGCCTCATTTATCAAACACAGACTTTGGGTTTAAGCTTTATGACACAAGCATGAGGCATACACTCACCTTACCTGCTTTCACACGGTTGGTGCAAGTACCTGCATTAGTGATGCAATTACTTATACTTCCCTTCTAGTCAACAGAGGAAGATAGGCAGGCACCTTCACGATTAAGTAACTGAGATGCAAAAGATACTTTGGAGGTAGTTTTAGTGCTAAATTAGTCACCTTACCTCTTTAGTGAGCTAAATTGATACTTAGCTCTTTGTTTCATGTGAAAAGAAAGATCACTGCAAATGATTTTAACTCCAAAAGGAAATTTTAAAAGAATTACTGAAGTTGCAGGAAAATTGTCAAGGTGGTGGCTACACTAGGCATGGTTTACTAATACCTTTACCAAAATGTTCTCAGTCTCTGATAATCCTTTGAGTTTATTCAGTGAATTGAGAAATGCTATAATTTTCTCTAAACGAATCAGGTTTATAACCCAGGAGCAGGAGGCTGCAACAGCTTTTTGTAATAATGTGTGTGACAGTAGCCAGAGGTTTATACAATCATGTAGGCTGTATTTACAAATACAGTTTAAACCAACCAGAGAGCTTCAATTTTAGGATTATGGAGGGATTCAACAGGTAAATAAAATGCATTTGCTTAGTAGCTTCAGGAAGCCTGATGACAATGGAGTTTCTTGTTTTTAGGAGGGTGATTTGGGAAGAACCACATGTAAAAATCAGTAGTGCTGAGTAGCTACTGAGTAGTCCTGAGTAACCAGTGGCCTCATTAGTGCAAGGTTGTTTTGTTTTGCAGAAGACCACAGAAGATGTATTTTCATGAAGCATTTGCAGGAAAATGGGGATGCTATTTAAAGGCTTTGATGGCACTTTGCTTCCCTGCATAAGGATCAGCCAGGGAGAAAGTGCTCCAGAGAGAAATGGCAGGGTGAGTCCTTAGGCAGAATGAAAATGTGGCTTATGCTGGGGTCAGGAAAAGTTTAGTAGATGAAAATTAATGAGATGGATGAGCATGGGGCAGTGACTCACTGAGAGTCAGGTAATTGACTTGGGCACTGGCAGGGTAAGTCCAAAAAGTTCTTGAACAAGCCTTGCTTATCAGTATTCTGGTGCAACGATGATGGACAAGACTGATGCTGCCAAAGGTGGATATACGGGACAGGAAAGTGTAAGTGGATGGCCTTTCCAGAGGGCATTTTGTGTTCATCCTCACATGGATGTAAGAGGTGACAGAGATAAATTGACGTGTCTCTGTCCATCTTCACAAACTGACTCAGTAAATACCAAATGTACAGATGTAGTTGGAAGTACTGTGCCCAAAATATAGACTAAAAGTAGTGGATTTTGAAATATTTTAAGGGAACCAGGTGGGATCCCACTGCACTTTTTTTTTTTTTTTTTAGACAGTGGGGATAAGGGTAAAAAAATAGAAATTTGGAGATAAAGGAAAAGGTGAAAGCATCATGTGTTTGCTTGAATAAGGGAGTTTATCTATTGTCCTTCAAATCAGATAGAGGGAAGAGAACTAGGTAGCTGTATGTAATAGAAATTTCTAAAATTGTGCAGTTGCCTATGGTTTCTAAAGAAAATAGAAGAAAACAATTGCAGTGACAGCTGTAATGATGTATCTGCCAAAAGGTGTGTAACAGAGTCTTCTGATTTAAGAGCTAACCCAATTTGCCCAGCATGGGTTTGAAATAAAAAGGAATCCATCAGGTTTGTATAATCCTAGATAACTGAAGATAGCTGCTGTTCAGCGCTTTATCTTCTCTCTCCTACTAGGACAATAGAGACTGACCTTAAACCTTCAGTATTTTTGCTTGGGAGCACCAAATTGCTACTGCATGTGTAGACCTGTTGAGAAACAGTAATAGAAACCTTGAGGGAATCTTTCACTTCTCAGAAATTGAGGATTCATTTTTATAGCCCAGCTCAAACATTCCTTTTGTCCATATTCGTACACTTATTACCAGGTATGAGAGCTTTATGTTTTAACTGAATATGTTATTATTAGAATAGCCAAACTGATTTTTCTTTTAATCATTAAAGTGTTATAACTTCAGAAAATTAACTTTCTTTGGCTTTTTTTGCTGTGTAGGCAGGGAAAAACAGGTGCTGACACTTCAGGTAGTTAGCTCAGTAACCAATGTCAGGTAGTTGCTTCAGCATTTTTTTCATTTTTCCCATACTGGTAGTCCTCCTGAGAAGCCCACAAATGTGTGGTTTAAGTTACTGTATTTTTTTTTTCAGAATTGATGGAGTAACCTTTGCTTTTTTAAACAGCCTTTGCTGGTTTTCCTTGGGTTGGTTGATATGAGGGACCTTTTTTCTCTTTTCTCTTTTTTCTCTCTTTTCTCNTTCCCCCTTCCCCTTCCCTTTCCGCTTCCCCTTCCCCTTTCCTTTCTCCTCCTCCTCACCACGCCCCCCCCAGTCACCCTTCATACATCTTAAATTCTTTGCCAATTGCTGTCTTTTCAGGGGTAGCCAAGGAGGCTGTAAACCTCCAACAAACAGAATTAATACAATTTTAGTTTAGTAAATCAGAATCGTATGATGATTTGGGTTAGAAGGGTCCTCCAGTTCCAGTCCTCCTGCCCCATCCACCATGACCTTGAACACTTTCAGGGTTGAGGTATCCGCAACTTCTCTGTGCAACCTGTTCCAGTGTCTCACCAGCCTCGCATTAAAGAATTTTTTTCCTAATACCTCATCCACACCTGCCCTCTTTCAGTTTAAAGCCATTCCCCCTTGTACTGTCACTACATGCTTTTTTAAAAAAACCTGTCCAGCTCTCTTACAAGAGGCCCCCTTAGGTAGTGGAAGGCGGCCTTAAAGTCTCCCTGGAGCCTTCTTTTTCCCAGGCTGAACAACCCCAAGTCTCTCAGCCTGTCTCCGTAGGAGAGGTGCTCCAGCCCTCTGATCATCTTCATGGACTTGCTCTGGACTTGCTGTAACAGGTCCATGTCCTTCTTATCTTGGAGGCCTTAGGGCTGGATGCAGCACTCCAGATGGAGTCTCACAAGAGCAGAGGAAAGGGCAGAATCCCCTCCCTTGACCTGGTGGCCGCATTTCTTCGTTATTGGCTTTCTGGGCTGTGAGCGAGCACACATTGACAGATCATGTGCAGTTTTTCATCTAGCAACACCCCGAGTCTTTCCACCCTGTCTGCATTTGTGCTTGGGATTGCCTTGACCCATGTGAAGGACTTGGCCTCGTTGAACTTCATGAGTTTCACACAGCGATCTCCTAAGCCTATCAAGGTCCCTCTCTTGTCTCCAGCATGTCAACCTCACCACAAAGCTTGATAGCACTGGCAAACTTCCACTCAAGTCCAGCTGTCCAGGTCACCAAAAAAGGTGTTAAACTGTAGCCAAACAGTACTGTTAAAAAGTCCCAAACAG
This sequence comes from Donacobius atricapilla, assembly GCA_013397315.1. Lineage (NCBI taxonomy): Eukaryota > Metazoa > Chordata > Aves > Passeriformes > Mimidae > Donacobius > Donacobius atricapilla. The sequence goes on from WBMY01012864.1 coordinate 723,584, forward strand.
ACCCCTGAGGAACACCAATCTTCATTGGTCTCCACTTGGACACTGAGCCATTGACTGCCAATCTTTTAGTGCGACCATCCAGCCAATTCCTTGTTTGCCAAGTGTCCCACCTGTGAAGTCCAAGTGTCTCCAATTTAGAGACTAAGATGTTGTGTGGGACAATGCTTGGCACAAGACCAAGCAAGGAGCTACTCCTGCTGGTGGGGAAAAACTCACATACAATAAACCTGGCAAAGAATTTGCAGTCTAGGTTGTGTGTTAGGTACAGGCTGATTTCTTAGACATTTCTGGTTAGGAAACATATTTAACTTTCCTATGAGCAGAAGGATGTGTGTATGCACTAATGCTGTTGTCCTGTCATATTCGATGATACTGTCCCTCTGTCGCACACAAATAATTTCTTGATACCTGTTGGTCTTTGATGGATGTCAGATAATAGCATGTATGCAGCCTTACATGGGCTAGAGACATAAATATTGTAATTTTGTTGTCAATAAAATGCCTTTTCTGTAAATCATGAAATAATGCAGTGAAAACAAACTTGCTTAAAGTACTGTGTTTCTCATCTGCTGAAATGGAAAATTCATTTGGAGTACCAGCCTTGGGAAGCAAGCTCTGAGGGGGTTCTGCTTTTTGAAATGCTTCCCTTTCCATACTGAGGTTTTCAGGACTGCTGTACTATAGAGTTTGGTATTCTCAAGCAGAGTTTAGCAAATTTTGATAATGGCACAGGCAGTGAAGACAAATACTGCAAAAAACCTCATTTTCCTCTGTTACTAAAAACTTCAGCCAAGTTGATTTTCATTTAACTGAACTCCTTCCATTGTTTGTGCTCACTGAGGTGCCAACTTAGTAATCCATGTGTATCCTGAGACTAATGTTACCTGTCATGGGGGGCTGTATTAAAATGGGAGAAAATCCAAGCAGGCTATACCCTCTTCTTAGGGCCCTGGATGGAAGAACCTAGAGAGAATCACCTGTGAGAGAGCACAAGTGCTTCTTCTGGGGAGGAGAACATTGGGATGGCACCTGTAGTGAGAGTAGTCATCGTCCTCTGAGAGTGCTGTTTTCTCAAATCACACCTACCTCCTTCCTCCTGGGAAGGAAGGACTCAGTACAGTGCAGCTGAAGAGCACAAGGCAATCTGCCTAATGTAGCTTTTTATATCCACTTTGAGTCGTCAGTTCTGTGGAGGACTGTTTGTCCTGTTCCACATTGTTCCATTACAAGGTGGTGCTCAAGGGGTTTTATGAAGTATAATTATACAAAAATAACACTTTTGAAGTATCAGACATACTTGCTTAGTCACTTTTAGATTTATCAGCTCCAAAAATCAGTCAGCAAATCCTGCCCACTTATATAAAGATGATCTTTGATATAATTTTTGTACAGGTTGAACTTGTAGTACTCCTACATAACATAAAAATACTAAGTTCCTGCAAAAGTACTTTGAAACCAAATATATTGAGTAGGCCTAATTTGCTTCTTAAAACTTCCAAGATACATGCATTTAATTTTTCAGTAATAATGCACAAGGTGTGTTAAGAATTCCTGATGTTTCTATGTATGGAAACTACTTTCTTTTATACAAAACTGATAAATGAAACTTTTAATGGCAAAATATTTGCTCAGGAAGAGCTCACTGTGCTTTCTTCTGGTGGTTCCTTCCAGTTGCTCATGAATGTTTGCAGCTGTAGCCATGTTGTGCCAACATATTCAGCAATGGCCTGATCTAGATGCTCAAAATAGGCATCTCTCTTTAATGGGTATGTTTGACCTTGATTTTCCTCTGCTTTGTTTTCTCATCTGTAAGTTTGGATAATACCAACTGTTCATCTTTCAGGGATATTGTGAGGATAAATTATTAGTGAACCACTTAAGTACTTAAGGGATGAATAATGTTGTACTGTCTGCAAGGAAATTAAACATTCTCTCTTTCTGGCAGGATCTGAATATTGTTTGCTAATCAAGGTACAGGGTCATACACAAAATGCTGACTAGAGCGCCATGCATCCAAATGAGGCACAGCTCCTATCTTAGATTAGACAAAATATGAGTCAGTACTTCTGTGCTGGGAGGGTACATGTACATAACCACATGAGAAAGAGCAACAGTAGCACAGTCCACCATAATTCTGATATATCCAGCTTTCTGGCTGCCAAGTTACGGTTTAATACTGTTGTTAGGAGGTGCTATATTTTGGATATTGTTTATTGTATTACGTAGGCACACACACACACTCATCCTCTTATAGCCAGCTTTGTTAACGCTGCAGGTTTTGACCAGAACATACGATGCAGCCATATCTGGGATTCTGGTAAATGTTAAAAAAAAACCCCAAAATATTTAGAATTTTGACTTAGGGACTTATGGGGTATTTTTTTTTTAAATTTCTTTTAGCACCTGCCTTTTAACATGGCATAAAAATTGCTAGAAGGTTCACCATTCAATTAAACTTTACTATTAAATGTTGGGTGCAGAAGCCATGTATTTAACAAGTTTTCCACTCTGTTGCTTTACTGTACAAATAATATGTCTTCTGGAAATTTCTAATGCATGTCAGATATTCGTGATGAAAAAGCACATTTGTACTGCCAGTTCAGAGATAATTACTTGCCATTAGGTTCATAGGAACATAAATTTTATTCATTTCTATCATCTAACTTGTCAACTTCTTACATTTCGTCTACATTCTGCCCCTCACTGACAAGCAGCAAATAATTTAGTCTTCCACCAAAATGATAATGACTGGCAAATGAAAATTTCATTGAAAGAGACAGCACATCAGTTGCACTAAAAGAACTTTTTTATTTTTATTTTTTTTCAATGTCACTGAAGTGAATTTATTAACATGATTGCTATTAAGCTGCTCTTATTTAGATGCTTCCTTGTTATTTAAGAGGTAAGCTATTCATACTGATTATTCCATCGGAAGTGCATTTTAACACAGTCACTTTAGTTATAAGTTTTTTTGAAAAAATAACAACTTTGCTACCATAACTAAGTTTCTTCTCTCAGTTATTTGGTTATTATTTGGGAAGGACTTTTCTGTTATTTGATACCTGCCCACCTCTGGCCATCCAAAGTAATTGACCAGTTGTTCCTAGAATAATTGAAAGAACTTTTTTCCTCTCAGGTGTTGGGTTCTTTACGTGGAGCTGTTTCTTATCCTGATGGTTGGCTGTGTAAAGGCCTTAGAGAATCATAACTAAGCTGGGAGAAAATGTGCATTGACAAATTTTACATTTCTAATAATGATTTGGGATGGTTATAATATTAGAAAAATAGACTTCAAATATTGAAAATAGTAATCAGAACAATGATTAATATATGTAATTTGAAATCAGTAAAGGCAAAGTAATTCTTGGCCATGTCTGTCGTGTTTATATTAACCTGCCAGGGGAGACAATCAGATGCAATTCAAGAGGAGAAAGAGCAAGGTCTAGAGAAGCAATTTTCCAGTGAATTAGTCTCTGGCAAAGGTTGCTTAACAGGGGAGGCTTACCTTTCCATCAAAGAAAAAAAAAAAAAAGGTAAAAAACCAAAGTAACATCACCTTTTCTTCCATTGAGTGATGTTCTTCATGGAAGAATATGATCCAGCTCGTCCCACAATGCCTTCTAGCATACAAGAGCTGACAAGATTTAGGAAACAAATAATGTCCTCTCAGTGTTATGTAAGATATTGGTATTGTAGACTTGCTCTTATAATAGCAGGGACATACAGATATCCTCACACTGAGATGAAATGGTTTGTGAAATGATCATGCTATTCATGCTATGCATTGAGTACTCGAGAATATCTTAGTAAACATAGAGCTGGAGGCTATTAATGTATATTATTGGCTTCAGTTAAAGTTTACTCTGTTACTAGTAAATGGGAAAGTGTAGGGTTGCATGCATAATGCAAAATTAATGTCAATGCTTGGTGGAGCAAAATGATACCAATTCCCTAAAGTATTTTACTTTGCAGAGCAGTGTAGCTGCAAAGGTTTTGTTAATACAGTGTTAACGCAGAAATAAAGTCACAGAGGTAGGCAAAATAAATATCCAATGTCCTGGGGTTAGATAATTCTGTACTCTACCAACTCCTTCACATTTCAACACATTGCTGGTGTAGATACCCTTGATAGTGTTTTCGTTATTTTTTGGTAAGTGACAAGTTAACACAGAAAGTACAGTACAAGCCTGAACAAATGTCTTTCCTTTTGTTTAGTTAGTTTGTTTGTTTGTGAATTGTTTTGGAAATCTTAATGTTTCAGAGGAATCCAGATCAATCAGCATGGGAGTGTGAGAAACAGAAATCTCTTTTAGGTGGTTTGCGCAGAATGCACACAAATTTAGCCAAAATACAATATAATGCATTTGCTTAAAATACTGTTGCTGTCAGCTTTCATATAAGGATGATTCATTTGGTCATTTTCAAATTCATTTTTCTGGATGTAAAATCTTCCATTAAAGAAGAAAACTTGGAAGAAGGATTTAAAAATAATGAAAACAGTTTAAAAAAAAAAAGGCAGAAAAGAAAAAAATATGTACTTGCAACTCAGTTTCTGTACTTCTGTTTTACCAGAGTCCTAGTTTTTCCTAGTGTGTGAGCAAGAAAGGGTCTGCGAAATAACAGAGAAAAGATACCACAAAGTACATCAAGTCATCCAAACCCACACAGCTTGATATACAGACATGACTCTCCTCAACCCATGAGGCTTGGCTCTGGGGGGCAGTGTCCAGGGTTCCAGCAATGGTTTCACAGACTGGTTTGGGTTGGAAGGAACCTTACAGGTCATGCAGTTCCCAACACCCTGCCGCAGGCAGGGGCACCTTCCCTTAGACCAGATTGCTCAAAGCCCCACCCGACTTGTTACTTCTCTACACCAAGTGTGCATCACACCATTTGAACCATCTGCCACACAAGTCTCAGAGAAAGCAAGAGGAACACAAGGAGGACATTTAGTAAATTATTTAAATAAGAAACACCAGACCTAGTGCTGAAATGCTGCATAATCTTGACAGCCTGGCTTTTAAGCAGGCAGGCAGTAAAGCAAAGCTCTTGCCAAAACATCAGGATATTGGGTCATCAAAACACGATCATGTACTGCAACTTCTGAAAACAGAATGATATAATAGAAGAGTGATTCAGATGCATTTTATGAGATGGCTTATCTGCAGTATGTTTGACTCTGAAAAATTGAATCTCAACACATATTTCCAAATAGAGGCTTGAGAGTTTTTTTTTAAATGTGCAAATTAAAAGTTTACCACCAAAGAGTTTTTTCAGCTTATCCATGACTAATTACCTCACTTTTGAGAACTTCTTAAACCGTATCTCTGGGTATCTTCCTTGTGTTTTTTTTGATTTTAGTTTTTACTTTTCATAAATAGACTTATTAATAAGGGAGGTTCTAAACTGTGGGGTGAGTCTGTTTGCTGGGAAAATGCCGGAGTTGATTTCTCATATGGCCTTCTTAGCTGGCAACTGCATGCTACATGACCCTGGGGGTTGTTATTATTATTATTACTTTATTTTACTATTTTTAAGGCTCTATAACTGCTTCTGCTCACCACTTTTCTAAACTTACAGTTTGTTATACTGCCACTGCTTGCCTGGAAAGGAACAAAGAAAAGACACAAGTAACAGGCTCATTGTATTTGAAGAAGAATGTGGGTATTAAGGGAGGCTTCTGAAAACCTATGGTGTTCCACCAGTGCACCATCTTTTTCTTGGTGTATAATAAGAAGGACCATCCCAATAAGTTTTAGGTCTGAGAAAGAAAATTAATCTGAAGGAAAAAATTAGGGACTGTAAGGGATCTGATTTTTTGGAGTGATAGCACACAAGGTATCTGCCTTCCCACCCAATAATCCAGCTGCGATCAATGCAAACCTCCTTGTTATCATGAGGTGGTGTGTCTGTCACTTAGCCTCAAGCACAAATTCCCTCTGCTTGGTCAGTAATGAATATACATTTTTGTTTTGCAGTAGCCACACAACTTGGATCTTAACAAAAACTAGAAGCAATTATACATCAGGGTATGTGTTTGTGTAGAGATAAGGGCTGAAATTCTCAGTTTGCCCCTAGAAAAGGGCATTTGAGTAAATTTCTCTGTGTGGTAAGTTTTGTGACAAAAAATAGGAGCATTTCCCGTGATGTTTCCACAAAGTCTGTGTATTTAGATATAAGCAGCAATTTTCCTTCTTGTTTCCTTGCATATGGTTCCTACTTTCCCACTCCTACAAGTGAAGAAGGAATCTGAGTGCAAATTCCCTCCAAGCCCAGCAGACAGGCAGTTACACGATGGGACTGCTTGCTTGGTTGGTTTTGTGTATTTGCTTTGCTTTGTTGGGAGTCTCCTGTGTAGAAAGCTATTTGTGCTTCAAGGAAGAGAAAATGACAAGTGCTGGTGAACCTGATGGGCTCTCAGAGCCCTGAAATGGAGGAAAGTGGGACGTTTGTACCAGGAACCAACAGGCTGACCTCAGTGTGTCATTTAAGTGATTTAAGGACTCCCTAGCTTGTTCCACTGGAAAAATATTAAGGTGTTCAAAACAAACTTCTGGTAATGATGCTGCAAAGATTAAAAGAATTGGACAGTACTTGTCATTAGCATGCCCAAAGCAGACTTGTTGAAAGCATCTGGCAACAGAGGCTTCCCGAATCATTAGTTGCAAATAAATGGTATTTGATCATGTTGAAATTTTGTAAAAACTTGTGAAAACAAATTAACTACTTTACAGTTATCAAAATGTATAACTTAATTTGTCCTGCTAATGAGAAAAATAAGTGCCCATGTCAAACAGTATGAAAAATAATCATATTCATTTTCTTATATAATAAAAAAATTAACAGATTACTTCTCTGATTTTCTGGTGTTTTCATTCTTTTGTAGGACTTAATCCACATAGTACACACTCAATGAAAGAACAGTTGTATTATGAATTGTCTGTTTCTTAAAACACAGAAATCCAGTTGCTTTCCTTTAAAATCCTTTTTATTTTTGTAGTGATTGCATATTCCTGACTAGTGCATGTAGTAGTCCAAGAGGTTACATTCTTCTTTTGAGAATGTCTACAGTTTTGTTCAGTCTATAGCATGATGTGTGCTGAGGGGCTAGAAGCAGTTATAGATCCAGTCTGTATGGTGAGACTGGCATGGCAGTGACTGCCTCTAAAGTGTCTTCTAAAACAAAGACCTTCTTTCTTCCTTGGAAAAACCTTGTTGGATGTGAAGAAGGTCTCCAAAGCATTATTCTCCCAGATTGTCTGGTGCCCTTGACTGATGCAGCATGAACACATTTTATATGTTACTACTCATCTTCTGTTTCTGAACTGTGTCCAGTTGAAAGTTAGTTGTGTTTTTAATAGACAACACTACGAAACTCCAAGTGGGACTGAAAGAAAAGGACACTTCCTCCAATGCCTGTATCTGCAACCATGTTATCTAAAGCCAGAAAGTACATGAACAGTGGGGATATGACTTTGGGTTGGGGTTTTTTTAGTACATAGGATGTGATTGGACAACTCAGTGTGTAAAAATAAAATGTGTCAAAATGAAATGTGTTAAGATTTACTTCTCTTTGGCCACAACAAGCTCATATTAAATCAGACTGATGACCAGCCTTCTGTGTTGGACCGGTTCTGTGAGCACCGCCATGAATTACTGTGCTTTCCAGAGAAAAACTTTAAAAAATAGTATTTAAAAACTTTGAAAGAAATCATCTTATGGTTTCCTAAGAGATGCAAATAGGTTTTTGTGCAGATTTTAATGGCACTATGTCATGTGAAAAGAAGATTTCCTTGACCCTTAGTGTTTGATGTGTCTGTCAGTGCCCCAGGAAAGCCGAGACTGCTGTTTTACCCCCAGCCATCTTTCCACATGCTAGACTGAGCAAAATGGCTCTAGCTATATTTTTTCCAGCGCAATTATAAACATCCATGTAAGTTTCACATGAAAGCTTTAGAATGGATGACTGTATTTAAGAGAAAAAAACCAAAACAAACCAGACTTATCCCCACTTCCCCCCCAAAAATAATGCTGAGTTCTGAACAGGACATGAAGAGACATGCATTTGGGTTTTACATTAGAAGAGCATTATTAACCATGGATAATTTCTCTTTATGATGTGAATCTTTTGTATCTAAAGGTACATTAAAATTAATTCTTAAATAATTTTTCCTAGCGTGCTCTTGGAATATGTCATAAACAATTATGGTAATATCTGTCTAGTATGGCAGGACGGAACCAGGTCTACACTAACCTCGTTTCAGCTTTTTTTCAACATTGTAACTTAAAACTGCAGAGGGTTTCCAGAAGGTGTGTGGGACTTATTTGTTTTGCTGAAGTTCTCCTGAATCTTTCTTAACAGAAGAAAGTTGATGT